>CM053785.1:793134075-793196575 GCA_028749045.1 Cupressus sempervirens
GATCTGTATAGGGAGAAGTGTTCAAAGGGGCCACTACCTTAGACAAAGCACACCAGTTGGGGGAGGCACCTAGGTATGAGAAGGAGATTATGCATGTGACCATTGAGAAAAAAGTGTTCCTCTTCTATGTCATGATTGATCCCTTTCTTGGGAAAAATGCTAATGGCATAGCATGAGCTTGGTACATATAAATATATATTTTTTAACTATTCATTTTTTTAATATCAAATATCCTCTCCTAATGCATGGTCACCTTCTCTTGAGATGGGGTTGGTGAAAAAGGTTCCTAACATTATACGGTTTTATCCTTTTGAGTGTAGCTCAAGATTTAGTCACGGGAGATTAGTGACTTCTATTTTATTTTATTTTCTCATAGGGTTAAATATAGTATTACTTTATAGGTTTCTCTTATGAGTGAGGGTACCAAGGAGTATTTCTTTATGAATATTTAATTTAGCTGTAATGGGCAAAGGAGTATTTTTCTATCTCTCATACAAAATCTAGAGAGTAAAATGTGCATCCACAACTTGTATTTTCTTATGGAAGTTATACTATGTGTCCTATTTCTTTTCTTTTTCAGTCTGCATAGCTTTAGCATTGTGGGTCTGATGATTGTATTAGTATGTTGCCACTTGATATTCAAGTAGGTATCAAATTTGATGAGGCTATTTTATATCAATTGAACAATTCACTTAATACAACCAAGCCTTGAGACAAGATAAATAACTAATGGAATGCTTATCTCTTATCAGTAATGAACTTAACAATGCTTTTTCACTAAATTTGTGCATAGGAAAATTACATTACATGATTAAATTTTTGAAATACATAGTGATTCCATGAACCAATTGTAACAACATGTATATTCCTTTGAGTATAGATAGCTATGGCTATTATTTGAATCTATATCATTCCCAACTATGACTATTATGATACCAAAAGAAATCTTTCTTCTTGATTTCACCCAAATGCACACTATTGAACTCACAATGTAACAATACTCCTTCCATGAGTTGCATCTAATGCATTCTACAATACAATACATATGATCATAACCAAATTCTTTCATTTCTTCCATGAATCCAATCCTCACAATAATGTACTTAACATGATGATCTTTCTTGCACAATACATTACAGAAAATAACAATAGGGAATTTGACTTTACAAATGCAATGCTCAAGGCATAGAGAAAGGCTTCATCCTTTCAAATACATTACACAATGACATCTCTTTTCCTTGTTCCATCAATGCATGAGTGATACCAGACTTTTTCCCATGGATCCAATGAGCACAAAACCTACAAAAACATTTATACAAGAACCATAAAGACTTAATTCCCATCCTAGGCTTCTAAGAAGCCACCCATCAAATTGGGGAAACAAAACTCAAATGGGTTACACTCAAGCAGCTAACAATGCATAATATTGCAATACATATACTATCCCTCCAATGTTTAACACAATGATTCACCATTAGAATCATGAAAAAATGGGTGAAGGTGTACTTTTTAGATAGGAGACTTTCCATATCAACCAATATCTACAATAAAAAAATTCATTCACTTTTGGTGGCTTTCACCAATCAAAAAATTTCATGCTCTTTTGAGGCTTTCAAAATCATTTGCCAAACACACTACCATCAACTACAACTTCCTTGGAGCCATACATCATAAACTTCCTTTCCACACCATACTTCCCTTATCACCCCCAAAGCAAGATATTAATGGATATGGAATACAATGAAGCCCATACTCCAAGATTCTCAACTATATTTCAAGCCCAACTAACCCCTTCACCCTATACTTCTCTTCCCTTCCCAAAGGGTGAGTGAAGCCCTCACACCCATAACAACACTCATGCACAAAATCATAGTTGTGTTTGATAAGAGTGTATCTACATCCCTCAATCTTGAGCACACCAACAAGGTCTCATTTGGGTGCCCTTGTTGAGATGCTTTGATATTGCTTGTGAATTCTTTCATTTGGTTGCATTAGTGTAGTAAAACACAATGATAGTTAGTAGTTAATCTTGATATATGCACATGCTACTAACATTTTCTTGTTTATGTGCACTCTCAGTAGATTAGGTTTTCACATTTAAAGACACTTGATTAGTTTGACTTTGACAAGATAAAGTGATTGTTTAATCTTGCTATAAGTGAAGAAGACATTTGTAGTTAAGCCTTGAAGATGAGATCAAAGATAGACCAAACACATAGGCTTGACTAAGAAATAGAGAAGAACATTAAGGAACTTGAAGTAGATGCCCAATGATGCTAGTGTCAAGCTAATCATAGTACAATAAAAATAGTGTTGAATGAGCATCAATATTGATCAAGTGACAATATATATGCTGAATGAAAAATTAGTAGTGACTGAGTGTCAAAATGCATTGTTGGTTGAGGGACAACATTTTAACCATTTATGAGAACATCATGATTTCTAGCTAACATAGTTGATTTCTTAAAATATGTAAAGCATGTTGAAGATAAGGATGGATGAGATGAAACATTTAATTCAAGGAGAGGGTTAGGTAAGAAATCAAAGACATGGATTCAAAGAGAAGTTGGATAGATTGATTGTATGTGTTGAATCTGATCATAACCCTAAGATATAGGGTTGTGTTTAAGAGAAAAAAGATAATAATTACCAATTTAAGGAGGTACAAGGACTAAATTAATAGGGTTGGAGCAATTTTTGATGATATTGATTGGCAAAATTAAGAAGAGGAATAAGAAGAGTTGATAAGAGGTGAAGAGTGATTGCTTGAAGGATTGCCAAGAAAATCAAAGACTAAGAAGACACCAAAGAACAATCACTGGATTAACATTTGAGTCAAACTAAGATTTGTATTTGCAAAGTGAGTTGTATTTGCCAGTTCAAAACCTTTTATTACTTTCTAACCATTGTATTAGTATTAAAATCCTTTAATTAATGTTGATATAATAGTCATATGTAAATCCTTTAATCAAGGTGGCATTCTAATGGAATGTTCTAAAGTCCTCTAAAAAGGCCACTCCTAACAAGGTGATCACTAGTCTCAAAATAACAATATATGACTAAATAAACTACTAAATCTTATAAATATATGACCAATTTTGATTGCATAACCATTTGTAGTTTATTTCTAGTCATTCATATCATAATCAATTTTATGACTAAACTATTTTAATCATTAATTGGTCATTGATTTGGCTATTAATTGTTATTGAACAATACTTTATTTGGTGGTCTATTTGGTAATTTTTTCAGATACTCTTGTTCAAATCTAGGAGCTTTGCTAATTTTAATGTAATTGAATTTAATATTACTGCATACAATTTCATCTAATCAATATAAGATAGGACTATATTTATGAATGCAATACAACTACTTTAAACCAAGAGGTAGTGTAGAAGGAACTGAGTGGAGCTATAAATTGCCAAGAGAACACCTGATTAGTCTTTAAGATGCCAAGGATAAAAAATAATTAAATTCTTAAGATTTGAAAAAATGAATCCAATAAGGCAAAACAATGCATATGATATGTTTCCATCGAATAATAACCCAAGGAAGCAAGTATATGAAACAATACATATGAGAATAATACATATGACAACAATACATATGATGACAATACATATGATATGTATATTCTTAATTGCATCATAAATTGACCGTTCCAAAAGAATCTCAATATTCTTTATTTTCTTCATCAAAAAATATATTTATAAGTTTATTAGTAAGTATACAATAAAATTGTATATGCCAATCTAGTCATCCATGCAAAGGATTACATTGTTCAATATCTAACATTCACAAGACTTACACATAACTTTGATGCATGCCCAATGTACACTAGATTGTGTCACACTCTAAACCATTCTATCCAAACGATTCCATGAGTTGGAATTTTTGAATGCTGGCTTAGAGCTCCCTATCCATGGAGTGCAAGAGAGTGTATTTCAAGTTCAAGGGCTCTCAGATGAGCCTTAGAGATACTCTTCTTGCTAGTAAACCATGCAATGGGAGGTTCCAAAGACAAGATGCAAGAATGCAAATGTCCCAAGGAGTTCCTCAAGAATGCAATGCAAATGAAAATTAAACTAGGATGATAATGCAAAATGCAGCTATGCTAAAACATGTATGAGAGTGTTACAATACCAAATATTAAGCTATGTGAGAGATTATTGCAAAATAGAAGCTAAACTAACATGCAACATGAATCTAAGCTAAAATGCCATGGATGAGAGAATGTAGACAAGGAAGAGAAGCTCTCCACAAAGCTCCAAAGAAAACCTGTTAGAAAACTTGCAGCATAACAATGTTCAAAAGATGATGGATTGAGGGGGAAAGCTCTCTCCCTTTTAAAGATGTATGGACGGTAGAGATCAAGATGAAGATGGTGGATGATCAACGGTGGAATTTGAAAAGAGGAGTGATCCATGTGCACACACAAATCAACCAATAGAATATAAGTTGACTTGTCATATAAGACAAAAGTCACAAAGCCTTTTCTTTTAATTGCAAAATAGAAAAAAGACTTTATGTGTGCACTTTAAGTGGGTTAGAAGAATGGGGTCTTTTATTTAATTAAAAGGGGACATGTTCGTTTAATCAAATAATGAACTTAGGATAGCATAGTCAAACTATAGGTTATAATCAAATAAATTGATTATTAGCAATTTGGCTTAGGTAAGTGATTAAATTAATTTAGCCAAAATGTTGAAAAGGGGGCTAATAGTCTAGATGACCATTTTTAGGTGATTACATTTGCCCCTCTTTGACTAATGCATGATCAATCTGAAAACACATTATGTCAAAGAAAATCGAAGCCAAGTAGGCGATGATAGATATAGATGTCTAATTCCGAAGAGTGAAATGCAGAAATAGATAGCAAGTCCTAAATGCACAGCCTGATAGCAGTAGTACTGAACACTAGGAAGAGATGATGTTAGAATTCAAGAAGAATACTAACACTTAGAAAAGCAGATAGAGTGAGAGCAAGTGAGAAGATCAAACAAATGCTCCTAAGCAGTGATAGAGTATTTTTGCCCCCTCGGGATCGAAATTGAAATGAGGTAAGGGGATGCAAAAACTGGCTAGAAATGAGAAAATTAGAATATAGCAATGTCCAAGATGATAGATAGATGATTAGAACCCAAGAATGACTATATAAAAAAATTGATAAAATGCCCCAGTTTGACTAGAGTTGACCTTGAAGGATATAACATAAAAATAAGGTCGAAATGAGTAGAAAGGTGATTTTAGACATGAAATAGTGAATTTAAGTAGATATGAAGTATAGAAATGATGAAGACATGAAGAAATGAAGATGCCCGAGTGATGATTCAGAGATTAGACCTCAAAAGGTCAACTAACTACTCAGAAGAAAGTAGAATTTTAAAAGACAATTTTGACCATCAAGATTAACTCGAATTTGGATTTTGATCCCGAAAATGAATCTAAGACATCAAAATTATTTAAGAGGTCAAAACTTTATATAATGTGATGATAAGATAGAAAAGAGATGAAGCGAAAGATTAAGAAGGTGAAAAGACATGAACAAGAAGAAAGTAAAGAAATATATGAAAGGAGTTAGCTGATATGTCCACAAAAAGATGAGGAAAGAGAGCTCTCCCCATATGCAAGAATGAAAGACTAAGCTAGAAAATGAACCTAAAATGCAAGCTAATATGCAAAGTGGTTTACCAGCAAGAAGTGCATAACATTTAGACTCTTAATTTCATCATTGAGCATTTATTAGGGACATCATGAGATCATACAACCATCATTAGTATAACTATGAGGATATGAATATGATCGATATTAGATAGGTATGTGGAAATCCAATCTAAGCATCAGAGACATGTAAGTCAAGATAACTACACGATTAGATTCCCTAAGTTTAATTTAGCAAGATTACACCTATATCAAGGCATAAGCGCCAGGATAAACCCTGAGTGCGGTCTTGCAAAATAATCAAGGATGATACATTTATAAGTCAAAGTGTTGAATAGGACAAGCATTAATGCTTACAACACTATAGACAAACAAAAGTATACCCACAAGCAGAAATCAAGAAAATATGTCCCATGCCCCCAGTCTTCTAGTCAATGACATCCTTGAAAGACTATTAGGGAGGGAATACATGGCAAAGAAATCATCATAGACAGCACACAAAGTAGATAAATGTCAGCATAGCTCAGTCGTTTAAGTGTTAAAGTGTGTGTGTGTAAGTCACTTGGCCATTTCTTCCAGACTTGATTCTGATAGTGAGAAATATCACAACATTGGAGACCGTAGGTAAACTATCTGTAAAGTGTTGAAAAACACTTGATGTCAAGGTGGGGGAAGTGTTGAGAAACACTATTTTGTGACTTGTCAAAGAAACCCTAATGCACAAGAATACCTCAATAGGCTAAGAAGTTGTGCCCCCAAGATGAGGACAGGAAACAATTCCAAGTCAGGAAGTGTGTAGCGAAGTAGGTGATTGAGACTGATAGACAGAGGTGCGAGGGTTTCAAGTAGCTCTTGTTTCCAGGTTTTCACCACTTGACAGATTTTTTAAGTACTTTTTTCAATTTTTTTGTATTTTTAAATATTTGATTTTTTCAGGCTCTAAAATGTACACTAGAATTTTAAAAGACAATTTTGACCATCAAGATGAACTCGAATTTGGATTTCGATCTCGAAAATGAATCTAGGACATCAAAATTATTTAAGAGGTCAAAACTTTATATAATGTGATGACAAGATAGAAAAGAGATGAAGCAAAAGATTAAGAAGGTGAAAAGACATGAACAAGAAGAAAGTAAAAAAATATATGAAAGGAGTTAGCTGATATGTCCACAAAAAGATGAAGAGAGAGCTCTCCCCATATGCAAGAATGCAAGACTAAGCTAGAAAATGAACCTAAAATGCAAGCTAATATGCAAAGTGGTTTACCAGCAAGAAGCGCATAACATTTAGACTCTTAATTTCATCATTGAGCATTTATTAGGGACATCATGAGATCATACAACCATCACTAGTATAACTATGAGGATATGAATATGATCGATATTAGATAGGTATGTGGAAATCCAATCTAAGCATCAGAGACATGTAAGTCAAGATAACTACACGATTAGATTCCCTAAGTTTAATTTAGCAAGATTACACTTGTATCAAGGCATAAGCACCAGGATAAACCCTGAGTGCGGTCTTGCAAAACAATCAAGGATGATACATTTATAAGTCAAAGTGTTGAATAGGTCAAGCATAAATGCTTACAACACTATAGACAAAAAAAAGTATACCCACAAGCAAAAATCAAGAAAATATGTCCCATGCCCCCAGTCTTCTAGTCAATGACATCCTTGAAAGACTATTAGGGAGGGAACACCTGGCAAAGAAATCATCATAGACAGCACACAAAGTAGATAAAGATCAGCATAGCTCAGTCGTTTAGGTGTTAAAGTGTGTGTGTGTAAGTCACTTGGCCATTTCTTCAAGACTTGATTCTGATTGTGAGAAATATTGCGACATCGGAGACCGTAGGTAAACTATCTATAAAGTGTTGAAAAACACTTGATGTCAAGGTGGGGGAAGTGTTGAGAAACACTATGTTGTGAGTTGTCAAAGAAACCCTAATCCACAAGAATACCTCAATAGGCTAAGTAGCTATGCCCCCAAGATGAGGACAAGAAACAATTCCAAGCTAGGCAATGTGTAGCAAAGTGGATGATTGAGATTGATAGACATAGGTGCAAGGGTTTCAAGTAGCGCCTGTTTCCAGGTTTTCACCACTTTGACAGCTTTTTTTTTTTTTTTTTTGGTGATACATCAAAGTGAGGTTTTCACTAAGATGATCATTTTTTCAGGACATTTTTTGATTTTTAAGATTTTTTCAGGCTCATAGATATATACAAGATAGCTGAGCAGCAAGCCTCTAAGTATAGAACTTCTTCAAGTGTAGGATGTTGATAGGTTCTGCAAGTTCTTCACCCTCTGAAGTAGACAACTGGTAAGCACCAGACCCAAATGATGTTGTGATAATGTAAGGACCTAACCAGTTAGGTTCAAATTTCCCTTTCTGTTCTCGATTTTGCTGATTTTTCGGATTCTCTCTAAGCACGAGTTCACCAACTTGGAACTCACGGGGGTGAACCTTTTTGTTATATTGTGTAGACATGCGCTTCTGATAAGCTCTCATGTGATCAAAAGCAGCCTTGCGCCGTTCATCCAGAGTCTCTAATTCCTGTACTCTCATAGCTCTATGGTCTTCATCGGTTATTAACCCATGTAAGGAGATGCGCAAAGAAGGTATTTCGACTTCTAATGGGAGAATAGCCTCAGAGCCATAGACTAGAGAAAAGGGTGTAGCCCCTGTAGGAGTACGAATAGAGGTTCTATAGGCCCAAATTGCCGAATTTATTTGCAAGTGCCAATCTTTCCCAGACTTGTGAACTGTGCGGTGTAGGATTTTTAGCAGCGTTTTATTAGAGGCCTCGACTTGGCCATTCCCTTGGGGATAGTAAATAGAAGACCAGTGTTGCTTAATTCGAAACTTTTTGCACAGCTGTTTTAAGTCTTTATTTTTGAATTGTCCTCCATTATCTGTAACAATAGAGGATGGGATACCATATCGACAAATAATGTGATTCAGTATAAACAGGGCAACATGTTTGCCTGTAGTAGCAGATAATGGTATAGCTTCAACCCATTTAGTGAAATACTCCATTGCTGTGATGATAAATTTATGACCGCTGGATGAGCTTGGATGGATCTTTCCTACCAAGTCAAAGGCCCATTGCTGAAATGGCCAATATGTCACAGAAGGGATTAACTCTCGCCCAGGAGCATGTATCAAGTTACCATGGAGCTGACATTTCTGACAGGACTTTGCATAGCGCATAGCATTAGCTTGCATGGTGGGCCAGTAATAACCCATCCTAAGCAGTTTTTGGGCAAGTGCAAGGCCATTAGAATGCGCCCCACAAATGCCATCGTGGACTTCGGCAAGTGCCTTCTCGGACTCTTCTAGTTCTAAACACCTAAGCAACATTCCATCTAGACCCCTCCTATACAAGTCACCAGAGACCAAAGTGTAGTGTGAGGTATTACGAAGGAGTTGGCATTTTTTGTTGCACGTGAGGGTTTCGAGAATAACCTGATCACGTAGGTAGGAGAAAATAGCCGCATAGCCGGAGGAATCATGACCTACACTAGATTGTACACTAGATTGTGTCACAATCTAAACCATTCTATCCAAACGATTCCATGAGTTGGAATGTTTGAATGTTGACTTAGAGCTCCCTATCCATGGAGTGCAAGAGAGTGTATTTCAAGTTCAAGGGCTCTCAGATGAGCCTTAGAGATACTCTTCTTGCTAGTAAATCATGCAATGGGAGGTTCCAAAGACAAGATGCAAGAATGCAAATGTCCCAAGGAGTTCTTCAAGAATGCAATGCAAATGAAAATTAAACTAGGATGATAATGCAAAATGCAGCTATGCTAAAACATGTATGAGAGTGTTACAATACCAAATATTAAGCTATGTGAGAGATTATTGAAAAATAGAAGCTAAACTAACATGCAACATGAATCTAAGCTAAAATGCCATGGATGAGAGAATGTAGACAAGGAAGAGAAGTTCTCCACAAAGCTCCAAAGAAAACCTGTTAGAAAACCTGCAGCATAACAATGTTCAAAAGATGATGGATTGAGGGGGAAAGCTCTCTCCCTTTTAAAGGTGTATGGACGGTAGAGATCAAGATGAAGATGGTGGATGATCAACGGTGGAATTTGAAAAGAGGAGTGATCCATGTGCACACACAAATCAACCAATAGAATATAAGTTGACTTGTCATATAAGACAAAAGTCACAAAGCCTTTTCTTTTAATTGCAAAATAGAAAAAAGACTTTATGTGTGCACTTTAAGTGGGTTAGAAGAATGGGGTCTTTTATTTAATTAAAAGGGGACATGTTCTTTTAATCAAATAATGAACTTAGGATAGCATAGTCAAACTATAGGTTATAATCAAATAAATTGATTATTAGCAATTTGGCTTAGGTAAGTGATTAAATTAATTTAGCCAAAATGTTGAAAAGGGGGCTAATAGTCTAGATGACCATTTTTAGGTGATTACACCCAATACCATTTGTCACATTGAGACAGAGATGAAAAATGTGAGGCCTCGCCCCGACCCATCCTAGCATCGATGATACATTATTATTTTGATACTCATGACTCGATACGTTAGAAGATTATTTGATGCACTTAACATTATTATGCTATTTTATGATGTGTGATGCTTTACTTGAGTTATTTGATTTCGTCATTTAATGTTGTATGAACATGTATAATGATGAAGTAAATGAATGCAAAACTAACACTTGGATTATGCAATTCTAATGGTCAAAAATATGAGTAGAATTAGATAAACAAATGATTATTAGAAAATGGATGCTTTAATTTATATGA
The DNA here is from genome assembly GCA_028749045.1 of Cupressus sempervirens. Taxonomy (NCBI): domain Eukaryota; kingdom Viridiplantae; phylum Streptophyta; class Pinopsida; order Cupressales; family Cupressaceae; genus Cupressus; species Cupressus sempervirens. Next base: position 793,144,524 of record CM053785.1, read on the forward strand.
TTTTTCTGATATGTAATTTACATAATGCATGTTATTTCTTGATCTACTAATGTGTGCAATGAGTGTGTAGGAAATTTAGCTGAGAAAACTCAATGGAAAGAAGGAACTAAACCACTTGTTAATTTTGTGCTATCTTTGTATTGTAATTGGTCTTAAAATTCTCCTAGCTTTTGTTGGGTTCTATTAAGTTTTTAAGGCCTAAAAACATTAAATTTAAGCACCCTAGGGGTAAGGGTATGCGTGGAGAGTACTTTCCACCCCTTTAGCCTCTTTGTATGACTTTTAGGGTCACTCAAAAACCCTACTTTTGGTTGATTGAGAAAATGGATTGTCTCTTTACTTGAGTTAGTGACCCAAAACTCCATCTTGAGGTTACTTGAAGTCTAGTTGAGTTAAGGATCATACTTAGAGGCACTTTTGGAGTAGTTTTGGTTTTGTCACCCAAATCTCTAGTTTTGGAGAAAGTTGGAAGATTGAAGGAAGAAAAGGAAAAGCTCTTCTCAAACCACCATTTTTCCATAACTCTTTTATGAAGGTAGGAGTTCTTCACTCTTTGAAATTGTTTCTTCATGTGTTCATGCTTGAATCTTGCTTGAATCATGCATAAGACATTGTATAGTCTTGTATTTCTTGCTTGTGTGTTGGGGTTGATTGGGAGGGATCTTAACTTGTCTTTCTTTTGATGTCATTCTCATGCTTGCGTTGATGTTTTGTGTTTTGAGGAGATTTCATGGGGATTGTTTTGGCATCACTCACCTTTGGATAGGGAAGAAGTGGCCATGTTTGGGGTAAGGGCCTTAGTTGGAACTCAATAGTGTAGAGTCTCCTCTCATAGTGAGAGGAGGGAAAAATGGTAGGGTGTATGGGCCCCTACGTGTCATCCCATACCTTCTTTGTTATTGAGAATTCTTGAATATGGAAAAGAATAATTTTTTTTGTAGAAATAGCTTTGAAAGGGCCTTGTAAAAGAATGAAAGTTCTTGAAGTTTTAGCCTCGAAAAGGCTATGCTATGGTATGGTGATTGACATCTCCTATTGAGAAAATCCAACTCCCCCTATTTTGGTTCATTGTTGAACCTATTGTGCAAAACCGAGTTGAGAATGCATGCTTGAATTGTTCATCTCATTGTGTTGTTTTACCTCCATGTTGGTTCTTGTCTCTCCCATGGTTTTTGTGATGCATTGAAGACTTTGGTAAAGATCTCTTGTGAAAGCCCTTGAAGAGAATTCAATTGAATTGTAATATTTGTAAAATTGTATTTTGAACTTTGATGTATTGGAAAAGATGTCGGGTTTTCTTACTAGATCTTTCTTGATGGAACCTTGAACTAGGTTAAATAAAAGAGAAAGGAAAAGATTTTGAAATGAAAAAAAAAAAATTGTGTGTGTTTTACCTATATATTTTGGGCATGACAACAAATGTTTTAAGCCTAGGTGGACAAAGGAATACATAACTATGATCATAGAGCATTAGATATGAAGGGGAAATCATATATCATAGGAATGAGATATACTTAAAAAATAAAGATGGAAGAAACTATGAAGTTATCTCATTTATGAGAATTAAATTAATTTAATATCAAAGAAATACACAATATTATGGGTCATTTGGATAGAAAAAAAAACCAGTCAACTTTCCTCATAAAATTTGACTAAACCCTTTATACAATAATATAAATTGGTAGATCAATTAAGAAAAGTCTATAAATGATGGTAGAGGATAAACATGGAAGTGCGAAGACTTCAAGTTATATCTTTACTGATCATCTGTGAGGCCTCGCCCTGACCTATCCTAGCATTGATGATACATTATTATTTTGATACTCATGACTCAATATGTCAGAACATTATTTGATGCACTGAACATTATTATGCTATTTATGATGTGTGATACTTTACTTTCAGATATTTGATTTCATCATTTAATGCTTGATGAACATGTATGATGATGAAGTAAATGAATGCAAAACTAACACTTTGATTATACAATTTTAACAGTTGAAAATATGAGTAGAATTGGATAAACAATTTATTATTAGAAAAATAGATGTTTTAATTTATATAATTTTTTTGATACATAAATTACATAGTGCAAGTGATTTTTTGAACCTACTGATGTGTGCAATGAGTGTGCAAGATATTTAGCAGAAAAACCTAATGGAAAGATGGAACTAAACCCCTTGTTAAATTGTGCTATCCTTGCATTGTTTTCCTTTGAAGGTTGTTAATTGGTCTTACTATTCACCTAGCTTTTAATTGTTCCTATTAAGTCTTTAAGGCCTAAAAACATTAAATTTAAGTTCCCTAGGGGTAAGGATATGGGTGGAGAGTACTTTCCATCTCCTTAGCCTCTTTGTTTGACTTTTAGCATCACTCAAAAACCCTTATTTTGATTGATTGCAAAAATTGATTGTCTCCTACTTAAGTTGGTGACTCAAACTTCATCTTGAGTTACTTGAAGTCTAGTTGAGTTAGGGATCATACTTAGAGGAATTTTGGAGTAGTTTTGGGGTTGTTACCCAATCTCTAATTTTGGAGAAATTTTGAAAATTGAAGGAAGAAAAAAAGAAAAAGCTCTTCTCAACTTACCATCTTACCATAACTTTTTGTGAAGGTAGGAGTTCTTCACTCATTGAATTTGTTTTCTTTCATGTTGATCATGCTTGAATCATGCATAAGGCATTGTGTTGTTCTTTGTTTTGATTTCTTGTGTGTTGGGTTTGATTTGGGGGGAATTTTAACTTGTTGTTGATGTTATTATTATGCTTGTCTTGATGTTTTGTTTTGAGGGGATTTCAAGGGGATTTTTTTGGCATTACTAACCCTTGGATAGGGAAGAAGTGGCCATGTACAGGGGAAGGGCCTTAGTTGGACCTTAATGGTGTAGACTCTCCTTTCATGGTGAGAGGAGGGAAAGAGGGTAGGGTGTATGGGCCCCTACATATCATCACATACCTTGGTTGATATTGTGAATTTTTGATATGGAGAAGAACAAAAGTTCTTGAAATTTTAGCTTCGAAAGGGCTATGTTATGGTATGGTGATTGACATCTCCTATTGGGAAAATCCACCTCTCCCCTAGTCAAGTTTTATGCTTGGACCTATTGTGTAAAATTGGAATGGGGTGCATGCTTGAATTGTTCATCGCAGGATGTTGTTTTACCTCTATGTTGTTTCTTGTCTTTCCCATGGTTCCTTTGATGCATTGAAGACATTGGAAAAGATCTCTTGTGAAAGTCCTTGAAGAGAATTCAATTGAATTTAATATTTGTAAAAATGTATTTTAATTTTAATGTATTTGGCAAAGACATTAGGTTTTCTTACTGGTTCTTTCCCGATGGAGCCTTGAACCAGGTTGAATAATGGAGAAAGAAAAAGGATTTTGAAAGCCTCCTTGCATTGCTCTTATGTGTTTTCAAACTATGCATATGTATGTGAGAAAATATATTAATGGATAATGTTATTAAATTATAAGTTTCAAGTTTGTTTCAATTATGTTAAGGAAGAGTAAATTGGATGTGTTGAAGTTTTCAATTCAATGTTATACGTATTAAGAGGAAATGAACAATCCTACATTGTGAACAACAAATTCATTCCTCTCCTTGTTAAATATTATAAGTGACAAAATCAAATTTGATTATGAAATTTTGCATCTCCTTGAATTCAAAAGAAAAGCTTCATATACATTTGGTATATGATGAATTATAAAACATAAATTATAGCAAAGAAAAACATGTCAAAACTTAGACAAAATTGGCTTAAAAAAAAAAGAGTGCACCTCCAGGAGTTAAAAACCTCTCTAGAAAATGTATGGGGAAAATTTTAATTCCCCCCCCCCAAGTCACAGAGAATATTCTCTGAATTATTCTTTTGTATTGCAACCAAAAAAATAAAATCAATGTTAAATCTTTTTAAAAGGATTATAAATTAAATGCATTTACAATTAAAATATTAAATGGACATCTTGTGCGACCTCTAAAAAACAAAACTTTATGCATTCACTACCCCCTTATAGCTATCCTAACCTAACCACTAGACTTGATTGCTATTAACCCTTGAGACCTTAGGCTTCAATGTCTATACAAACATAAATTGGTAAGGGAAGGCTAGTCATATTTCTTAGGACAAAGTAATTAATTCCAACTTCCCTCATAGCCAGTGAATTCTTGTCAACATCTTGCCTTGACCCATGAGATATGGCAATTTGAATGGGAAAAAGGGATTAATGGTGTGCAGGCTGTTATAATTCCAAAACTCTTATTCTTTCATCTCTCTACCATCCCAAGCGTACTTCCCTGGGAGATAGTGTACTTGGGCTGCGAATTTCAACCTTGGTGCAGCGTGTCACTTCCTTGGTGGGCGTCCAAGGCAAGTAGGTGGGTCAGCTTTCATCCCAAGCAAAATTTTAACCTTCTTTTTCCTGCCACCACCTTCCTTGTTGGGATCTCCATCATTCCCTTGAGGTTGACTATTTTTGGGCAGTGCTCCAACACCATGGTTAGTGTGCCAAGCATCCTAGGGTAGCATGTTCATGCATGGGAGAATGGGGAAAGTGGATGGGACAGTCCACTTGTCCCTTTGCCAAGTGTAAGTTTAGTTAAGGGTTAGTTAGGGGATTGTTTAGTTAGGAGTTAGTTTAGGAATTATTAAGTAAATGTTAGGAGTTGTCTTTTCATATTCAGTTGGTTTTAAGTTAATTTAGTAAGTAATATGCATTTTTTTTAATAAATTGTTAGTAACTCCATGTATGCGTTAGTTGTTTAGTTAGTTTAGATTGGTTAATATTTTAAATGTAGAGTGGCATTGAATCTATAATTAGATTAGTAGTTGTTTGATAATATCAGGAAGAAATATAATGTTTTTGTGTTAGTAAAGATGTTAGAAATAGTTCTAGAAAGTGGTTAGTGTTATTTTAAGATAGTTATAAATTAGTTAGTTTTATTTTAGTTATCTTTTTATATAGATGAATTCCATTTTATATTATTAATTAGTTTCATATAATTGTGAGATTATTAGATTGATTTTTATATTGGGGACATTAATGTGGACCTAAATTTTATTAGTTTTAAATAAAGTTTAGATTTACCTATAGGTTTAATTGAAATTATTCTAGCCTTTGATTTTAATTGCAAATGATAAATTAATAAATAAGATTGTCATAAGTATGTTGGAGGAGATTATAAATTAAAATATAGATAGTATAACCGATAACAAAGTTTTCTCTATTGTATGTGTATATCTAAGGTTAGTCTAGATGTTGGATTAAAGTTTTTTAAAACATAGTTAGTATGGTTGAATAGTTAAATTTAATTGACCTTCTAGAGCTTTATAGTCTCTTAATGATCAATGAATTTTTCATTTAAATTAAATAAATTGATTTACTAAGAAACATTAAGTTCATCCAAAACATCTATTTTATGTTATGTTTTAAACTGAGTTGTCACCTCTCTATATTAAAGTGAACTTGCTTCCATCTTCTTGTACCTTTAGTTATCTGTATTTCAAACTACTTGAACAATTAGTTCCATTATAGTTAATCATTTGAACCTTTGTCGACCTTATTATCTTAATTAATTCTTATAAAAAATAAAAAAATAAAATTTTGTGTGTTTTGCCCATATATTTTGGGCATAACATCATCTAGATATAAAAATAGATAAAATAAATAATAAATATTAAAATATTATTGTTTTGGCCTTTGTCAACTCTATATAATATATAGATTGGATAGGTTATATAATATGAATATATTGGAATTGAATATAATGATTACACAAAATGATTGTAGCAAAATGAATAGGGAGGATCAACTGTACCATTGGAAACAAAGACAAAATTCCTGTGAAGCAAATAGAAGATCATATGCATCTTAGTAAAGAGAAAGCATTGAAGGTCTTCTAATATAGTCTACGTATTCAAAGATGTATAGATTTGGACTCACCTGATTGACATGATATTCGTGTGTCTTAATAAACTTTCCTAGGTTATAGTGATACATGTCATGTAGATTGGAACCTTTAAGAATAATCAAGAATAAGGGATAAGTTATCTTAGAATATATGTAGGTGTTTCTAAAGGATATTATACTTTAAGTAAATTTATTAATTAGAAAAAAAATGAGAATTTTAATGGGTGAACCCACAATAGTGGGTTACACTTTGTTGCCTAAATTGACACTGAACTATGAATTTTCAAGAAAACTTTCACTTTCGAATGCAAATTGCCATTTAACGGTTCAAAATTTGAAGATGAAGTAAACTAGAGTCTTTTAGGATTTTCTATGTAGAATCTAAATATATATATTTTAAAAAAAATTGACTTGATTTGATTGAATTATTTTTTCTCCCATGAAAGCTGGTATGTTATCAAAAACCTGATTTTTAAAAAGTGACATTGTTTTTGACACACAAATTTTTTGCTACAATAGATATCAATGTGATTCTTTCAAATTTAGTTTTTTTAACATCCATACCAAAACCATAGAGGTGATTTGATGTTTTTATCCTTATTATTTCATATTTTATTAGCATTTAAAGTTGACCTAACATGAATATGGACATACATGGCTTTTGACACATGTAATTTATTATATATTTACCTGATTTCAAAATTTCTTTTTTTGATTGATAGAGAACTTGAATACGAAGACCGTAGTTATTTTTCAAATTTTTTTTCTCTTAGTTACTATTTTTCCATGAGCATTCAATATAGAGATTTATTTTTTTATAACGAACCTCTGTTCAATTCATGTGCAAAAATGTATACCTAAAAAATTCAAAATGTAGCAAATTCATAGTCATTAGAAAGCTCATTCAGAGTACTTCTATCATGAAAAATGAAATGATTTCAGTGCTACATCTGGACCTGGTAATTGAGCCTGGAAGCCATGAAAACAACTAAAACTATTATAGAATTTGCAAAAGACATCTAGTTTTCTAGTTTTGATAGAAACTAACTTTCTATCGAAAGTTTTTATATAGTTTTGATAGAAACTATTAATATTTAGTTTCTTATCGAAACTATTTAGGCTGATTTTTTTGTCCTAAATAGTTTCGATCAAAACTATTTAGTTTCTATCAAAACTATTCAGGACCATTTCTTTTCATTAGTTTCGATAGAAACTATATGAGTACTTTCTATTGAAAGTTTTTGGGCAAAAAAATTGTCTTTCACGATTTTGGAGGAATTTCTTCCTCCAAAAAAGTGTAACCACTATTGTGGGTTCACCCTAATAGTCACTATCCAAAATGTGAGAAGTGTGACCATCCTTCATTAGGTAAAGACAATAGTCTTTAAAAGGTTCACCATGTTATGTGATGCACGTGAGGTAACATATCTTGTACATTACCTCTTTCCCCCATTAGATGAGATTCCTAGTGAGAGATGGTACTATTTACCTTGTTTTCTTATTGGAAAGGAATCACCAAAAGTTGACTTATTTCATAATAGACAAGAAACTATGCTTTTGAAGGTAAGGATAATATTGTCTCTAACTATATGTGTGAATACCTTGGAAAGATGAATTCTTTTTAGCTCAAACTCAAGGTGTGAGTAAAGAGGTTTTAGTAAACCTTCAAAGGGAGGATGTAGAATTGAGTATGGAGTAGTTAAATGATGCAGGAGCATCCAGAGGTATAAGGGCAATCCCGTGTCATCCAAAAAAATGTACTTAGACTTAGTTTCTGTGTCATGTGTTTTCATTTTTGGATACCTATTTGGGTCAAATAAAGGTTCCAACTCTCACAGTTCCACTATTAGTGTTTTGGGTTGGAGTTTTTAACCACCTTGGGATACGTGTAAATGCTAAAAAAATGGGAGTATGTAATTGAGCCATCATTTTGGTGAACTAGAAGGTGTAAATTGTTTGGATGATTGTAATTGTAATTTAGAGCATTCCAGAAGAAGAATCAAGTCAAAAGGCCCATAGTTTGAAAGTTATCTCAGTTTTTTAGTTTTTGGAGACCTCCTAAGAATGCTTCAAAGTTAGGTTAGGGGCATTAAATGACCTCAAAAAGGGAAAAAAAATGGGGGATGAGCAAAGCTATCCATGGGGCTATAGAGCACTTTGAGTGCTTTCTAAAAATGTAAACGGTTCATCAATCGAAGCTACAATTTAAAAGTTATGCCTCTCGGAAGTTCAGTTACCATTTCTGGATTCTTCTAAATTTGCGCCGACTTCTAATGTAGCTTTTGGAGCCTTCTATTTGGTCAGTGGATGCCAACTAACACTTTCTAGAATGTATTCCTAATCCTTAACCCTCTGGGGTCTATTTAAGAGCATTTCTGTCATTGTAAAAGGCAGTTCGAAGTGGAGTTTGAGAGGAGATACTGAAAGGAGAAATTATCTCCAGGTTTATTCTATTGTAAGCCCATAGGGCATGTTTTGAAGTCTATTTTCTCTGTACTAAATGTATTAGCTTTTTTTCAAAGTTAATAAAATTTTTCCTTTCCTGTTGTGTCCATTCTATGCTAGGGTCGTGACCCCATCAAGTGTTATCAGAGCAGGTTTTCCTGAGTGTGTAGACAAAGCACCGACTGTGAGGTAGTTTGCACCAAGACTGTGTGGTTGTGGGTTCAAGTTAAGAAGATGCCTCTATGAAGAGAGCATGGCGAAAGGGCCGAAGCTATTAATCCTAAGGATGTTAGAGCCCTCCAAAGGAAGGTTCAAGTGTTGCAGGAGGAGCTCCGTAGAGGAACAAATGTTGTCGCAGGTGACGAAAGTGAGGATGACAATGAAGAAGAAGAAATTGGACTAGAAGGGGAATTTGATAGGGAAGTTTTGAATCAGGCAGAGGAAAGGCTTTAGGGTCATTACTAAGTTTGGGAAAAGACCTATAATTGATGTGGGTGTATTTTAAGGAAATCTGAAACTAGATGAGTTGATCAATTGGATCAATGAACTGAAAGAGTACTTTGAGTATGAGGATATCAGGGATCTAGATAGGGTTAAGTTTGCAAAGGCCAAACTAAAAGGCCATGCCAAAATTTGGTGACAAGAGGTTCAATTGGAAAGAAATAGAAGAGGAAAGGGGAAGATCACAAGGTGGGATCATATGGTGGACAAGTTGAAGAAACAATTCATTTTTGTTGATTATGAGCTTGATTTGTTTAAGAAGATGCATGGGTTAAAGCAAGTAGGAAAATCAGTCAAAGAATATACGGAGGAGTTTTACCGACTTCTAATTAGAGCAGGGCATGTAGAAGCAAATAAGGAGAAGGTTGCTTGTTATATGAGTGGGTTGCACCTAGCATCCAGGAGGAATTAAATCTAGTAAGAATGACCAGTGTTGAAGAAGCATACCAGTTTTCCCTACGAGTTGAAGAGAAACTAAATAAGAGGTTTGAAGGGAGACAAAGAGGGCATGGTCAAGGAGGAAGGGGTAGTGGTAGGTCATCTGGAGGATGAAATGAAACCCAAAAGAAAAATGAAGATGTGGGTACTAGCAGGAACCAAAGGAACGAGGGTTTCAACTGCTCCCATGATCAAGACTTTGGAAATCAGAGAGGAAGAGGTAAAGGATGTGGAAAAGGAAGAGGAGGTTTTCGTGGTACCTATTTTCATTATAATGAAGAAGGTCATCATGCGTTTGAATTCCCTCAACGACAAGGAAGGATAGATAGGAGAGCTGAGGGTCAAGCTAGGGTTGCTCATGTGGATGAGGATGCACAATCATGACATTCAGAAGATGCAAAAAGAGGAGAGACTTTGGTAAATGAAAGGGTCCTACTAAGTGGTGAGATTGAACCAGGACAAAGGAGGAGTTTATTCCGTACGAGGTGCAAGTGTGAAGATAAATGTTGTGATGTGATCATTGATGGTGGTAGCATTGATAACTTGGTGTCAGAGGAGATGGTCTCTAAGCTGAAGCTCAAGAGGGAGAAACACCCCCAGCCCTATCAGATTGCTTGGGTGAAAGATGATCATAAGGTCCTCGTAAGTGAACAATGTTTAGTGAAATTCAAAATTGGGAGTTACCATGATGAAGTTCTCTATGATGTTATTCCAATGGATGTTTGCCATCTATTGTTGGGTAGACTGTGGTAGTTTGATAGGCATGTAGTACATGATGGTCATGCAAACACATACTCCTTAACAAAGGATGGAGTTCACCACAAACTAAAGCCCATGAAAAAGGAAGGCGAAAAGGTATATAGCAGTGCTAGGATTTATCTTGTTGATGGAAGGAAGTTTTTAGATGGCATGAAACATTAGTGTATGTGCTATGCTTTGATCCCTAGGAAAGATAAAGAAGGTAGTAGTGAAATACCACTTGAAGTTTTAGATTTACTTGGGAGTTTGGAGATATTAGCTCTGATAATGTTCTAGAAGGATTGCCACTGGTAAGGCAAATCAGTCATCAAATAGATTTAATTCTAGGAGCTAGTTTGCCTAACAAGGCTGCTCACAGGATGACTCCAACTGAAATTGAGGAGCTAAATAGATAGGTTTAGGAGCTATTGATGAAGGGCTTGATTCGGGAGAGCCTAAGTCCATGTGTAGTACCTATAGTACTGGCACAAAAGAAGGATGGAGAGTGGAGGATGTGTACAGATTCTCAAGCTATAAATAGGGTAACTATCAAGTATCGGTTTCCTTTGCCAAGAATGGATGATCTTATGGACTACTTGAGTTGAGCTCAGTACTTCACAAAGATAGATCTCAAGAGTGGTTATCACCAGATACAAATACGAGAAGGAGATGAGTGGAAAATAGCCTTCAAGACCAAGGAGGGTCTTTATGAGTGGTTAGTCATGCCTTTTGGATTGACAAACACCCCAAGCACCTTCATGTGGCTTATGAATGAGGTACTTAAGAAGTTCTTGGGAAAATTTGTTATTGTCTATTTGGATGATATTTTAATTTTCAGCAAGACTTTGGAAGAACATGTATTGCATATTCATAGTGTCCTTGAAAGGTTAAGGGAAGAGAAACTATTAATTAATTTGAAGAAGTGTATCTTTGCAAAAAGGGAGTTAGTCTACTTGGGGTTTGTTATATCTCTTGAAGGTCTCAAAATGGATCCAGAGAAGGTAAAAGCTATCTTGGAATGGCCTACTCTGGGGTTTGCTACTGAGGTAAGATCATTTCATGGTCTGGTTAGTTTTTACAGGAAGTTCATTAAGAATTTTAGTGGCATATGTGCACCCCTGAATGACACAATAAGAGGGGATAGAAAAGAGTTCAAATGGACTACAGTAGTTGTGAGAAGTTTTGAATTGTTGAAGAAGAAGGTTATAGAACAACCTATGTTGGCACTTCTAGATTTTAGAAAGGTGTTCTAGGTGGATTATGATGCTAGTGGCAGTGCTATTGGGGCTGTGTTACACCAAGAAGGTAAGCCTATTGCATATTTTAGTAAAAAAATGAATGATGCAAAAAAGAAGTATTTTGTTTATGATCAAGAGTTCTATGCAATAGTTCAAGCCTTAAAGAAATGGAGGCATTATTTGTTGCCAAAGGAATTTGTTTTATATACTGATCACCAAGCATTACAATACCTAAATAGCCAAGGTAAATTGAATCAGAAGCATATGAAGTGGGTAGAGTTCTTGCAGAGCTATACGTTTGTGTTGAAGCATAGAAGTGGAAAATCTAACAAGGTTGTAGATGCACTAAGTAGGAGACAATTGTTGCTTACAGTAATGCAGGTTGAAGTAGTTGGTTTTGATGAACTCAAGAATTTGTACCCTGAGGATCCTGATTTTGCTGAAGCGTGGAAAGCTTGTAAAGAGCCTGTTGCTATAGACAAAACTAAGTGGTTAGACTATCTGATTCAAGATGGTATGTTGTTCAAGAGCAGTCAATTATGCATTCCAAGGAATTCCATGAGGGAAAATCTGATTAAGGAGAAACATAGTGGAGGGATGGCAAGACATTTTGGTCGAGATAAGACCATCGCCATTCTCAAAGAACATTATTTTTGGCCTCAAATGTCACAGGATGTGAAGAAGTTTGTACAAAATTATCAGATTTGTCATGTGGCCAAGGGAATTAGTCACAATACTGGACTATATCAGCCATTGGTTGTTCCATCAAAGCCATGGGAGGACATAAGTATGGATTTTGTTCTTGGATTACCAAGGACACAAAGGGGTAATGGCTTAGTATTTGTGATAGTTGATAGGTTCTCCGAAATGGCACATTTCATTCCATGCCACAAAACTCATGATGTTGTCCATATTGCAGACTTGTTTTTCAGAGAGGTGGTAAGACTACATGTCCTCCCAAGGAGTATAGTTTCTAACAGAGATACTAAATTTGTGGGATATTTCTAGAGAACATTGTGGAAGAAGTTGAGAATAGACTTGAAATTCAGTTCCACACATCATCCATAGACCGACGACCAAACAGAAGTGGTAAACAAAAGTCTAAGATATTTGTTGAGATGTTTAGTTGGGGATAAGCCCAAGGGGTGGGATTCGATTCTACCACAAGCAGAGTTTGCTTACAGTAACTCTATAAATAGGAGTACTGGTAGATCACCATTCCAAATTGTATATAGAACTAGCCCAAGGACTACACTAGAATTGAGGAAGATAGAGCAAGGGGAGAGGACAAGTGTTGAAGCTGAAAAATTTGTTGAACATATCAAGCATCTACATGAGGAGGTTCAGACACACATTACCAAGATGAATCAAGATTATAAAGCTAGGGCTGATCAAAGGAGAAGACATAAGGAATTCCAAGTAGGGGATCTAGTCATGGTACACTTACGGAAAGAAATATTTCCATCCGGTACTTACAACAAGCTGAAAATGAAGAAATTTGGCCCCTGCAAAATTTTGAAGAAACATGACTCAAGAAATGCATATGAGGTGGAGTTGCTATATGGTATTCACATTTCTCCTATTTTCAACATTACAGACTTAACAGAGTATCATGATGATGTTGCAGATGAGAAGCCGATGTTAGAGCCATGTCCAATTCTTGCTTCTAAGAAGGAGGAGATCGAAGACATTCTAGATCATCATGTGGGCAGGAGTACCAGAAATATGTAGTATGAAGAATATTTGGTCAAGTGGACAGGATGGCCGATAGAGGACTCAACTTGGATTTCAGCAGCTGAGGTTTCCCATTTGGGATTTCCTCTACCATTCATAAAGTGACAGGGTCACTTTTCAATCCACCCTAGGTGTTTGATGCAGGAGCATCCAGAGGTATAAGGGCAATCCTGTGTCATCCAAAAAAATTTACTTAGACTTAGTTTTTGTTTCATGTGTTTTCATTTTTGGATACCCATTTGGATCAAATAAAGGTTCTAACTCTCATAGTTCCACTATTAGTGTCTTGGGTTAGAGGTTTTAACCACCTTGGGATACATGTAAATGTAAAAAAAATAGGAGTATGTAATTGAGCCATCATTTTGGTGAACTATAAGGTGTAAATTGTTTGAATTATTGTAATTGTAATTTAGAGCATTCCAAAAAAAGAATCAGGTCAAAAGGCCCCACGATTTGAAAGTTATCGCAGTTTTTCAATTTTTGGAGACCTCCTAAGAATGCTTCAAAGTCAAGTTAGGGGCATTAAATGACCTCAAAAAGGGCCAAAAAATGGGAGATGAGTGAAGCTGGTCCATAAGGCTATAGAGCTCTTTGAGAGCTTTTCAGAAATGTAAACGGTTCATCAATCAGAGCTATGGTTCAAAAGTTATGCCTCTTGGAAGTTCAGTTACCATTTCTAGATTCTTCTAGATTTGTGTCAACTTCTAATGTAGCTTCTGGAGCCTTCTATTTGGTCAGTGGATGCCAACTAGCACTTTCTAGAATGTATTCATAATCCTTAACCCTCCAGGGTCTATTTAAGAATATTTTTGGCATTGTAAAATGTAGTTCAGAGTGGAGTTTGAAAGGAGTTACTGAAAGGAGAAATTATCTCCAGATTTATTCTATTGTAAGCCCATAGGGCATGTTTTGAAGTCTATTTTCTCTGTACTAAATGTATTAGCTTATTTTGAAAGTTAATAAAATTTTCCCTTTCCTGTTGTGTCCATTCTGTGCTAGGGTTGTGACCCCATCATTAAATTTGTGTACTAAAAAAAATGAGATGACTTAACACACTACTGGTAAGGAACTCTAGCCATGTAATGAGGAATTAATACATGGAAAAATTTATAGAGTATACTCTATTGGGGAAAAGGATGATGATTATCTTATGAAATAGAGTAACATTAAACGTGATTCCAAATTTTATTACTTGACCCTATAATAAAATAAGAACCATAAGACCTAAAATAAAGGATTTATTTCTAACAAATTATCATGTAGAGTGCAATGATTGCCCTTTTTGCAATGTTGTTTGAAATCCAATCCAAGCCCTCATATCGTCCCTCACTAGAAGTTGCACAAGTGCTCTGGATATACTTGAGCACATGCAAGTTTCATAAGAAACACTTACATTCACAGTTTTTTCTCATTTAGTAGAGTTATGATAAACTATATGGAAATTATAAATAGTGGACCATAATAGATTATTAGTATCTATAATTTTTAATAGTATACAATATTTTAAAGAATATAAATCTCACCATTGTCATTGCCTAAGAGAATGTAACCCAAGGTTATCAATTATCTTTGTAGCATTCATTGCAATAGGAAGAACTCACTTATTTGTTAGCACAATTAATACTGCATCTTGTAGCTCATCCTGCAAGGAAAAGACACATTAATGACAAAAACTCTTCTACATGTAACATGAAAATATTTGTTAAAAGAATGAGGCTCAATCTACATATAATAACCAAAGTTGCATATCAAGAGGACTTCCCCACAAATCTTTATAAAAAGGAATATCTTGGGAAGCTACAAGAAATCTTCTTGATTATTTTTTAGGACAATCTCTAGTAGATAAAAATTACATGTCATAATCATAGTACCACAAAGGGGAAGTATGTTGATAGATTCCCTAGTCTAAGGATGAAGAAAATGCCTTGATAAAATAGAATTGAAAAAATTTAATGTGTAAATTAAAATTTTCTATTTGAAAAATGATATGCCCCAATGCTCATCATTATTTCATATATTATCCTTCATAAAATAGGATTTCATTGCTAAAAGATGACCTTATAATCAACTTCCACTTCATATTTACTCTTGATTTCTTTCAAATCACAATGATCTCAATTTGTCTACTAGACATACAGTTTTCTAGGGTGTCTCATTTCAAAATCCATCTTTATTTGAAAAGATTTCAAATTTCCTCATATTAAGAGAACCTAAACCTAATATTGCTCATCTCTATTTTGTAAAGAAAATTATTTCATCCCTTTTCAGTATCCATTATCAAAATCAAGATTTAAAAAAAGAATGTATATTTAAACTTGAGATAATTCTAGATTCTAGCATTCATGCAAGTTGATGCAACCATCATTTTCACTTCTCATACTAGTATCACTATAATTAGTTTTGGTCCTTACACATGAACTCTAGTCTTGATACCCCAGAACAATAATTGCAAGAAACATGAAAATAATGAATGATATACTAAGTACCATATGAATGCTCAGAACCTAAGACTTAAAGATTACAAGTAAAAATAATAATACATCACATATAAGGTAGCTCTAAAAATGTGTAATTAATCTAGACCTATCAATTAGAAGAGACACTTTTAATAGTGTCTTCTTCAAGAAATAAGGGTGATCAATAGATTTTTTTAATAATTATGAAGCATGCATAAAACCTTTTACTTTATCCAATAAAAGATGACCTTATTTTTGTGGTATCATAAATAAGATATAAATTATTTCTTCCATTATATATCAACTCCATTTGTTGATTTTTATATCTTAGTGATGTGTTATTAACTTATTCATTAAATTAAGATTTTAAAATTTATAGCTTCAACAATTCAATATAATAATAATAATAATAATAATAATAAGGATTTTTCAATATCTAATATTCCCCCATCATCATTTTGAAGATTCAGACTACTTTAATGTACAGATTTGACTCATGTTAATGCCTAGTTTCCATATAGAGATTTATTATTCACATTTCCAATTTTTTGATGGTTTCTCTTAAATTCACCTTTAATAGGCATATGCTCTCTCAAATTTATAGGTTTATAGAACTACTTATTTGTACATGCAAGATAGTCCTGCAACTTCATAAATATTCTAGGAATGTTTGTAGGATGGGAGACATGAATTGCATAGTTAATACAAGTGCATTCCTACTAGAATTATTTCAAAGTACATTTAGGTTCTATCTACCATAAGGTAAAGTAAGTTTTCTTATATTTGGTTGTATTTTCTCTTTAGTGCATTTTTCTTAATGGTTGTATCTAGAAAAAGTCTAAACTAATCTTATATTGTGATTATATTTGCATGTATTCTAATGAATTTGTTACTAGTTAAGATGCATGAATCATGAATTAGCATCCATTGAAATCATTCTTAGTAGCAATCAAAGATCTACACAATGTCATTATATTATTAATGTTTGTTTTGTAAACTTTTCTTCCAAAAATATTTATAACTAGAGCTGCTAAATTTCATTGTTAGCTATATACTATACGGGGATGGATGTATATTTATTCATTATGTGATATTGTTTTGTTAGAATACTCTATGCATGTCAAGTATCATATATATGTTTTTAAAAAAAATTTAGTTGCATTTTACACAGTTTCACAACTATAGGTGCTTGCTCTTTTCTAATGTGCAATGTAACTATAAGTTTGAATCTTATGATTTGCAGGATTTTTATGGTAAAGTCTAGATTTTTAGTTCATTATAAAATTCATCTATACTAGGCAATTTCATACTTCAAATTTCTTGCTTTATTTTGAGCTATTGAAAAGACATGATTGTATGATTTGTAGGCTTTTTGCTAAGTCTAGATTTTTATTTCATTATAACATTCCTCTATACTAGATAGTTTCATGCTTCAAATTTCTTTATTTATTTTGAGCTATTGAAAATACATGACTATATGATTTGTAGGATTTTTATGGTATTGCTAAGGATTTTTAGTTAACTATAACATTCATCTATACTAGGAAATTTCACACTTTAGATTTATTTATTTATTTTGAGCTATTGAAAATACACAACTACACGTTTTGAAATCTTTTTATGGTATTGTTAAGCGTAGATTTTTAGTTCATTATAAAATTCATCTATACTAGGTAGTTTCATACTTCAAATTTCTTGCTTTATTTTGAGCTATTGAAAATATATGATTGTATGATTTGCAAGCCTTTTGTGGTATTGGTAAGTCTAGATTTTTAGTTCATTATAGCATTCATCTATACTAGATAGTTTCATACTTCAAATTTCTTGCTTTATTTTGAGCTATTGAAAATACATGCTGTATATTTTGCAAGCTTTTTATGGTATTGCTAAGCCTGAATTTTTTGTTCATTATAACATTCATCTATACTAGGTCATTTCATACTTCAAATTTCTTGCTTTATTTTGAGTTATTGAAAATATATGACTATATGATTTGCAGACTTTTTAGGGTATTTCCAAGTCTATATTTTTAGTTGATTATAACATTCATCTATACTAGGAAGTTTCATGCTCCAAATTTCTTGCTTTATTTTTGAGCTATTGAAAATACATGTTGCATGTTTTGCAAGCTTTTTATGGTATTGCTAAGCCTGAATTTTTAGTTCATTATAACATTCATCTATACTAGGTCATTTCATACTTCAAATTTCTTGCTTTATTTTGAGCTATTGAAAATATATGACTGTATGATTTGCAAGCTTTTTATGGTATTGCTAAGTCTATATTTTTAGTTCATTATAAAATTCATCTATACTAGACAGTTTCATACTTCAATTTTATTTCTTTATTTTGAGCTATTGAAAATACATGACAACCTCCAACATAGTATGTTGACTTAAAATAGGATTTGGAATGTATTTTTTTCATATATCTTATGATAATGCAAAGTTCTTGATCTTTTTGAATATAATTATTGGGATGAGCAAACAAATAGGAACTACATTCAAACTCATATATAAAGTTTAGGAAAGCACAAAAATAGGATCTACAAGCAGTTTTAGTCCATGAGAAGAATATGGTCAACTTACTCAAAAAATATTTTTTCATATAAAATATATAATACTAACTATGATTAAGTTTACCTATATTATTGAGATGCTAAATCTCAACTTTTGCATGTTGTAAAAATGCTTCTTTGTTGCGATGTACATACTAAAGTTTTTCTTCCCTTTCTCTTTCCCTCTATACAGCCTACAAAAAGGAAATCAATAATTTTAGAAAATGAAACTACAACAATAAAATGTTGAATCCATGGACATCTAAAAAAATTTCAATCCCTTGCCTCTTTAGAAAAATTTTCCATGATAAATGAATAAAATTTAAAGCAGTTAATTATACATATATAAATAAATGTTTGTCATTAATAAAAAATTGTAATCTCTAGCTCAACCATTGATGCAAATAAAATTGTGAAAAAATAATTAAAGAATATGAAAATAATTTTTTGGAGAAGATAACAATACTACTCTCATACAATTCCTAGAAATGCAACTGTAGAATAAGATATAGGGGAACTGAAAAGGAATTCTCCTCCAGCACATTTGACTTTTCAATAAACACTTCCACAGACTGCACCAATAGAAGCACGGGTAGGATTGGGACATGGATAGACCCAAGTCTATGGGGCATGTTATAGAAAATATGATAGAAAGGATTCTAGTGTGCTTGCCCCTATTCAACTTCTTCTAGATGAGGGAAATGTTTTGGCACTGATATCATTGTAATGATTATTGGTAGAGAAATATTATAATAGCTCTATTTGTCTGACGATAAAGCCCAATCATTGTCGTCTCTTCTAGTCTTTTTGTCTTCCACTAAGAATTAAGAATACATATAGATGAATAATCAATCTATTGTTATTTCATTGTACTGAAAATTTTAATTTGAATAATGATATTCGCTACTTGAAGAGTGGATGTAATCCAGAGTAGCTAGATGTACCACTATAAATTTGTGTTAAATCTTATGCATTTTGTTGTCTGAATTAGTTTTAGATTTTATATTCTTTTTTTTATTTTCTTTAGCTCAACAATTGGTATTAAAGTTGGTTAAGCTTGTTTGATTTTCTAGAAATTGCTAAATATTTATAGGCATCATGGATGAGGTAGATAAGTGGAAATTCCAAAAAACAAAAGGGAAAAACTTTGGGCTATGGAAAGTGCAGATAGAGTCTTTGCTCATCAAGTGAGATTTAAAACCTACATTTCTTGGTAAGACAAATGGAAAAGGATCATTGATAGGTGAAGAATGGGACAAACTAGATTTGAAAGCAAGAGGAATAATTTTCTTAGCTCTCTCAAATAGTGTGTTATTTAACATTTTGGTTGAGAAGACAACTAGAGAGCTAGTTGAGAAATTATCTTCATTATATGAGATACCTTCAGCATCAAATAAAGTTTTTATAATGAAGAAGCCATATAATCTAAAAATGAAAGAAGGGGGAGTAATGTTGACTCATATGAATGATTTTAATACATTATCCAATAAACTCATTTTAGTTGGTATACCATTAGATGATGAAATAAAAGGCATTTTATTATTATGTTCACTTCCAAATAGCTAGGAAGGTGTAGTAATGGTTGTGAGAACCTAAATAGTAGCCAAGAGAAATATAAAATTTGATGAAGTTGCAACCAGATTACTTAGTTAAGACATGCAAAGGGAGCACCAAGAATCCTCTTCTGATGATGTACTAATAGTTGTGAGAACAAGGAATAGAGGAAGAAGTTTTGAAAGAGGCAGACATAATAATAATAATGGAAGAGGTAGTTTGAATCATCACTCAAAGCCTAGAGGAAGAAATGACACTTATTGGTTTTGTGGTAAACCATGCCATATAAAGAAGCAATGTTGGAATTATAGGAAGGCTCAAAATAAAGTCATCTAGGATGGTGTAAATGTTACAACTGATGGCACTTTGGTACTTGCAACTGGTGATATGGATTCAAGTATGTGGGTTCTCGATTCTGGTGCATATTTTTATGCTACTCTGGCTTGGAGTGTGTTCACAAATTACCATAAATGTATGTTTAGTAAATTTTTTCTTGGGGATAACAATGAATGTGATATTGTTAGCAAAGGGGATATTTTATTGTCACTGAAAAATGGTAGTCAATGGCTTTTAAAGATGTTAGGCATGTTCCTAAACTCAAACATAATCTAATTTTAGTTAGTCAATTGTATACAAGGGGCTGTAATGTTAACTTTGATATTGATTCATGGAAAGTGTCCCAAGGTTAGTTAATTTTGGCTAAAGGAAAGAAATTGGGAAGTTTATATGTTTTAGAGTGCAATAGTTAAGTGGGAGCATCCATGGTGGTTGTGGAAAGTAATTTTGAACTTTGGCATAAGAGGCCTGGTCACATGAGAAAAATAGGCCTTGAAGTCATGCTTCAAAGAGACCAACTTCTGGGTCTTAAATCTCTCAATTTCAAGTTGTGTGAGCATTATCTTTATGGCAAGAAAAATTACAATAGCTTTGTAAGTATGGGTCATGAGAAGAGATCTTCTCCATTAGAGCTTGTACATTTTGATGTTTTACATCCTATGGAGGTAACTTCTCTCAGTGGTGCTAACTATTTTGGCACATTTCTTCATGATTGCACTCAAAAAGTTTTGATTTATATGTTGAATAAGAAATCCAAAGTATTTTCAAAGTTTAAACATTTTAAGGCTATGGCAGAAAATTAGATTAGGAAAGAGATTAAGTGTCTACTAACAAACAATATTGGTGAGATTTTCTCTTCAAAGTTTAATAATTTTGTGCACATCATGATATTCAAAGGATTAAAATAGTCCCTTATATACACCCCAAGTGAATGGTGCAACAAAGAGGTTAAATTAGATTATCTTGGAAAGGGCTTGGTGTATGTTATCTAATGCCATTTTGGGGAAGGAATTTTGGGAAAAGGTGTGCATTGTTGTTGTTTATTTAATAAATTGAGCTCCTTCATCATATCTAGATTTTGATATTTTGAAAGAAAGTTGGGCTCGCAAAAGGATTTATTTTTCTCATTTACATGTGTTTGGCTATGATGCATATGTTTATGTTCCTAAAGAGCAGTAAATTAAATTGGATTTTAAATCCAAAAGGTGTGTATTTTGGGGGTAGGGTGAAGATTAGTATGATTTTTGCTTGTGGGATCCAATAGTTCAGAAAGTTGTTGGTAGTCGCAATGTTGTTTTCAATGAGAAATCATTCTCAAGTTTGCATAAAATGGTTCCTAATTTTGATAATTATTTTGAATATAATTTATTTGATAATGGAGCATACTCTAAGAAGACTCCTTGAGTTACTTTTAATTGAGTTACTACTATCATGACTTCACCTCACACTATTTTCTCTAGCCTTCCACAATCTATCTCCTATAATATTCCCACCCAAACCCATTTTCAAATTTCTCCCACTATGGATACCCCACATAATATTCAAGTTGTAGGCTCAAAGAATATGACTCTATTTCAACCTAAAATTCAAACTCCAAGAATTACAGTTTCCACACATATAGCACACATTCCATGTGATGCAGTTAACTTGTAGCCTCATACTCTTGTGCACAATTCATGAATGGGAAATGAATACACAATAGATCAGCCACATTCTCCTACTATGCAACCTCCATTTGTTGCTAATTCCCAGCCTGTGGTCTCCTCAATGCCACATATAGAGACTTGACAATAATTCAATTTTCATTGCCCTTTGTAAAGTACCAAGCATCAAGTTGTGGTACAGGGAATAGGAAAAAAATTTTTTGATGGAAACATAGAGGGTTTTAATGACATTTAGTCTTTAGCTAATTAGGAAACTACAAAACCACATAGGTCTAATAGGGAGGGAAAGAATCCAAGAAAATATGATGATTATGAATTGTTATTTTTGTTATGTTCTAATTAGGCAGAACCACAAACTTTTCAACAAGCCTGTAGTGATGTAAATTTAGTGCATTGGCTAGATGCTATGAAAGATGAAATGGAGTCTTTAAATATAAATTAGACATGGGATTTGGTTCCACTTCCACCAAATCATAAAGCTCTAAAATATAAATGGGTGTATCAGATAAAAGAGGAAGATGGAGGACATAAAAGGTATATGATTACATTGGTAGTGAAGGGGTTTTCTCAACAAAAAGGTGTCGATTTTAATGAGATTTTCTCTCTAGTTGTGAAGATGCAAACCTTTCATTTGGTTTTAGGAATAGAAGTAGTATGCAATCTTGAGTTTGAGAAATTTGATGTGAAAACAATATGTTTACCTGGGGATATTGAAGAAGAATTATACATGGAGCAGCCAAAAGGATTTGTTAAATAGGGGTAGGAGCATCTATATTATAGATTACAGAGGATTTTATATGGGCTTAAGCAAGCTCCATGCCAATGGTACTTAAAGTTTGATAAATTCATGACACAACAAGGTTTTACTTGCTATGAATAAAAACCATGTGTTTACTATAAGAGACTTCCTACTGGTCACTTTATGATGTGTAGACTACTGGAAATGGTATGTGAGTCATTCATGAGCTGAAGATTCATTTGGCTCTTGTTTTTCAATGAAAGATTTAGGGGAAGAGACAAGGATTCTTGGGATGGACATAATCTATGATAGACATAAAAGAGAAATTAGATTATTTCAAGAAAAGTATATTTTAAAAGTTTTAGAAAAGTTTAATATGTCAAATGCCAAATTCATTGCCACTCCATTGGTTGATCATTTTCAATTGTGTTCAAAGATGTGTCCTACTCTAGAATTTTTTTTTGAGATGAATGGCATTACTTATTCTTTAGTAGTTTGGAGTTTAATGCATGCAATGAAGCACACATCTAGATCTTTCTCATGTAATGGGAGTTGCAAGTGGTTTTATGAGTAATCTAGGTAAAACTAATTGGAAAGTAGTTCAATGGACTTTTTGGTATTTGAGAGGCACTTCCTCTCATGTTTTATGTTTTAATAATAAGACCCCTTATATTTTTGGATATGTTGATTCTGATATAGTTGGAAACCTAGATAAAATGAGGTCTACAATACGCTATGTATTTTATACCTTTGTTGAGGTGGCTATTAGTTGGACTTCTCATAAGAAACAAGTTGTTTCTCTTTCTTCTATCAATGACAAATATATTTCTCTTACTAAGGGGGGGATAAAGAGTTGATATGGTCATAGAGATTTTTTGGTAAGATGGGATTTAAATAATCCAACTTTACTCTACTTTTTTACAGTAAGAGTGCCATTCATTTGGGTAAAAATTCAGCTTTCCATAGTCACACAAAGCACATAGAAACCATATTTCACTTCATCTATCATGCTCTTGAAGAGGGAAATCTATAGTTCAAAAATATTGATACAAAGGTTAATCTGACTGATGTGTTTACAAATGTTGTACCTCGAGAAAAGTTTAAATTCTGTAGTGCTTCTCTTAGCATTGTAATGAAATAGCCATAAGCATTCCAAGTAGGAAAAATCTCTCTATAGTATTGATTGGACTTCAAGTGAGAGATTGTAAACATTATTGGTAGAGGAATATTATAACAACTTTGTTTCTCTGATGGTGAAGCCCAATCATTTTTATCTCATCCACTTCCAAGTCTTTTTGTCTTCGACTAAGAATGAAGAATGTATATGTGCATGATCAATCTATTGTTGTTGTATTGTACTACAAATAATAATTCAAATAGATATATTACCCTATTTGAAGAGTGGATGTAATCTATACTAGTTGGATGAACCGCTATAAATGATCTATGTCTTAAATATTATGCATTTTATTGTCTGAATTAGTTTTAGATTTTATATTCTTTTCTATGTTTTCTTTAGCTCAACAATCGCCTAGCATTTTCTCACAACTTTCTTCAAGTGTGCATGGAGGCATTACTAGTGAGGTCATAGTTTCTAGTTTTTAAGAGAGGAATTTTGAGGGAGGGATTGTTTGCACTATGGTAAATTAGATGTCTAGAGTGTTTTCATTTATGGCAATATATATCAAGTATTTCATTTAAGTATTTAGAGTTAGAAAATTTTCTAAGTGTTAGATAGTTTGAAATAATACTAAGACAAATGTGATGTGTACAGATGAAACACTTTGAGTTAGCTCATGTGTAGTTGAGGATCAACAGATGAAAATGTGGTGATGACATATGTCAATGCACAGACCTATATGGATTGTATGATGTAAGTTACTGTTGATTTACTAGTTTTGGTATTTAATAGAACAAAATAGAGCATATCAAAGAATTGGATTGTACAACTTAAGGAATTGTTTTGGTGTAAAATAATTACCAGGTCATAATGAGATGACATCCTAGATGTTTACCCTAAGTCAATTTTATATTAAGTCAAGTGTGTAAAGACACGAAGGCCAACTACGCAAAGTTTTATCAATTTGTGAGATATAAGTAAAGATCTTATCTTGCGCAAATAGTGTGAAGTGAAAAAGTAATGCAAACTATTGTGAAGAAATATTATATGATATACAAGCCTTACGTGATGAAAAATATGATATATGATTAGAGAAAGTGCAAGATAAAATTGCAAGATAGTATTGTATGTATACCTACTCTTGTGAAGGCCTTAATTATATAATTGCATATTAGGGTAGTGGGCTCTTCTTGTATACATTGCATTTGATCTACCAACTCTTAATAGGGTTAAAGAAACTCCTAGTAAGGTTTAGGATATTAATAGGGCCTATTCCTTTAACAAGGACTCGAGACACTATATGTATTTCATAGACTCCTAATAGGGTCAATATTCTAAATAAGATTCTTTTGTTTAGTGGATCATCTTGTGGGTATCATACCCATCGGGGTTTTCCCTTGGCCAAGATTTCCCTAGTTAACAAATAATGGTGTTATGAGTTCTCTTTGTGCATGGTTATATTTATTGTTTAGGATTATTGGTTTAATTTCATATGCAAGTAATAAAGTAATTAACAATATTCAGTTGTGCGCAAAAGTTTGTAGAATACTAATTCATGCCGCCCCCCCCCCCCCCCCCTCAGTATTATCTATTTCTACAATTGGAATCAAAGTGTAGTTACTCAAAAGAGGCTTAACATCTTGAGTAAGATCCCTATAGATATGGAATAGTTGAAGAGAAACCTTGAATAATCTCTTGAACAAATTGATCTTCATATAGAAGAAAGAGACGACTTGAAAGATAGGTATGAGGATGCAAAAGTATACATTGGTAAAATGAAAGACAAGATAGATGATTTCAAATCAGTTAAGGAATCAAATGTGTAGATTATACCAATGATGAAGTAGGAGCTCTCAAGAAAGAAAATGAGATTTTGAAACATGAGTTAAAAATTGTTGAACATAAGCTGAGTCTTAAGAAAGATGGTAGTAAGAATGAACCTGATCTAAAATCTAAGAATGTAGACCTTAGATACTAGTTAAGTCAAGTAACATTTGAATTAGATTCTATTAAGATTGAGCATGAAGAATTAGAAAAGTACAATACCATTATGAAAGGAGAATTGACACAAGCTAAACAACAATTAGAGAAACATTATTCCAGTAGTGAGAAAATTGATGAACAAATATCAGTAGAGACCTTCTTATGATAAGACATTCCTTAGTTACTTTATTGGAGAGAAATCTACCAAGAAAGTTAACATTAGCTAAGAACCAGATCCATTTGTTGAGTCCCCAAAAGAATCTAATCTAAGTAAGATTGAATCAAGAAAAACTACCGAAGCATCAAAAGAGATTGATCTAGTTGATTTATCTGTAAGACATAATGAACGTAAGGAAATAGAGAAAGTTGATAAACCTACAAAAGATGAACCACCCAAGGAAGTGAGACATGAATTTAGAGGTAGATATTTCATAATGAATGAAGTTGGTCATATGGAAAGAGATTACACAAGTAAGTCTTTCAAACCTATAACTAATTTATATTGTTATAATTGTCATGGTTATGGACATAAAGTGTTAGATTGTATGAAACCTAAGATTGATAGTAATAATGCAAATAGTAGAATGCTTAGGAATAGTAACCCTATAGGTAATGAAAGAGGAAGATAAAAAAGTAGATCTAATGATGGAGAAAAAATTAATGGAGAAAGGAAATAATTTGTATGTTGAAAATGTAACAATCTTATACATATTGTGAGGAATTGTAGAGTACCTAAAAGTCCAAATGGAACCAATTAGAGAAGGGATTCACCTATATGTCAGTTATGTAATAACTTTGAACACACAACAAGATTATGTAGAATGGATAGAAGAAACTCCAACAAGAATCCCAATTATAGAAGGAACAATAATAGGAAATACAAAAGGAATGAAAAAAAAAATGATAACAGTCAGAAAGAAGTAGTAAAATGAAATGTTGATGAATTCAAAGAAGCATTTGTGAAAGCTAAGGATTTGAAAAGTTCTTATACAGTTTTGGAGGAACAATATTTGGATGCACGTGATGAGAAATTGAAATAAAAAATTACTATTGACTCATCCTATTTGAATTAAGCATTTGCAGTAGAGGTAGAGCATCAGTTGGTTAGAACTAATGTTCAAAAGAGAATTAGAAGTTGCACAATTCATAGAAGGTAGAGGACATAGAGAGGAAGCTATGGTCTAGTGCACATGTATTTATGTGATGGCAGTAAGCTGTATGGATGAAAACAAGTTTACTAGTAATCAATGATAGTTTTTGAACTTGTGGTAGATACACATTTAATGTGGCACAAGATTTGAAATGATTTAAGGAGTATGAGAAATATTTTGAGTACCATTTGATCGTGTGAAGAGTTTAGAGCAATTCATGAGTGATTTGATATTGAATTGAAGTGCAAAATGAATTGTTTGAATTATGAAGTTGCATAAGCCCTAAATGGGACATTTAAGGTATTTTATGAAACTTGAATTTGAATTTTCAATGTAATAGTTGCAGGACCTACTGTATAGGTACTCACTATACCCTATGTCACAATTGTGCAAGTGCAACTAGTAAAAGTTCATCAACCTAAGAAGCAGGTAGAGGCTAAATCATCAATTGCACAAAGAAAGTATGAGAGATTTGTGAAATTAAAGTAGGAATCTATGCCATCCTCCATGAAAAGGGTCAAGGAGACCACAAGTGGACTAGGAAAGAGGAGAAAGACACTTCAAATCAGTGATTCAAAGGAATCAGGGGAAGAAACTATAGACAAGCCAATCGAGCAAGAAACTTAAGACGTAAGAACACCTACAGGAAAGAAAGCATGGAAACCTAAGGTAGAAAATTTGAACATGAAAATTATAGAAAATGAGAAGTTTGCATAGTTGAATAAATATTATAGTTTGTATAGTAATATGGATAGGAGACAACTTAAAAATGCCATAGTGAGGATTATGATTTTGAGAAATAAAATATTTGATAATATACAAGGAAAGATCCTAGAAGAACATTGTTAAATAGAAAGAGTAGAGTAGTTGAAGTAGACTCTAAACTAAGAGAGAGCATGATTAAAAAATTGTGTGAAGTTAGTACAAAGGATGACTTGAACAAAATTTTAAAGGGCATTGAACCCTTGCTAAAGAACAATAGAATAGTTATTCTTCTGATGGGAGGCAATTATGGAGAAGTTAGAAAGGAAACTAAGGAAGCCATAGTCAAATACATGACTTACATGCCTAAAGAGAGTGTGAAGGCCACAATCAACAAGCTTGGTGTATGTAGAAGCTAGTGCACCATTTGATGGTGAATAAGATGTTGAGGAGACACAACAAGCACACTCACCTCCTCACATAGTTATGGGTATTGAATCCATGCAAGTGGATAGAACACACATAATAGTATAAACTAAAGAGAACCCTTTTTCAACATATGGAACACCCATTGTTGGTAATATTACAACATATACCAAATCTGATGAATAGGATGAAGAAAAGAAAAAATTAGAAGAAGAGAAAATGAACAAATAGAGAGAAGAAAAGAAGAGGAAAGAAGAGGAAAGGGAGATGCAAAGAGAAGAAGAGAAGAGGAAAGAAGAAGAAAGGAAGAAAAAATAAGAAGTAAAGAGAGAAAAAGAGGAAAGAAAGAAGAAGCAAGAGGAAGAAGAAAAGAAGAAAGCATAAGAAAATTATGGGTTGAAGAAAAGATGAAAGTTTATAATGCAAGAATCAAAATTCTTTCCTAATCTAAAACATGTGGAAATGGAATCTAGGAAGGTAGAGTTTCAACATGAAGCTAACATACCTTATGTTGCACCAACGGTCACATCTATTGCATCATTAGCAGCTAGCCCATCATCAATAGTCAAACTATTACCAGTATTATCTAATGATGATGATCACAAAATTTTGATGAGCTCCTTGAAAAAACTTCTAGAGAAGAAAAAGTCAGTTAAGGCTTTGGAGAGAACACTGATAGAATTCTTGGATAGGATGTGAAAGATAGTTCATACAACTATTACAAATCTAGACTTGTAGGCTAAGGAAAAAGAGTTGGTGAAATCTTTTGATGAAGAATTCACAACCTTGTCAAAAATTGTGTCAATGAAATCACAAGCCAAGCATGATGCATCATTGTTGATATAGTATGAACTAATATTAGAAATAATATAAAATCACTTGAGGTATGCATCAAGGATTCGAGGAAAAAAATTGATGAAGGTAAGAAGTTGTATGGACAATGCACATTGTCATACAAATACCTATCAGATTTTGAGAATAAGATCAAAGGTCAAATGTGTGAGCTTCAAATGCTCACTACAAGGTTGCAGCTACCAATGGACAACATTAAAGATTTTGGAACCAATGTAAAGAAAATTCGCAATGCTATCAAGAGAATTGAAGTTGATAAGGAATAGGTAATCCAAAGGTTCTCTACTCTTAGAGAAATTTTGTCACCTAAGATTAGCATTTTGTAGAGGCAATTAGAGAAGTGTCTTGTAGCTAAGACCTCCTATGAAAATTTTTTGAATACTAACTTGAGTGTGATTGAAGTGGAATCCCATGCATTTTGTACACTCATCAGTATATTTGAAATAGTCAAGCAAAATTGGAAGAAAGATCCATAACAACTAAAACATGGTTTTGTGGAGTGTTTTTCTAGGATTACAAGTTGATCAGTGTAAGGTCACATAGTTTTTGTATATAATTTTTTCACACCTTTTCCATTGATTTCAAAGGGGGATAAATATATAAGGAATATTGTATATGTTTATGATGCTTAAGGGAGAATTATAGGTAAGGAAATTTGTATATGTATATGTAAGGAGGAGTACACCTATATATCATTGTAAGGAGTGATAAGGAATGTAAAGATCCATCAAAACATGAATAGAATATTTTCTATTTTGAAGACAATTTTCGTGTAGTTACTTTTTGTATTCATTTTTGTATGACATTATTTTGGAACTTATCCAATTTTACCAAATGTTGCAATCAATGCCAAAGTAGGATTGTTGGCAATATGGTCGATTAGATGTATAGAGTATCATCATTTATGGAAACATATATTCAGTATTTCATTTATGTATTTAGAGTTAGAAAATTGTCTGAGTGTTAGACAGTTTGTAGAAGTATTGAGACAAATGTGAATAGTATGGATGACATATTCAAGTTAGCTCATGTGTAGTTGAGGATCAACAAATGAGAATGTGGTGATGATGTATGTTAGTGTGTAAACCTGTATAGATTGTATGATGCAAATTACAGTTGATTTACTAGTTCTCGTATTTAATAGAATGTAATAGAGCATATCAAAGGATTGGATTGTACCACTTCAGGAATTATTTTAGTGAAAAAATAATTAACAAGCCATAATGGGCTGACATCCTAGATGTTTACCCTAAGTTAGCTTTATATTAAGTCAAGTGTTTGAAGAATGAAGGATGACTAAGAAAAGTTTTATCAATTTGTGAGATATAAGTAAAGATCTTATCTTGCAAAAATAGTGTGAAGTGAAAAAGTGATGCAAACTATTGTGAAGAAAGCTTACATAATATGTGAGCCTTATGTGATGTGAAATCTCATGTATGATCAGAGAAAGTGTGAGATACAACAGCAAGACAATATTATATGTATACCTACTCTTGTAAAGAACTTAATTGTATAATTGCATGTTAGTGTAGTGGGCTCTTCTTGTATACATTGTATTTGGTCTACCAACTTTTAACAAGGTTGAAGCAACTCCTAAAAAGGTCTACCAATGAGTGATAAGTGTTTCATTTATTCTCATGAGAGATAGATTCATGTTGAATCACTACTCATGAAACATGGGTCAATGAGTTTGACTCAAAATCACATAGTTAAATATTGATAACAATATCAAAAGGTTGAGGAGTATAATAGGGCCTAGTCCTCTAATAAGGACTTGAGACACTATTTATTTCATAGACTCCTAGGAGGGTCAATATCCTTAACATGATTCTTTTGTTCAGTGGATCATCTTGTGGGTATCATTCCCAACAAGGTTTTCCATTGGCTAGGGTTTCCCTAGTTAACAAATAATGGTGTTATAAGTTTTCTTTTAGCATGGTTATATTTACTATTCAAAATTGTTGGTTTACTTTCATATGAAAGTTATAAAATAATTAACAATATTCAGTTGTGGGAAAAAGTTTGTAGAATACTAACTCACACCATCTCTCAATATTATCTATTTCTAATAGGGATATCTATACAACCCTTGCATATAAACCTACTATAGGTTGTGAATCTACTCTCTCTTATCTATGTCTGGTGTAGTGGCCTCCATAGGGGGGCTTTTGTGCTTCCTATTGGAGAACATGCGGTGTAAGAATGTGCTCATGAGAAACTAGCTAACAAAGGAGTGCCTATAATTGCCCTGCATCCTCAAGGAGTGCTTTGTCCCCTCCATCACCCTCATGATCAACAAGCACAATAACATCTATACAAATGGGATACAACATATAAACTAGCATACTTGGTGTCCATGTGTAAGGGCATGCACGACCTATACTTGTAATTCCTAGAATAAATGAGGATTAGGTAGAAGAAAATAGTTAGAACTAGATAGAATGGTCTATGAATTCCATAGGAGAATTAGGTAGAGAATCTAAAACATCATGGTGGTCAATAGTTTCTTTCACTTGCATATTTTGTCAAACCAATTGCTAATGGAAATTGGACCATATAGGAGGTCCATGATTCTAAATAGTTTTTCTTTTTTGCAAAGAATGCTCCACATGTGAGTATCCAAATCAAACATGCAATGGATGACCTCTTGTTTTAGTGTTGGTTCCAAGTGGGCCAGTTGAAAGCTCATAATTTTCATTTTATTTTAGGACGCTACCAAATAGTTTATGTCCCTATAATTCATGCTTGTAAACTACATTACGATATTTTAATGAAGCAATTTTTCCTAGTAGATTTTAATAAGCCACTAATAGTATTTAAAAACCTAGGGAACCCAAATGTTTGGAGAAACTTCACCTTGTATATAATTATAAGAAACCTTGTTGTATTGCAATCTAGGTGTAGTACAAAGATTAAATGGTAGGTTCCTACTAAGATTATTCCTATATAACTCCATGTAAGTGAATTTATTAGGACTCCCAAATTCATACGAAATTTTTCTAATAAGATTATTTCTTGCAATCTTGATCCTCTACAGATTGGAACAATTTGTAAGATAGGACATGATTTTCCCTATGAATTGATTGGAGAAAAGTATAATCTTGTAAAGATGTTTTCTTACACAATGATCAAGGAACTAGATCCTATTAATTTACTAAAATAAGTATCCAACTATTATAGGCTAGCATCCAAAATTAAAACACAAGTTGTAGTAGCTACTTTTTGTAATGTAACCCATAAATCATTGAATGCCATAATTTTTGAAATTCAACAGAAGGATTCAATGAAATTGGAATGATAAATATTTAAAAACTGTCATTTAAATGATGAAATTGAATGTATCCTTGAAAATAATGACTCTTCATTAAGGCTCTAGGAACCTAGAAGTGAAGTCCTATTAGAAGGCAATTGAAGAGAGTTGAAAAATAGCATTGGTAACTATTATCTTAGGAAAAATGCATAGTATCATTATGGCACTACTAATTATGGATCACTACTCTCATTCCAACTATATTGTTTGACATTCTAGTTAAGTGATAAGGGAACTCTTGCCATTGTATTTTCTTGACCTTTCAAAATTTATAGTTTATGGTCAATCCCTACAATAATAAGTGGTTTCCCAAGAGATTTAATTGAATGTGAGTGTACCGATGCAATAGTTAAAATTTGACCAAAGGACCCAATCCCAAAATATGCTTAATTTTGTCAATTAATAATTTTTATTAAAATTTAATATAAACTAAATGATTATGTGTCACAATAAATTGTTGATTGCAATAAAACTCAAGCTAGATGTGTATTCCCTAGGGTGTACCATATACCCCTTCTGCCAATGAGTAAATTGTACTTCCTGATGTTGTTTACAAGACTAATCCATCTCCTTGGACACAACTAATGAAAGAATCATCACAATAACATCCAAAAAAGTAAGAAATGGAAACATTCCATAATCAATAGAAACACCATTCAAGACTAGGATAGATTCTTCTACACTATAATAATTTTCTACATCTCATACAATACGACACTGTAGACAATGTCGTACTATGATGCTAATAGGTGTAGTCATAACCATTTCTAAGTAATCCCTATAGAACTCACTTAATGGACAAAATTTTTAAGTTTATGTAACCATGTTCACTTGTAATGCTAAATTATCTTGATGCTAATAGTTTGTTTGTGGAAGAGCTCCAAATACTCAAGCACTAAGTTTAAAATTCTCCTATGAAAGACAAAATATCTAAGTTGTCAAATCTAGTATAGATATGTGGGTATCAAATATCGGAACAACTAAAATAGAATTTTCAATTAAAGAAACTCTCAAGGCTACGTTATCTTGATGCTAATAATTTGTATGTAGAAGAACTCCAAATTAAAAGCACTAAGTGGAAAACTCTCCTATGAAAGACAAAATATTTAAGTTGTTGAATCCAGTATAGGTATGTGGGTATGAAATGTTGGTATGACTTATTGTAAGTTTAGATATAATGTACCAATACATATTCTAAACAAAACCATTACAAAATTTAATGTTTCAAAATAACATTATAATTTAAATTCAAATTTCAATATTAAAAAGATCAAACTAGAATCTAATGATTGATAAGTTTAGATTTTTCTCATCATAAGTCTATGTCTTAAGAATATCAAAAATACCAAACTAGAATCACTAAATGTTTTGGCATCGAAAAAAAAAAATCCTAGACACACCCAAAAGAGATTAATTTCATAATCTAGTTCTAGTACATTTTATATCCAAAATTGTCAAAAAAATCTCATTGTTCAGCAACATAGAAAAAACCAATGATAAAGAAGCTTGTAGAAATCAATCATCCTCATCTTTTATTGTATTTTTTTATGAAATTTCCAAGGAAACACTCAAAAATTTGAAGAACTACCTAATAGTATTCAAGTCTTAGAATGTTAGGATTAATATCTAGTCAAATCCTATAACTATAGAAAAGGTTTGGTTAAAATTTTCTATTTTTATATGGGAAGGATTCATTAATGGTCCATATTTGAAAAATTTCCATGTTCTGGTTTCTTGTGGCATTGATTTCTATAGATTTTTGTGTTTGTGTAACGAAAGACTTCAATATTCAAACTACCTCCTAGGTCACAATTATTTTCACAATTGTGACATCCAACAATGAATATCAATAAATATTGAATACACTTAGTGAATTTAGTCATTTAAATTTTAAATAAATCCCAATAGAACAAAACTAAAGAAAAACATAAAAAAAAATATTCTTGCACAAATTAAAAAGAATGAATGTTCTATGAGGTCATAGATAAAACACAAGAAATATAGAAGGATATAAAAGGGTTTTATAAACCCTAATGACCCTAAAAAAAAGGACACAATAGGTGGAAGTGGCCCCTTAAACATTGGTGTTGCTTGAAAAATATAGCAACAAGTCAAATATTAGTGTACACTTGAAGCATAACACACACCAAAAGCTAGTTTAATGTTTCCTACATAAGCCATTCCAAGAACAACATATTATTAATGCTCTTTCATTTAGCCCAAAAATTGAAGGCATAAAACTAAATGAAACTTATCAATGAAAAATAGTAATTGCTTGTAAAAAAAAATTTTAAATTTTTTTTTTAAGGGATCATTCTACATTGTTGGATGGATGTGCTTCAAACTGGAATATCAATACATAAATTTGATTCTTTATCAAACACATATATATAGAATAAAATATCATTTTCAAAGATGAGTGTAAGGCTTGCCTCTACATTAAACAAAACTTAAGTTGTATGGATGATTATAGAAACTCTTACCTAAAGAACAATTCCATCTCCACCTAATGTTATGACAAGGCCAACTTTTGTGTGTAATAGTGATATTTCATCTACATAAAAAGAGATAAATAAATGCATGTCAATTCTCAATGACATGTAGAAAATGTTAATCAATCTAAGAACAAGCTAGGTAATGTGAAAATAATTGTATATAAGGTGCATCCTTGCAATAATTATTGTTTTACAAATTCATAATACAATAAATATAGTAAAACATGTAGCAGATAGTTACATAAGATTCCCTTGTATGGTGACTAAACAAGAGCACTGGGGGGACATGAGTACCTCTCATGCATAGAGATGGAGTTTCCAATAATGTTGATGTTTTCCATGCTTTGAATTAAGTCACCATACTGTTAGCATGAATTTTTATGATACTACTTTGGGGGAGTGTCCTAATCATTGGAGATTATTGACATGTTGCATTCATGATTGTGTTTTTCATTAATGCTGACATAGCATGGTTTCAGTAAAGACTAGTTGAGTAGCAAAAATAGATCTTAATGGTAAGGATAATTTTTTGATTGTCTAATGATGCATATCCATTGACATGTTCTACACTATGTCCTAATGACATGGTCAAGTGTGCAAAGTCTAAATTGAAGATGTATGGAAGTTGTACCTAATTTACAAACAACAATTTAGAGACAGAGTATTGGGAAAGTAGTTCCTGATGTCTATTCACTATCTTACATTTGAGTTGTAATGAGAAGATGTGCAATCAGGTAGTGACAGAGGATATTCTTTTGGTGATGTTAGCAAGTGCATAAGCCCTAGTATCGCATGCATGAATTTTTGTATAGAATGTGAGCTGAAAGTGCTATTGTAATTGTAATTTTATTAATTATCTTATTATAGTTATTTGGGAAAGCCTCAAGGAAATTTTCTTGAAAATATGGTATAAAGGAAAGATATTTTCCTTGTTTGTAAAGTATCCATTTGAAGTGTGAAGTTCTAAAAGGAGTAGAGTATTTAATATGTGTAAGAGATCTAAGAGATTACTGTAAGTTTTGTGATTTGATTACAAGATCAGAAGGAGCAAAGGTCTAGTTGACAAGACATAGGAAGAGGAAGGAAGTACATTTCATTTCTATTATTCTACAAGGAATAATACAAAGATCATTTGGATAGGGGATTCATTGGTCTTTTCATTGAAGATATTTGGGTAGTGGGTCTAGCTATCTTCCACAACTCCTAACAGGGTTGGCACAACTCCTAATAGGGTTGGAATTTCCTAATAGGGATTCAAAGTCTCCTAAAAAGGACTCATATATACTGAATGTATTTTTAGACTCCCAATAGAGTCCATCCTCTAACAAGAGATATTTATATTAGTACATCATCTTGTGGGTGCCATCCTCACTGAGGTTTTCCCTTTGATCAAGGGTTTTCCTAGTTAACATATCTAGTGTTATTATGTATGACTATCATGTGGGTTTTGATTATATTTCTCATATGGATAAATATTAATAATGTTGATAATTGTGATATTAGTTATATAATTGATCCCCTCCCCCCCCCCCCCAAATCTTAGTTATATTGGTGGACAATAGTTTCTAATGATTGGTATAAGAGCTTCAGGTCCTTGAAGGATAAGCTTAACAACTTTGGGAGATCAATGAAGAATCTTTTTAGAAAGGATAGTCCTAGATTTAATGAGGCCAACTATGATAGTTGGAAGGAGAAGATGAAGAATCATCTATTGTGCATGGGTCTGGGTTATTAGATCTTGACAAAGAGTGAGAAGATGATTGTGGAAGCAGAACAACTTGAATAATGTATTGAAGAAAAGAGAGATATGTTCATGTGTAACATGAGAGTTAGGGAAGCATTAGTATCAACTCTTCTAGACAATGAATACAATTAGGTAAATTCACTTCAAACATCTCATGGAATTTACAAAGCATTAGAATATACTTTTGAAGGTGATACTCATGCAAACAAAATTAGATTATAGAATTGGATATGTGTATTTCAAGATGATAAGACGATGGAAGATGAATATCTAAGAAGCTATATTGGTAGAATATCAAAAATTATTGTAGGAATTCTGTCTCTTGGTGGAACCAAATAAGAAGATGAGGTATTATGAAAGATCTTGGATATTTTGATGCCACCATTCAAGAAAAAAAATTAGATGATTCATCTATTGATGCCTTGCACTAAGTATTTCACCAAGGAAACATTGTTTGGAAGATTAGAATTTGGAGAAGTAGAACTGAGACAGTCTGGAGATTTAGTTAGTGTTGAATCATCTTTTAGTGCCCTAAATATTTGACCTAATCTAACAATAAGTGCAAGCACATGTGGATATTTTTCTAGTAGTAGAAAATTTAATGAAGACAAGAAGATTGAAGAAGGTATAGCACTTCATGTGAGAAGAGAAAAAGATGGTAAGAAGATCTTTAAATGTTGGACTTGTGATGAATTTGATCATTATGCATTTAAATATCCTAAAAGAGAGAAAAAGTATAAGGGAAAGTTTAAGGTTAGCAAAGATAGATTTTGTTTGTATGCAAATTAAGATGAAGAATTAGATGAGAAAGGTCAAATTGAAAGTGATGATGAATTGGGATTTATGGCTATCAAGGAAGATGATCTTGATAGAGAAATTAGAGAAGGAAGAGCTCTATCTTCTTAAGTAGAAAATAAATTTGATTGGATAATTGACAGTGGTTGTTCACATCACATGACTAGTGATATGAATAAGTTTGTTAAGTTTAGGAATCGTGATGGAGGCATTGTTAGAGTTGGTAAAAATGCAATTTGTCACATAACATGAATTGGATCCAGTACTCTTGATGGTAAAACTAACACTGATGATATTTATTTTGTTTATGGATTAAATCATAATTTTTTGAGTATTGGACAATTAATGTGTTGATCTCAGATTGGTTTTGACAAGTGAGTGTCAAGACACTTCAACTATTTACTCAATTCATGTCGAACTAGTAATATACACCTAGCACAACATGTAAATATAAGACCATGCCAAGTTACAATGAGTGTCAAGTCACTCAAGTGCCAAGTAGATAGACCATGTCTATTGATTTAGGAGTCCAGTAAATAGTGGATGTCGAGTAGTGTAGGTGTTGAGTCACAATAGAAATATAGTGAATGTCGAGCATTAGAGACTTCATATGCTGAGTAACATAGTATTGACATGTTTGTTTGTAATGGCACAAATAACTATGAAAATTATTTTTGAGTTGACTTAAGATTATATTTTGATATTTTAGAGATAAGGATGAATCTCTATTTGGATTCCCTATGCAATTACATGCAGCCAATCAAAAAATGGGAAGAATTAAGTGGAAAAAAGGATGAATCTCAGCCATAGATTGATACCTAACCCTAAGCCACCAAAGTCTTCTTGAGGAGGAAGATACCCTATACTCTTTACAAGAAATGTATGATAGATTATGAACGAGTGACCGAATTGGAGGAATGAACAAGATAGTTTGCATGTAGAGCATTTAGGGTGACTTAGAAGATATGAATAAAGAGTGAATTATATAATCAGTTAGATAAGAAAAAAGGATAGAAGAAAGGATACAACATTGAGACATTGAATCAAGAAGGATCAAAAGACATTGTTTAGAGGTGATCTGTTATCAGGCAAGCAAGTGTCAACAATAGGATCTATGCTAAGACATTCTAATAGGTGATTTTAGTTAAATATCTTATTAGAGTAGTCCTAATAGACTGTATGAAATCTTTAATAGGGTGCTTAATTAGTTGTAAGTTGAAGTCCTCTAACAAGGCACACTTCTAACAGGGTGTTGAAATCATCTAACAAGGTGAGACCTAATAGTCTTTGTAAGCCTTTAATAGGGTAGATCATGTTTCATGGTTAAATCATTGTAACCTTCATTGAATACACTTTATTATTGCAATAGTGAAGATTTGTGGGTGTCATCCCCAACCCAGTTTTACCATCTCACTTGGAGGGTTTTTGGGTAATCATATGTGGTGTTAACTATGTGAATACTTACATGTTTACATGATTTAGATGTATGTGCTTTATATGTTATTTTATTTTATCTACTGAATGCATGAGATGGATGTGTGGTGAAAAGTTTTATGGTTTCAAGCTTTAACTGTTGATTCACACCCCCCCCCCAGAAGTTTACCTTTCCTCTTGTAATTTGTCATGCCCAAAATAGAGGGGCAAAAACATAAGTAATAATTTATTTTTATAACAATGTAATAACACCACTAAGTTTGATATTTTTGTTTGCACATGTTAAAGTATAGGTACAATGTAAAATAGATATGGGTTCTACTAATAATGTCCTGACATTCCATTTAAGTTTATAATCATCATCTAAGAATAAATCGTTAAATTAAACAATCCAATTTCATTTAATTAAAAGATATAACACACTATTTCTTTTATTTACTTTTTAAATATTATACTCACAAAACAATAGTATACCAGGGCCACTAGTAAACATAATTTACAATCGACCAAAATATTAATTAACCTCATAATTAAATTTTTCTAATAACTCATAATTGAATCTAACATAAACAAAATTTCTTTTAATTTAATATATTCATCATAATTATAATTAATTATGATCCCTAAATAAACAATTTCACATTAAATTAAATCAATTCATTGTCTTTATACTTACCACATAAACATGTATAAAATAGTAATTAAATGAAACTTAAATTAAACTAAATAAGAAATAATTCATCTAACTCTAATAACATTTAACATTATTTAATTTAAATATACTAAAATCTAATTTAACAAAACACTAACTACCTTTAACTAATAATAAAATATACTAACAAAATATCTTAACTTAACTAAAACTATCTACATAATACTAATTTAAAAAAAAATAACACTCACTATATTTTATTAACACTAAAATTTAAAATAACAAAGCTAGCTAAAATACACTTAACTAAAACTAAACTAAATTAACAACTAACTACAATAAATTAATATTAAATTCTAAAATTACAATTACTAACTAAAATTTATTAAACTTAGTAATTTAAATCTAACACCAAACTACACTATTATAATAAAACTAAAAAACTTACAAATATCTAAACTACAAACTACCTATCTAACCTAACCCCATCCTATCAAATCCACCCTACACTCCCTATCCAATCACATGTGAACCAAGGTGTTATGAGGAAATATATTTACAAAGTGGGTTAACTTTATTATTTCATGCTTTTAAACT
This sequence comes from Cupressus sempervirens, assembly GCA_028749045.1. NCBI lineage: Eukaryota > Viridiplantae > Streptophyta > Pinopsida > Cupressales > Cupressaceae > Cupressus > Cupressus sempervirens. The sequence goes on from CM053785.1 coordinate 793,184,092, forward strand.
TCCCCTTTCTACAAGCTACAACCAAACAAGGAAAGTAAGTGTAGGTGACATCATCCTAGGTAATGTGATGGCACCTTTTTCCCTCCAATGCCTATGCAAGAGATAACATGCTAGAGGGGTGGGCAGATGGGACTTTAGGGGGAAGGGTAGTTATTTCATAAAGTTTTCTTGGTAGGATATTTAGATTTTTTATTTTACACTTTATGCATTATTTATTTATTTGTAAATTCTTTTTGGTGTAAATTAAATTGAGCAATGGATTTTCAAAGAGAATCCCACAAGAATATTCTCTGTTTGGACAAGGGATTAATTCATTTTTTTCCATACAAAATCTAGAGAGTATTTTTGCTCATGGGAGGTTTTTTTTTTTTTTTTTTTTAAAGTCCATATTTTTCTAAGTGTTAATTTTTCTAATGCAATTCATTTTTTTGACAAGGGGGTGTATTTTTTTAAAAAAATTAGATTTATCACATAGGATTAAATATAATTCCATAGAATTTGAATAGTATTATTTAACTTCCTCATCCTTATGAATAATTACAAAATTTAAGTACTAACCAAATACAACAAATTTCAACATATTTTAAACTTAAAATTGCATAGCTTAGTATATATCACCATGTTATCTGATTAATCTAAATTAAACGAATGTGATTACCAACCATAAAAATGTTGCAGTAAGGTAAACATCATCACATCTGATTTTCAAGTAACATACACAAAATTGAAACAAAACTATAAGACTCAATGCAAGAATATTTACTCAATCTCCTTTTCTATTAAACTACCTAGTTCAAAGGCTCCGCCAGAAAAGAATCAGTAAGAAAAATCGACTTCATTGCCACTTCAACAATAAGTTTAAAAGTAACATTTTTACATAGAATATTATCTTGAGGGAAAAACTCCCAATATATTTGAAATCCAATACAATTCTAAATTTCCTTTCTGGCCCTTAACAAGGGATCCATTACAAATTCTACAATACATCACGATGATCATGGAAAGAATGAAAACAAATTGGGTAACAACCAAACATAACATGAAGACAAAATCAAACATTCACTCCTATCTCGATTTGCACAACAGGTTCGACATTGAACCAAACTAGGGAGAAGGTGGATTTTTCCAACATGAGATGTTGGCCACAACACCATACCATATCCCCAATTGGGGCTAAAATCTCAAGAACTTCCATTCTTTCACAGATGCCCTTTCAAGACTGATATCACAAGGACTTTCATTCTTTTACTTCTTAAATTTCAAAACTCAAACACATGGTTTGTGTTGATGAGTAGGGGCCCATAACACCCTACTCTCTTTCCCTCGTCTCATCCTCAGAAGAGACTCTGCACTATTGGAGTCCAACTAAAGACCTTCCCCAGTACATGGCCACTTCTGCCCTATCCGAGAGTGAGTAATGTCAACACACCCATACAATCCCTTCAAAATTTAAAGCAAAACACAAAGGAAAGACATTTAAGAAAACCTATTTCAATCCTTCCCAAACATACTCAACACACATACGAACATACTAATGCAAACACAATAACTTAAGCATGAACAAGACATGAATAACGTGAGCTAAGGGATTCCTACCTTCAAAATTAAGTTATGGAAAATGAACAAATTTGAGATGATCATTCCCTCCCTTCTCCTTCTCTTTCAATCCTGAATTCCACTCTAAAACTAGAGCTTGGGTGAACACTCAAACCCTCTTAAAAAATGTGTCTAAATAAGATCCTAAACTCAACCACTCTAAAAAGCAATAACTCCCCCACTTGCCTAAAAGTTCTAGAGTCTTCTAACTCAACTAGACATAGGCTAACCTTAAGGTGGAGTTAAAGTTATCCAACCCATGATGAAATCATTCAATTTTCGCAATAAAGCAGAAATGGGGTTTTTGAGTGACCATAAAAGTCAACAAAAGGGGCTAGTGGAGTAGAAAATGCCCCCAACTCATACCCATATCACTTCGGTATTTAGATTTCATGATTTTAGGCCTTTAGAATTAATTAGGGACATATCAAAAGCTAGAAAATTTTATGACTTTCTAACAACCTTGAAAAATGAAGATTACTCACTAATCTTGATTAGGGTAATTAACCTAGATTACTAACTGGTTAGCAAAAAGGTCACTAACCTAGTTCAACTTAGATCTTTAGGGTACTTTGTTAATCCTAACTATCATGATAGAATGCATATACAATTTATGAGTGTCAAATGACACTGTAAAATCACTATTACAAAATATTAACATTTACTAATTATAGAATGATACATTCATTCATCTCATGATACAAATAAAACATAAACAATGGGGTTTGCATCTTTTGTTAGATTCAACCCTCGTTTCCACAATCGGTACATAGGGTTCAGTTTCATTTTTTCATTAGATCTTTTGGCTAAAATACTTTGCACACTCATTGCACACATCAGTAGCTCAAAAAAATCTCATGCATATATATATATATATATATATATATATATATATATATATATATATAACTTATCAAGGAAATCACATAACTCAGAAAATAATCCTTCAATTAATTAACTATTTAATTTATTTTTACTCACATTTAATCATCAGTAACCACATAATCAAAATAACATAACTTATTAATTAATTTAGACTAAAATACTAGAATAATCATCGTTAGGCATGCATATACCTAACATCATAAGCATCACCAATTAAAGAATATTGAACTATCTAAAAGCACAAAACCTAATCATCGAGATACCAAAATCAACACTCTTATCATCAAGTGAAAATGTCTTGTATCATTGTTAGTGAAATTTCAATGTTTAAATAGTCAAGACAATGTAGTAGTTCTCGAATCACTGAGTATTAAAACATGGATGTATCAACTACTCTCAATTTCATTAGGACATTCACAACATAAAATATTACTTTATATCAATTCAAATCTCCTACAATAGATTTAACAGAGAAAATCGTATTTAATAAGTACATGTGAGGAGCGACCTTACATAATTCCAATAATTGGTATCAAGGCCTTGTTCTCTAAAAGAAAAGCTTTGCAACTTTGAAGAAAGATCTTAAAATAGAAGTCTACAAGTTGGGAAAGACTATTGAAAACTAGGAGATTGAAATACATCTCATACTACATCAATTGAATGAGGCAAGAGAGGAACTAAATAAATTCTTGAAGAGAAGGAAAGAGATTGCTATTGCAGAGAATGATAGATTATACAAAGAGATTGACACTACTAAGCTATTTACAAATGGTGACTCCAATGAATTTGATGCAAGAGTTGCAGATCTAATGGAAAAGAATAGAGTCCAAGTTGAGGAAATCATAAATCTTAGGTTAGAACAAGAATCACAAGCTATATTTCTATGTGAGGTGACTGAACAAAAGAAGAAAGCTATAGAAGACAAAGCCATGATTGAAGAAGAAAAAAGAATTTTGGCCAATAGATTGAAAGAGAAGTCAACAAAGCTAATCAATATTTCTTACATGGAATTGGATACTCTAAGTCAAATGATAAATTTCACCTATGAACTGAATGTCAAGGAAATTGAGATAAATACATTGAAGTTGTAGAATGAACAACTACAAAATGACCTCAAGAGAGAAACGGAATTTGTTGAAACTTTCAACAAACCAAATGAAGCCATCAAATACTTTGACCAATTTTTGAGGTCCCTTAGATCCAACATTGATACACTTGGAGTAGGATACACAAGCATTGAAGGAGAATCATCGATAGTTACAGAGGAAAGGAACACCAAAGGTAAGAACTCCAAACCTACTTGTCATAATTGTGTTAAGAAAGGACATACTGCTAATGTGTGCAGGAGAAAGATTACAAATCAAAATTTCAAGCCTAAGAGCATAACTCATTGTCATAAGTGCAACAAGAAAGGTCATCAGGCACATGAATGCAGAACTAGGACCATGCATACACAAATATTTGAAGGATATTTCTACAATTGTCAAAAGTATGGACATAGAGATTTTGAATGTAGATCCAAATCTATGTGGTCATCAAACAAGAAAATAAAGGTAAGGAACAATGGCAATTGCTATAATTGGGATTATAATACAAGATATAGCTATCATTATTGTCAAGAATATGGACATGTTCCTGAGAATTGTATTAGGACACACTTCAATGGTAACTAAAAAAGGTGGTTGAGTCAAACTAGATGCTTTAGTTATTTGAAGACTAGACACATCAGTAAATATTGTCCAACTAGGTCAAGGGCACCAAGCTATAAATTTGATAAAAGCAAAAGCAAGATAGATGTTGAACACATCAGAGATGAGATGAACAAGACATGGAAAAAGAAAGATGATTGCAACACATCAAATGGAGAAGGGATCACTTCACCCAATGGGTCAGATGATCACACTTCATCAAACTAGGAAATCAAGAGGTATGTAGGACTAATATTTAAAAATTATATCATACATCAATTCCAAAAGGATATAGTACAAAAAAGACTAAATTAGCATGAATAAAGATGCAAGATGTTGTTAGAAATCCAAGAAAAATCTTTAAGTTCTTCATGTTGTTATCGAGTATGAAATATTTCCTATGAATGCTGAGTGGAATGTAAGAAGATGTCAAGCTAGCATTTTGGCTAGTTGATGTCGAGCTCATAGTAGCTACTGAGTAATTGAAATACCAATGGATGTTGAGTGAACCCAATATTAGTTAATGCCAAGCTTATAACTATGTAAGCACTCAACATTAAATGTAAATTTTTTGAGGGTATATTATCGACTTTTTCTTATTCTTCAGTTCAAATTCAAGAAAGAGCAAGTAGAGTAGAAGGTGATTCAGAAACCCATTCAAAGTGTTTGTAGAGATTTTAGCAATGATTTCATCCCACTTCATCAAAATTTCAAAAGTATTTATCAAGAGCCAAGCTATGCAGTTTCAATTTTTGTAAACCCTAGTTTAACAAGATGGCATCTAGTTCAAAAAATGTTGAAGAGAAGGAGGTTTTAAATGTTTATCTTGTTAGTAATTAAGTTAAACAACTTGTGCTTAAGGTCATTCCTAACATCACTTACAAACAAGACCCATTTGATGCATTATCTATGATCCTACAAAATGTAATAATGATGCCAAATGTGAGGAGATGCTATAACTAAAAAATTGGTAGCATAGGTGACATGGAAATTAGGGATATATATATATAATGGTTTTTTGAAGGAAGCATACAAAATCATAGAGAGAAATGGTTTAACATGAGCCCTAGATTTTCCTAATGTATTTAAAATAGAATGGATTTGATTAGTGCTAAGCCAAATTCATGATGGTTCTTTATGGCTAGAGGGAGGACCTATCAAAATATCCAAGAGAATAATTCATAGGGTTATTGGCTACCCAACCCTAGATTAGCCAAAGACACTTAGGAGTGATTCCAAAGAAGTCATTGAAAAGAACACTAGAGCAAAATGGAATAAGAGATGCATGACAATAGATACAATTGTTGATCCATTGTTAAACTTTGTTGTAAGGATAATCTCACATAAATTCTATTGATCCAATAGATCGAATAGTGTACCCTACATAGCTATGGATGTTGGTTATAAAATTGTAAAGAAAGATCATACATATGATCTGGTAGAGCTACAATTGCAACAACTAATGGAGAACCTTGGAGCAATTAGAAAAACTAAGATTGCCTAGTGTAAATTTGGTTCCATGTTGGTTTGTATATTATTTTATGTACATAATACATTCCCCTCATTTGGTAGTGTAGGATAGAAGACAAATAGATCAATTGTAGTGCAGATTAATGAGTACATTGAGTAGCTAGAAGAAAACTTTGAGTCATTGATGAAAAGTTACTTTGAAGATTTCAAGAAGTCAATGAAGGAAAGGATGAGAATATCAATTTCTTTGGTAGAGAAACATTATAATGATGTATGCTTTCTTGTTGATGCTGATTACACATTTGTGCAAGTTGCCACACCAAGGGTAAGATGGCTAAGACCCTTAGGGTATGAGATCAATGTAAATGAAGCCTAAGTAGCCATCACAACTTTACTAATAGAGGAAGTAGATAAGACTACAAAAGTCTTTCGAAACTATGAGATGGTGAAATCAAAGATTACCATGGAACTAAAAATTGCCTCTACAATTAAAAATTAGGATAAGCTAGTGAAGAAATTGAAAGCCAAATTTGGAGAAGGTGTCAAGGAGGAAGAAGAAGAAGAAGAAAAGGATGAAGAGGAAGATGAATCTCAAATGCAAGCACCTCTAACATTGACATAGGGCATGGGAGAAGACAAGAAAGAAGAGGAGGCTGAAGGTGCCAATGGAGAAGAAGCTGAGGAAGCACCTACTCCTTTTGAGTCAAAGCAAAGGAAGGGAGAGGCACAACATATGGAAAAGGAAAATAAAATTGTCAAACCTAGCCAAGCCAAGTCCACTGCACCCACCACTAGAGCCAACACATAAGAAAGTACTCAGAAGGCCAAGGAAAAGACAAAGAAAATAGAACAAGGATGCCAACAACAAAAGAAACCAAGAAGAAAAAATGTGGCACAACCAAATTTTGATGAAGAGAAGAAAAAATTAGATAATAACAATCAATTTAAGGTAGTAAGTTAGAATCCTCTCTTAGATCTTGAAAACTTATGTGAAAATTTCAAGAGCAATGCTAATTTATCAAGTTTTAATCATATTGATTTTGATAAATTGGGGAAACAAGAGAAAAACCAAGTGGAAGAGACATTATATGCCACGATGTCAAAGTTTAAGGACACACCACTAGAATTAGCCAACTCAATACCAAAAGGCTTATACAACATAGTTGAGAAAAAATGGCATCATTATCTAAGTTTGGAAAGACAGATCAAGGAAACAACATTAGCCCAAGTAATGCAAGAGTTGACAAAGGGACAAATTGCTAAGGCAATCAAGAAATATGCAGTTAGGTTCACACCTAAATACATAGCCTTTAGCAATCTCCAAAATAATATTAAGGATGTTATGAAAAGGTCAACACAAATATAGAAACTCATTTATGGGTTGACCACTATCAAGCAAGGAGAAGCTAACCCTTCAGAGGGTAAAGATGATGATAAAGATGATGAAAATGAAGATGATGACAAAGACAATATAGTTGGAGGAGAGATAGAAAAACAAGAAGATGACAAGGCAACAACTAAGCAGTAGCAAGATGAATAGAGTGTGCAGGACACACAAGTGCCGAGTGTCAGCCCTCCCCATGACACAACCAAAACCACTAAAACTATAATTTTTGAGGATTTTTCTAATCCATCAGTTCATAACAACAATCCACTTATTGTAGAAGATTTGAAGAAAATACTAGATCAATCTACACTCCAAGCTAAACTTTGTGAAAATCCAATTTTTGTTAGTGTAGAAGAATTACAAAAGGTAGTAACTGATGTCATAAAGGAAAAGGTGAATCCATAAGAACCACCTTCAATCATCCGTTCAGTTACTCATGTACAACCTTTGGTTCAAACACTGGTAGACACATCCACCAAGGTTGATACAGGTGTTAAAATTGATACTGTTGAGAAGAAAGCAGAAAAGCAAGCCACAACTATAGGACAACAACAAGCAATAGGACAGATAGATTCATCTGTACCTATAGCACATGAACAAGGTGCTAGCTAAGTCATAGTGATAGATCCAAGCAAGCATAAAGAGAGTGAGCTAACATTAAAGGTGAAGGAACAAGTGGTCATCCAAGGAATGTGGTGCGAGAGCACCCACATAAAGATCTTTTCTTGGAATGTGCCTAGACCATTGTGGTGTTGGTTTTTCTATTCTGTAATGATCTAGAACATTTTGTAAGCCATTTTGGCAAGATCTAGAACATTCTATAAGATGTTTTGGCAAGAGATCTCTTTGGGTCAGTTTTCCTATTTTTTAATAATCTAGAATGTTCTATAGACCATCCTAGCAAGTATAAATAGAGTTTTTAGGTTTATGTTTAGTCAAGTTTTTGGATATGAAGTTACGGGGAGAAGAAATCTATAGGAGAACAAGTGTATATACTACTCATTTGATGAATCAATTAGAAGAATATTATTATCTATCTGTTTCTGGTGTTGGTTCCTTTTTTTTTTGGTTCCATTGAGCTTATCTCTACATCATTTTTGGTATCAAAGCTTAGCAAAAGGTTTGGGCAAAGGTGAGTTGTGTGTTTGTGTTTGTTGTGAAAAGTTGGGAAGAGAATCTATAGAGTGGCCAAAAGAGTAGGTTGACTGGAGAGAACCTAGATAAGAGAAAATGGTCACAAGAAGGGATTTATCTCATGATAAGAGGATACTTTTAGATGAATGGGTTTCATATTGTGATTCTCAGAAAAAGAAAAGAGAGGAAGAGGGAAGAAAAAAAAAGAGAAGAGGAAGCTAGAATGAATCAAGAGATAGAAGAGAAAATGAGATTCTTAATTATGGAACTTAAAAAAGGGGAAGAAAATATATACAGATTAAAAGAGGAGTTGAAGAAAAATATGGAAAAAGAAACTAGTGATTTGGAGAAACAATCCATTAAGATTACAATAGCTTGTGAAGGTGGAATAGAGAACTTAGTTGCCAATGAAGAGAAGACTTGTCCATTGGAAGGACAAGGTGAACAAATTGATATTGATATAAAAAGTTTGCAGCAAATAGTTGTTGATGAACCTTATGATAAAAAGGTTCTTGAAGATAGGAAAGAGGTTGAAGTGGTAATTGTTGATGATCCTTGTGATGAAAAGGTTCATAAAGATGTAAAAGAGATGGATGGGATGGTTCTTGATGGAACCAAGAGATGGCATTTGAAGTTAAGAAAGAAGGTGGCATGGCCTATCAAAAAGTCAATAATTGCAACAAGTTAGAAGATCATGATGTAACTGAGAGAATAGAGAAGGCTCATCCAAGCATGGAGATATCATAGCATAAAGGCATCGTAAAAATGGATGCAAAGGTTCCTAGAAAGAACCAAATTGATGAATTCATATATTATGAGGTCCCATTTTATTTTTCTAATCCAATTATTGTAGGTTTGCAAGAGTTCTACCTTAATTCTTATGTGGAAGATTTCTACGAAAATATGAAAGTTGACTTGGGTACTTGGCAAGAGTACGAACAACAAATACCAAGGAATTGGAAGACAAGAAAGATGAAGGACAATCCAAAGGACTTGGATTCTATTGTCCCCAGGTGTATGGTGTAGGAACACCCACATAAAGATCTTTTCTTGGGATGTTCCCAGACCATTATGGGGTCAAAATTCCTATTTTGTAATGATCTAGAACATTCTATAAGCTGTTTTGGCAAGATCTAGAACATTTTGTAAGTTGTTTTGGTAAGAGATCATTTTGGGTCAATTTTCCTATTTTGTAATAATCTAGAATGTTTTTTAGACTATCCTAGAAAGTATAAATAGAGTTTTTAGGTTTAGGTTTATTCAAGTTTTTGGATACGAAGTTATGTGGAGAAGAGATCTATAGGAGAACAAGTGTATATAATGTTCATTTGATGAATCAATTAGAAGAATATTGTTATCTATCTCTTTGTGGTGCTGGTTCTTTTTGTTTTTGCTTCAATTGTGTTTATTTCTACATCACACTAGTAGCCTTACTAGCATTTGGCACTCGTGCACAAGCTCTTTAGAATCCAGGCACAAAAGCCATTGCATTGCAAAACTCAGTGCCAAGCCCAAGATCATCAAAAGTTGAAAATGTAATACATTATGGAGATATAACTCTTGATGAAGAAATTATAATTCCAAAGTATTAATATGATACTATGACATTGGAACAAGTAGGCATATTACAAAAAGCCTTAGAAAGGAAGAAATATCAACAAATGCTTAGGAGAACACATGCATAAGCAAGCACTTTAGGATATTAAGGACATCTTTCTAGATGCATTTAGTCTATTGACTCTTGAAGAGACCAAGCCACTAATAGGAAAACTGTCAGATATAGTGGAAAAGGTTAGTAAAAAAGATCTTGATACAAATTTAAAACTCTTAGGATGGCTTCAAAAGAAGTTTCAAGGCAAGGTAAATGAGAAAATATCTAGTGAGATAGCAGTACAACAAGTTGCATTGGCAACAAAGGTTGAGGATGTGAAGAAAGTACTTGAGAACATATTCTCTTTGTACAAAAAACTATGTGATCCTACACTCTTCACTGAAGAGACTAGAAGTCACATTCTGAGTTTGGAACATAGAATTACTACATCAAGTGCCAACCTACCTACAAATCTAGCTCAGAGTGAGAAGCACTTTAGGAAACTACTTCAAACACAAAGTCAATTAGCTATATTGATAGCAAAAGAGGCTAGTATAAGAGGAAAATTGACATGCATACATGCATCTCTCACCCCACACACGAATATACTACACAAGGATCTAGGATATCATAAGACTTTACTGAAGAAAGATCTCAATATTTTTACTTTAGATGGTCTAGTGCCCCTTGTTACCAAGCTTGCAATCCAAATTAAATCATTGGATGTTGCTTGTGATAACTTGGATGCAACTCTAAGGATAATAATAGATTTCCACAAATCTTTTCTAGACAAACACACCATAGGTGTATAGCCCATTTGACATTAGTGTCAAAAATGGGGAGATAGGGAATATTAAAATATGGGGGAGATTGAAAATATGATAGAGAATATGAGGGAGATAAAGAAAAGAGGAGATATATGAAAGGAGGAGTAATACTATGAAAAGATATTAGCTAAGGTAGAACATGAAAAAGTGTCAGTGCATTGAAGTCAAAGTGTATTAGTAGGGACACATTTACTCAAAAGGGAGCAAAAATTTTTGGATGCAATACCGACATACTAACTTAGGGGGAGTTATCAAATTTTTAGGTATCTAAGTTATTGCAAAAATTTTGCAATTTTGAAGTTTTGTATATATGTCGAGTCATGGATATGTTATGCTTGAGGGATTAAGGTTGATCATGAATATTCAAGTTTTTTTGACACTCATGTCAAAGGGGGAGATTGTTGATCTTAGATTAGTTTCGACAAGTGAGTGTCAACACACTTAAGCTATTTACTCAATTCATGTCAAACTAGTAATATATTTTGAGTGCAATATGTAAATATAAGACCATGTCAAGTTATAATGAGTGCCAAATCACTCATGTGATGAGTCACTCAAGTGCTAAGCAGATAGACCATGCCAAGTGATTTAGGAGCCGAGTAAACAATGGATGTCAAGCAGTGTAGGTGTTGAGTCATAGAAAAAATATAGTGAATATTGAGCATCAGAGACTTCATATGCCTAGTAACATAGTTTTGACATATTTATTTTTAACGGCTTAAAGAAATATGTACAAACTATTTTTGAGCTGACTTAAGATTATATTTTGATATTTTGGAGATAAGGACGAATCTCTATTTGGATTCCCTATGCAATTACATGCAACCAATTAGAAAATGGGAAGGATTAAGTGGCAAAATGGATGAATCTCAACCATAGATTCATACCTAACCCTAAGCCACCAAAGTCTTCTTAAGGAGGATGATACCCTAAACTCTATAAAATGAATGTAGGAGAGATTATGGATGAGTGATTAAGTTGGAGGAGCAAACAAGATAGTTTGCATGTAGAGCATTCAGGGTGACATAGAAGATATGAAGAGTGAATTGTAGAATCAATTAGATAAGAATAGAGGATAGAAGAAAGGATACAATATTGAGACATCTGATCAAGAAGGATCAAAAGACATCATTTAGAGGTGATTTTTTATTAGGTAAGCAAGTTTCAACCATAGGATATATGCTGAGATATTCTAATAGGTGATTTCAGTTAAATCTCTAAATAGAGTAGTCCTCCTAACAAGCTATATGAAATTCTTTAATAGGATGCTTACTTAGTTTTAAGTTGAAGTCCTCTAATATGGTGCACTTCTAATAGGGTGTTGAAATCCTCTAACGAGGTGAGACCTAACAGTCTTTGTAAGCCTTTAACAAGGTAGACCTTTTATAGGGTAGATCATGTTTCATGGTCAAATCATTAACCTTCATTGGATACACTTTATTAGTATAGTAGTGAAGATTTGTGGGTTTCATCCCCACCCCAGTTTTACCTTCTCACTTGGAGGGTTTTTGGGTAATCATATCTAGTGTTATGTGTGTGAATACTTATATGTTTACATGATTTAGATGTATGTTCTTTACATGTTATTTCAGTTTATCTATTGAATGCATGAGATGGATGTGCGGTGAAAAGTTTTATGGGTTCAAGCTTTAACTACTGATTCACCCCCCACACCCTAGAAATTTACCTATCCTCTTGTAATTCCAACATAGTGGAAAAGGGTTATTAGTTGCAATTCATTGAGAAGGCCTACATTATCAAAAATAGAGATTGTAAGTTGATTGGAATAGGCACATGATCTACATGTAATATATTTTAGTTGAATCCTATTAAAATGACATGCTTGGTAGCTAAAGTGGACAATAGTTGATGTGGTATATAAGATTCTGTCACATAAATTTTGATA
>CM053785.1:793201575-793601575 GCA_028749045.1 Cupressus sempervirens
ATATGACAATGGAGATAAACTAAAGGACAAGTGGATGGATGTGATTGACTTGGTTAAGGAGGTTGAAAAAAAGGACTTAGTTAGAATGTGAGAGAGAAACTAGGAAAAGGAGAGACACATAACACACGTATCACCAAGACCTTGAGAAGACCCTAACCTCAAAGAAGACTCCTAAACAATCATCTTATGAGTCATCCTTGACCCTATGAGGTGGATTGACTAACTCCTATTGGATAGGGCAAATGAGGAAGAATTTTTTACCTAGAGACAAGTGTTCACGCGATTCATCTTTGAGGACACATACCCATTTTTGACCCCATAAAAATAGGACACATGGGTGGGATTAAATAGAGTTAATTAATAATTAATTAAAATTGATTATTTGTTCAAAGATGATGTGTTACATGATATGGACTAGATAAGTGGACTAGGAGACTTAGAAACCTAGTTGAGTGTCTAATTAAGTAATTTTAATAAATCACTTAATATAACTATTTAGTGGACTTAGGATAATGTAAATAACCTAGGTGAATTAGCTTAATAAATATAATTTATTAAAGGTAATAGAAGAATAATATTAGTTAAATATAAAATATTTAATTAATTGACATAAATAAATTAAATTAATAAATTGACTAATTTTTTAATATTAATGGAAGAAAGACATTAATTAAATATTAAAATATTTAATTAATTTAATTGACACTTCTAAAGTGTATACATTTTGCCCCTCTTTGAAATTATTCACAGACAACACATTGTTTGAAAGACAACTAGAATTTGACCCTATTTCCCTTTCCCTAATACATTGGACAACACAAACTCGATGGGATGCCCCCTCAAAATATTGATAAAAATGTGATTTTATTTTTTGATAATAAAGTTTATTTTGAGAAATCTTTTGATATGGATGTGTAGAGGAATTGTGAAAAAAACAAAAAAAAAGTGAGGTGCAAGTTAATGTTTTAGAATATAACTCCCAAGAAATAGAACCCATAAGTATACATAGGACAAAGAAAAGGTGGATAGGTCATCATTTGTAGACTTGACATTTAGAGATTAGAAGATAGCTAGCATAGCAAAGATGTTTCCAATTGCAGATCATCATTTTGAGCAAGTCTGGAGATACCAGTGATGAGCCAACTAAGGTGAGCAAGGAGTTAATTAACCCCTCTCAATCATTTGATAATTTTAGCATGAATTTTTTATTAGTTGATAGTTGTTTGATATATTTTTGGATAATATTGTAGGATAATTAGAAATTTGGGAACAAATATGTAGTTACAACACACAAATGTGAAACTATACTAAATTCATGTGAATAAAAAAGAGATGAATTCATAGCCTCACATTCATCCAATATTGCAACACATATTTAGCATAAAAAAATTTATTTATAGGATTTGCACATTTGAATAATAAACTTGTGCATGGATTTAATTTGGTGGTGCTTTTGTTTGAAATGCACTTTTGGGTAGTGTGTGCACACATATATTTAGGGATGTTGTACATTTGTTTAAAATGTGTAGCTATTTAGGGTTTAGGCACTCTTGTCTCATATCTCTAAACAAATTTTGAATTCATAGTTGTATCAGGTTGTTGAGCATCTGTGATACAAAGCTATGCATCTATTTTGATTGATAGGATGGAGATAGAAAATGGTTGAGAAACCCTAGAAATATGATGAATTTGATTAGCTAATATTGTAGGATAATGATATTACTATTCAACTAAGGATAGCTAATTTGACTAATTTAGGAATTATTTTAGCAACATGAGCTAGATTCCTAGTTAGGCTTAGACAAATGATAGATTTGTCTATAAACATTTAATTAAATTAGTTATTTGGTAAAATATTTGGATAAAAATTCTAGATTAGAGATGTCTAGAATGTCTAATTTCATTCTATTTTGATGTTTTTAGGAGGATATTGTATATGAGCAATGTTAGTATGCTAATAGAAACCAAATTTAAATAAAGCTTCTACAAATAAACAAAATTCATAAACTTCAAGATAGACTAAGATGAGCTCTCAATTGAGAATATGAGCCATTAATGGACTCTCTCAATAAGAAGCTCTCTTGTTGAGTAGCTTTATCTAAATGGATAGGATGTATGCTCAATATGCTTCCAAAGGCTTCAATGGATGATTGTGGATTTTTGGTGTGGATAGATGGCTTTAGTATGGATTTGGCTCTCAAAATAGCATTATAACTTTACTTCATGGATTGTGTTATTTTGCAAAGGGGAAGGATCCAATTTATAGGCAAGAGGCTTGAGGGATTGAGGGCTAAGATGCAAGGATGGGAAAAAGCTCATGGAGGGCTTAGATTGCATGAAAGGAGAGCACATGGATTGTGCTTCCTTACAACCAATCAAGGAGTGACACATGTCACATGGTGAGAGGATGGAGAAAAGGGGAAGGATGAGTCAACAAAGGAGGCTCAAGGGATAAAATCTTCATAAAGACCCTCATAATGACTTGTAAGAGCAATAAAAGGGCTTTGTAAGAGTCATTTATGACCTAGTGGACTTCATAAAGTTTTATGGTTGAGATATTTTGAGGGTGATGAGAGCAAATTCGACTTGGACTTGATTAGGAAGGTTTTAAGCTTGCTTAGGCTTAAAACCAAATTTAAATCAAGCTTCTACAAACTAAAAAAAATTCATAAACTTCAAGATAGACTAAGATGAGCTCTCAATTGAGAATATGAGCCATTAATGGACTCTCTCAATAAGAAGCTCTCTTGTTGAGTAGCTTTATCTAAATGGATAGGATGTATGCTCAATATGCTTCCAAAGGCTTCAATGGATGATTGTGGATTTTTGGTGTGGATAGATGGCTTTAGTATGGATTTGGCTCTCAAAATAGCATTATAACTTTACTTCATGGATTGTGTTATTTTGCAAAGGGGAAAGATCCAATTTATAGGCAAGAGGCTTGAGGGATTGAGGGCTAAGATGCAAGGATGGGAAAAAGCTCATGGAGGGCTTAGATTGCATGAGAGGAGAGCACATGGATTGTGCTTCCTTACAACCAATCAAGGAGTGACACATGTCACATGGTGAGAGGATGGAGAAAAGGGGAAGGATGAGTCAACAAAGGAGGCTCAAGGGATAAAATCTTCATAAAGACCCTCATAATGACTTGTAAGAGCAATAAAAGGGCTTTGTAAGAGTCATTTATGACCTAGTGGACTTCATAAAGTTTTATGGTTGAGATATTTTGAGAGTGATGAGAGAAAATTCGACTTGGACTTGATTAGGAAGGTTTTAAGCTTGCTTAGGCTTGTGCAAATGATTAGAGGATGGATTAGGATGGTTTAGGATTAGCTTAGGGATAGGCAAGTGGATGACATTTAATGAGGGTGGGTGAAGGAGGAGATATTTGTTAACTTTGGCTTGGGTTAGTAAGTTTTAACCCATGTTTAGGGAATGTGACAAGGTTAGGAGGGGATTAGGATTAGGTTTAAAGACATCTTCTAGAAGAGTCTAGACTTTGGATGAGGATAAAGACTTTCTAGAATAGTCTAGAATTTCCTAGGATGAGGATGAAGACTTTCTAGAAGAGTCTAGAACTTCTTAGGATGAGGATAAATTAGATTTTTAGGAAATAAATAAAGTTTTATTTATTTCAAGGGTTTGGGTTGAGGAGATATTTATTAAAACTTTTTTAATAAACATGAGGATTAATATTTAACTTTAATTAAATATTTTGAGTTGGGATTAGGGGTAGGAAATGATGGGATTAGCCTTTAATCAAAATTAAAGAAGGATTAGAAGATTTTGGAAGAGGTTATTGGTCATAAGAAAATTGGCCAACTTTTGGGAAAAAGATAAATTTTTTATTTATTTTAGGATTTTTGGTCAATTTATTAATTAAATAATTAATAAATAAGGAAATAATGTTTAAATAAGATTTAAACATTTTTGGGAGGGATTCCTTAATTAAATATTTTTAATTAAGATAAAAGGATTTAATGGCATAAAAATTAATTAATTAAATAATTAATTAATTAATAAATGATGATGTCATCAGGAATTTTTCAAAAAATAAAAATACCTTATTTTCTAAAGGATTTTTAGGTGTCTACATTTTGCCCCTCTTTGATGTGATGCCGCAAGTGGCATGACATCAAAGATAAGAAAATAAGATGCCCAAGGCTAGAGTAGAAGAGGAGAGAATGGACTGCGAGTTGCCCCCTCAAGAAGGCGGCGGGGAGAGAAAGCGAGGCTCGATGGCTTCTTAAAAAGTATAATAATCTCGGATGAACAAGGAAACTCAGATTGGCAAAGAGAAGGGGCTGAATTAGCTCAAACTCTTACTATGGGAGAATGATAAAGGGAGAATCAGAGGCACAAGAGGAAGCAAGCTTAAGATCTCAGGGATTGCAGAGGATAAAGGAGCGGAGCGCTATAAAAAAGAATCCAGGATAGGGAGATGGATAAGGGGATTATAAAGCTGATGCAATAGGATTTCAAAGAGTTAGATTGGCGGAAGATGGGTTTCGGAGATCCCTAGGACTAGGATTGTGGATCTCGAAAGATGAGGCTTGGTGGGTTGATTTGGATTGGTGGATCCCTAAGACTAGGATTGTGGATCCCTAAAGCTAAGAGTGATGAGTGATTCAAAGAGATACTGATGCATCAGCTGGGGTAGGAGAGACGGATGCTGGATATGGATGGGGGATAATGGAGATGAAGGAAAACCATTGAAGCTTTTTGAGCAGGGGGATACTTCAAAGAGAAGTACCACTATGTAGTTGAGCACTAGATTTGCTATAGGACTATTGGTTAATTGCCAAGGTTACCAAGAACATCAAGGCCTGTTCACCAACTATCCAGAGGACTAACAAACTGACTCGAAAAAAACACGCAAGGGTTGCCCAAGCATCACACATGAATCCCAGAGGAAGCAGTGTGGAACCGACACTAGGTAACCCACAAGCAGAAAAGGAAAACAAAAGAAAGACTTGATCAAGACCTTACACTCTAATTGCCCCATTCGCAGCATACCATGATATGGAAGATCGTGGCAACCTTGAAGAGGGAACAAGGAGATTGCTTGGAAAAGATACTTCAAGACCCAAAAGGGGAGATTCCAAATCAAAAGAAAGTGAAAATCCAAAAGAGAGCCGTTTGCCAATGAGATGGGTAGGACGAGGTACTAACGGACCAAGATTAGACTTGAGGAAAGCTATATCCTGCAAGGACCTATCGGAGAGCACCTAAGTTGGTGGATCGGGATGAGTGGTGCGTCTGGCAAGCTGAACTAAGAAGGATAACACTTTGGTGACAAGAGATCTAGCTAAAGGATGCATTGAAATAGCTAAACAAGCTGTGTGGTGTGTACAAGATGCTGATCAAGGATGAAATGACACGAAAGCTAGATAGATACAATGGTACTAAGTTAAAGAGGATGTACAGGTTGACCGACCAAGATATGTTACAAATGTACAAGTTTGTTCATGTTTTGGTTTTTTGTGAGATGGAAATATTTGTGAATGATGGGATGTCTATAATTGTTGATAGGTGGATAGGTAGATGGTTTGCAAAAAGCTTAAGGAAAATGGAATTCTTTGGGTGCATGTGATAGGATACAAGCTAGGATACAAGATTATCTACAATTTGGAGTATGGTACAAGCTTTGGACAAGATTTGGATATACAAGGTATGGTACGAGATTTACAAGGTATAATACAAGCTTTGGTACAAGATTTTACAAGCTGTACAGGAGGTATTTACAAGCTTCATCAGATTTTGGATATTTGGTTGGAACATCAAGGGAACAAGCAAGTGTGTCTAATGGGATGGTGGGTGAATGGATGAGGGATAAGATAGTGATAGATAATGGATTAGTCTTTAGTACACAAGGTGCCTGAATTACCAGGTTTTCACCAAGGTACCTATCCAAGGCGCTTGAATTGCCAAGTTTTCACCATTGGACGCTTATTTCTCTTTACTAATTTTTTTTTTTTTTTTGTATTTTTCAAAAGCTGGGTATACCAAGGATCTTCAAGCATAGAACTTCTTGAGATGAATGATGTTTGTAGGATCATTCAAGAGTTCTCCTTTTGGTGTAGATAGCTGATAAGCTCCAGAGCCAAAGGAAGTAGTGACAACATAAGGACCAAGCCATGTAGGTTCAAACTTTCCTTTCTTTTCTCGATCTGCTTGGACTTTCATGTTTTCTTTAAGGACCATGTCACCTGGCTGAAAGTGTCGTGGAAGCACCTTCTTGTTGAAATTCCTTTTGAGACGAGTTTGATAGACTATGAGATGATCATAGGCTTGTTGTCGCTTCTCGTCTAAGAGATCTAGCTGGGTGAGCCGAGCTACTCTATATTCTTCATCTGATATTTGCCCTTGCAAAGATATGCGCAAGGAGGGAAGTTCAACCTCTATAGGTAGTACTGCTTCGGCACCATAGACTAGGGAGTATGGAGTTGTGCCTGTGGATGTATGGAAGGAAGTTTGATAGGCCCATAGGGCTGGATTTATTTGTAGGTGCCAATCACAGCCAGAATCATTGACAACTTTCTTTAGAATTTTGAGGAGGGTTTTGTTAGTTGCCTCTGCCTGGCCGTTACCTTGTGGGAAATATGAGCTAGAAAAGTGGTGATGGATGCGGAGGGAAGTGCATAATTCTTCCATGTTGAGATTTTTAAACTTACCTCCGTGGTCAGTGAAGATGGTGGATGGGATGCCGAAGCGACAAACAATGTGGTACAAGATGAACTTGGAGACCTGAACTCTTGTAGCTGAGACTAGGGGGACTGCTTCCACCCATTTAGTGAAATAGTCTGTAGCTATTATTATCCATTTATGTCCATCAGATGAGAGGGGTGTGATAGTTCCAACTAGATCAAGGCCCCAACAAGCGAAAGGCCAAGGTGGTGCAATAGGCTGTAGATCCTGTGCTGGAGCGTGCACAAGATTTGCATGCTGCTGACATGGGAGACACTTTCTGACAAAGTCACAGGAGTCTTCTTCAATGGTAGGCCAATAGTAGCCTGCTCTAAGGATTTGTCGCGCTAGGACAATACCACTCGTGTGGGCACCGCAAAGTCCAGAGTGTACTTCCTTTAACACCATCGCAGCCTCATTTTGGTCTAAACATCGAGAGAGAGTATCGTGATAACCCCGACGATATAGGGTATTGGCTATGATAACATAGCGGGATGATTTTTGGATGAGGTTCTGGCATTGGGCACGTGTGAGGTGAGGGGATATGATACCATCGTTAAGGTAAGCGTGAATCTCATGGTACCAAGGGGATTGGGGACCAACCAAGATACAAACACGATTTGAATCCTCATTCGCATAGGCGGGTGTGAGGAGCTGCTCCACTAAAAACTCATACTGTGTAGCTGCTTGGGGAATTTCCAAGAGTGAGCCTATAGTAGCCATAGCATCTGCTGCTTTGTTCTGTATTCGAGGCACTTGTGTAAACTGAAGCTTTGTAAAATGTTGGGTTAGCTAATCAACTAGCTCTTTGTAGGGTAATAGCTTTTCATCTTTGGTTTGATATTCATTTAGGGCTTGCTTGATGATGAGCTGAGAATCGCCAAAGATTTGTAGCTTAACAATGTTCCATTCTACAGCTATCTTTAATCCTGCTATGAGGGCCTCATATTCAGCTATATTGTTGGTGCTAGGGAATTGTAGCTTGAAGGCTTTTGGAATGTAATCTCCTTGAGGTGTGACCAACAATATTCCTGCCCCTGATCCATGAGATGTGTATGAGCCATCAAAGTAAAGTTTCCATGGGGGCTGTTCTTCAATTAGACAGATATGCTCATCTGGAAATTCTATGATCAACGGATAAGCATCTATTAGAGGTGCATCAGCTAGGTGATCTGCTATAGCTTGCCCTTTGATTGCCTTTCTATCCACATACTGGATGTCAAATTCACTAAGGAGCATAACCCATTTGGCCAAACGGCCTGTAAGTGCTGTTCTAGAGAGCATATACTTGAGAGGGTCAATCTTGGAGACTAGTTGGATGGTATGACTTAGGATGTAATGGCGAAGCTTTTGAGTTGAGAAGACAACTGCCAAACAAGCTTTTTCCACAGGAGTGTAATTGAGTTCATAACCAACTAGGGTTCTACTGATGTAGTAGATGGCTCTTTCTCTTTTGTAGTCATCAAGCTGTGCTAGAAGTGCCCCTAGAGCAGTAGGTGTTGCTGATATGTACAAAATTAGGGGACGACCAGGAATTGGTGGAACCAAGATAGGGGGATTGATGAGATACTGCTTGAGATGGTCGAAGCTGCGCTGACATAAAGGATCCCACTTGAAGTTCTCATCCTTCTTTAGTAAATGTGAAAATGGTGTACACTTATCTGCAAGCTGGGAGATGAAGCACCGAACAGATTGGAGCTTTCCTTGAAGAGAGCAAAGTTGTCGCAGTGTCTGGGGAGGAGGCATGTCTAAGATAGCCTTGACCTTCTTGGGGTCGATCTCTATACCTCGTTTAGAAACTATGAAGCCTAGAAGCTTGCCAGATGTGACCCCAAAGACACATTTCTTGGGATTCAACATGAGATGATATTTGGCTAACCTATCAAAGACTTTCTCCAAGTCAGCAAGATGATCCATGAAGGTATGAGACTTGACCAAGATATCATCCACATAATCCTCCAAAATGCTATGGATGAGATCATGAAAAATGGCTGTCATAGCTCTTTGATAGGTATCCCCAGCATTCTTTAGGCCAAAAGGCATCATGTTGTAGCAAAAGGTTCCCCAAGGGGTAGTGAATGATGTCTTATGCTGATCCTCTTCTACAATCTTGATTTGATTATACCCAGAAAATCCATCCATGAGGGACAAAATTTCATGTCCAGCTGTAAGATCTACAATCATATCTATGTTGGGCAAGGGAAAATCATCTTTTGGACAAGCTTTGTTAAGATCTCTAAAATCAGTGCAGATTTTGATGTCACCGGAAGGTTTAGTGATAGGGACCATGTTGGAGATCCACTCTGAGTAGTCGATAGGTCGGATAACCTTAGTAGCTAACATTCTTTCTAATTCAGCTTTGACCAATAATGCCACCTTGGGGTGCATTTTTCTAAGCTTTTGTCTGACGGGCTTGATCTTTGGATCAACTGCAAGATGATGAACTACAAGCTTTGGATCAAGTCCTGGCATGTCCTGATATGACCATGCAAATCGGCCAATATTCTCTCTTAAGACCTCAAAGAGGAGGTCAGCTTGGTCTTGTGATAGGGATGCAGCAATGTGAACAAGTCTTGGGATCTCTGAAGAACCAATGTTGACTTCTCGAGTATCCTCAATTAGAATAGAAGACACCTTTGGTCGATTATCTTGAGGAGGCAATGCTAAATCCTCATGTTCTTCTTGTGGCTCTAGATTTTCTTACTAAGGGGTTCTCTTCGTTGCCTTAGCTAGTCTCAGATTCACCTTAGTTCCAGTTTTGGGTGTATCAGAACTAGGTTGGGGATTTTCTCCAAAATACCCCTTGGGATCTACCTTGTAGATATAGGCAGAATCTGGCTTTGTTTTCTTGTGAGGAGTTTCAGCTCCCATGAATCTTAGAAGTGCCTCCTCTGATGTGAACTCATCGATGTGCATGACACTTGGTTGGTCCCAATCTATGAGTTGTGGATGGGTGAGTGGTAGGTCAATGAGGTGGATGGATAGTTCTTGGAGAACAGAGTCTTCGAGGGAGATTTGGTCTAGGATATCGTCGTAGGCTCTCTTTTCAACTTCCTCAGGAATGTCTTCGATTTTGACAAGGTTGCGGTGAATGTTCAAAAAAGCGTGACCATTCTCATTGGTGCCCCCAGTTGTGGGTATGCCAAAGCCAAGACCTGACTTCGATTCCCACTTGTGTGCGTCGATGGGGCACTGCATGCCTCTTTCTTCTGGTCCTAGACCACCACCTTGATAGTTCCATTTGTTAGTGATGAGCTTATGTTCTTGGGGATACTTTTGGCTGAAGTGATCAAGGCGTGCTTGATTTCTTTGAGGTGCATCCTTATGTAACCATTTGTTGATATCTGGAGTGAGCTCCTCATGAAGAGGGATTTTCGAGGATACAAAGGTTGTTGGGCCAAACTGTTTGTATCGAGGAGGTGGAATTTCCTTAGCTTTGTGATATGTCGGTCGTCCATGGGCATGTGGATCAAGTGGGAGTGCCCCGACAAAAAATGCATCTGACAGACTATACTCTCCACAACCTTTGTTATTGATCTTCACAGTAGACAGGGTAGAGGCAAGGATGGTTTCTGGGTCATTATAAGTGTGGGATGAGCTGGCGATGGATGTGCCGATATCAATTCCAGGGCAATGGTTTGTATATGAAGCTTCAACCGCATTGCAGTAAGCAAAGGGTTTTGGATCGACATGGATGGTTACCTCAGTGCCTTGATGCAGAAATTTGATGCACTGATGGTAAGTGGATGGAACGGCTTTCATGGCATGAATCCATGGGCGACCGAGGAGGATGTTAAATGGTAGGTTTAGATCAATAACATGGTAGAGTGTCTCTTGGATGACTGGCCCAACCTTGATTGGCAGCAAAATAGTTCCTTCTGTGGTTCTTTCCAATTTGTCATAATCTTTGATGGTGATAAACCCACTGATGATATCTGCCTCAATATACCCAGCTTGTTTTATGAATTTTAGGGTGCAAATATTCAAGGCTGATCCATTATCTATCATTACTCTTTTTACAACAAAGTTGGATACCATGATGGCTATGCGAAGCGGAAGGGTGTGATCTAGGTCGACCATGGGTATGTCGGTGGATTTGAACGATAGGGCACATGAGGATGAGAGGTGTCCAACAAGATTACAAAAATCAGTAGCATTGATATCAGAAGGGACACGAGATTCTATGAGAGCACTATCAAGGATGTTCTTGTACATAGGACTAGTGCGAAGAAGGTCTAAAATTGAGATTTGGGCTGGCATGTTCCCAAGGTGTTCCAAGATATTGTACTGGCTTTTTGATGGAGCTGATGGTGTTGGTGTAACAGGTGGGCCTGCGATGTTAAATCGCGCTCTTCGAGTGGTGACTGCACACTCATTGTTTGGTCCTTGGATATTGATAACATTGACGGAAGGCTCTTTCTCGAATATACAACCTATAAGGCTACCATAGTCTATATAGGATGAAGTGTGGTCATTGTTCTTCCCATGCTGTTGGTTTGGATGATGATTGTTGGTGTTGTTGTTGTTGGTTTGGATAGGTGCTTTTCTAGGATTATGGTTGTGGTGTGGAGGAAAAGCATTTTGATAGATCTGTAAGCCTGCATTGGGAGAGGTTTGGGCACCAACAGTGATTTCCTTCCGATCAATGAGGTCCTGCACATAGTCTTTCAGTTTCATGCATCTGAGGGTAGTGTGACCTTTTACCCTATGAAATTTGCAGTACTCATTATCTTTGTACCATGCAACTTTGGATTGGCTTGGGTCAATTTGCTGGGTAGGAGGAAATTTGATGAGGTTTTCTTTGACTAATTTCTCAAAAATGACATCCAATGGCTCACCAAGGGGTGTATAGCTTCTAGGTGTAGGTTTGAATCTAGGCTTTTGTCCTGCAGCTACATTGATGGCATTAGCTTGATTGCTAGACCCTTGAAAGTTGGGTCTTGGAGTGTGGTTTTGATAGCTTTGGTTATTTTGTTGTTGGTAGTTGATAGCTTATTGATTTTTTGGTTGATATGGTGGGTTGGACTGGTTGTGAGAAGGACCAACAATATTCACATGTCTGGTGTCAGTGACGCCATCTGTTGCAACGTGCTTGTTTTTGTTCCAATACCTAGACTTGTCATTGGAATGTGATTGATTTTGGTTGGCTTCCTTGTAAAGCTTGACCACACCATCTTTAATGAGTCCTTGCTCAAGGATCATTCCTTTCTCTTTGATATCTTTGTAGGTTTGCAACAGTTCATGGTCATGTGGTGAGCCAAGCTAGGATGGGCATTATCAATAAACATTTTCACAACATGGCGTTCTGGCAAGGTGCAGGATATGCAGGTGGTAAGGGTTTGCCATCTTTGCAGGTATTCGGCAAGGCTTTCTCCACCTTTTTGCTTGGTGTGGACAAGATCAACTATTGATAGCTCTGTTTCAACAAGATGGGCATATTGGGCTACAAATGCCTCAGATAATTCAGCAAAGTTTTTAATTGTACCATAGGGGATTCTATAAAACCATTCAAGAGCTGGTCCAGCTAAGCTTTTGGGAAAAAGGCGCAAGAGGAAGACATCATTGTATGCTACGTCCTGGCAATGCATGTAAAATTCTTTGATATATGTGACAGGGTCTCCTTTTCCTCTAAATTTTTCAAATTTGGGTACCTCAAAGTGTTTGGGAAATGGTGTCATGGTAATGGCTCTGTCAAATGGGTAAGGACACACATTCTCAAACTTGAATGTCTTCGGATCATTCCCTTCTTGGATGGCTTTCAGAGCTATCTTCATTTGCTCCCATTCTGAATTGATAGGTGATGGCTGGGGTGCCCCCAATGTAGGAGTTCCTTGAGGTAGGTATGTGCTGGATGGGGCCACTGAATATGGTTGGCTATGAGGGATTTGCTGATAGGGATTGTACATTGTTTGGGCAGCTGCATGGTGGATGATAGGTTGTTGAGGGGGAGGTGGCACATATTGCTGCATGTGCTGTGAGGCTTGCTGTTGATATGGGATTTGAGGTTGGGATTGAGGAACATAAGCTGGCTGTGGGATAAATGGATTGCTTTGTGGAGGTAAGGTATAAGATGGTTGAGAGGCTTGGGGAAAGGATCGGGGGGCTTGTGGGGTTTGACCAATATATGTGGGTTGTGACCCCATTTGGGATGGTATCTGCAAATAATTGGTGGTTGGCTGGGGTGGTGGATTACCTCCTAGAAGTGGCATAGAAAAGTAGTTGGTAATTGGAGGTAATGGATTAGTTGGTGGTGGGAATTGAAAGCTTGGGAATGGAACTGATGGGGTTTGATAGCTTTGTGGTTGGATTTGGAAGCTTGGTAGAGTGGTGGCAGGGGCTGGGGTCACTTGAGAGCTTGGTAGAAAATTGGTAGTAGCTTGTGGGATTTGATAGCTTTGTGGAGTGAGGGTAGTAGCTTGTAGATTTGTGGCTAATGGTATTGAGCTCCCAAGACCTAATGGAAATGATTGGATTGTGTGTTGGGCTACAGTGAACAAGCTGGGGGTGATGAAAGGTTGGTTACTTGGCCCCATGGGTGGCATCCCTGTTGTATATTGCTGAGGTTGGCCAAAGATGCTAGCACTGATTTGGGAGATGGGTGGATTTGGAAGGCTGGGTTGGGGAGCAGTAGCAGCAATAGTGAAGGGGGTGAACGGTGAGCTGTTTTGGGTAAAGGGGGTTTGGAGCGGAGAGGTATGAACCAAGGATGGAGTGGTGGTGGCTGGGTTGGCTTGCGGCATGGAGATTTCAACTTGGGTGGATGATGGTATGTTTGGGTCTGTTGGATCATATGGATTGGCTGGAGGCTCTTCTTTTGGCATATATTGAGGATAATTTGGATCATAAGAGCCTATGGGTGGTGGTAGCTGCCCAAAAAATGGGTGAGATGGATCTGATAATGGAGGGGGTCTTCCAAAGTCAAAGGTTCCTACATTTTCCCTTCAAAAATTAGCCATGATTGTCTCTTTGTTCTTGTCTATAATGGCATTTACCAACACTGCATTTCCTGGTTGGTTCATGAAAGCTTCAATGTCAGTACATGATGGCATAGCTTTCTCTGGGTTGAAGGATGGCTGAGTGCTCAAGGGGGGTGAGGCTGTTCGATCCAAATGATAGGGCTCCATTGTTTCTTTCTTCTTGGCTAAGTGAGTGACGGGTGGCATGAAAAATGCTCCTAGGGATGAGATGCAATAATGCTGATGGATGCAAAAGGGGGAAGGCTTCTCTATGCAAATGATTTCCTAGGTTAAGGCAAAGCTATACGACAAAACCTAAGGAGGATTGGGTTAGAGATTCTAACTTCAAAGATATGTTGCCAAAGCACGAAAGGTCTGCTTTCCTATGTGTAAGCTTGGTGGTGATTGTGTCAACTTAAGGATAGACTGATGATCCTTTAGGAAGAACACGAGATTGACCACTTGTGGATCCCAACCTTTAGCTCAAGGTGATGAGGGATAACAAGTGACAAAGCTGGATCACCCTAGACAAGGCTCTGTCAAAGGGATAACCTTGGTGAGATTGATGGATTTGGAAGATTTTAGGAGTGGCAAACTTTTGGCAAAAGTGACAAAAAATTTTAAGGCTTGGATGTGAGGTTTTGATTGCTGGCTAGATGGTTTGATTCTAAATGAGATGGATGAGCTAATAATGCTTAAGGGGATAACCTAAGATGGCTGGCTTTTCTACAAAAATGACTCTAAAGTGAAGCTTATCCAAGAAGATGTGGAGAAACAAGGGTGTCTAATCATAGAAATCATGCCTAGTTGGTAAGGCATAAGCAAGATTAACTCTTGGATGTTGGCTAAATTTGATGGTGCGCTCTAACCAGGCCTCTTGAAGTGCTTTTTCGGTAGCTTTGTCCTCTACTTTGTGGAGTTTGGCAATTCGTGGGCTTGGTGTTATTTTTTTTCTCTTGGCTGAAAGTTCTTGGTATGCTAGAGATGGTTTGAGTTTAACTTTGTGGAACTTCTGTTTGGGTTTGGGTTGCTCTGACATCAATTTCTGAATCTTCTTGGCTTTGAGAGATCTTGGTTGTTTTGCTTCAACTCGTTCAACTTCTGGAATAGGCAGTGACTATGCTAAGTATGCCCTAAGCTAGGATTGACCAAGTTTGGCAAACATTCATTCAACAAATAAAAGATCAAGCAATAGATAGAAACAACCAGATAGAAGTTTTTGATTCTTAGAAAGTGATACTTGCGCCAAGGAGTGTGTATGTTCTACAAATGTTTCGATCAGTCACCTCAAACACATTAACATCCTAGATGGTTGTCTACAAGGCTGACAGTTGGTTTAGCTAAGGAGTCCTCGATATACCAAAGGTACGTGAGGCCCAAATCCGTAGATGAGACCAAAAAGATGTCACACAGCCGAGAGGAGCGGTAACCCACTTCTCCTCTTTCACTTCTCAAGGGTATAAAGTTCCTTGAGGCTTAGCCCGAGTGACAAAATCTTGATCCCAAGAGAGGTGTCTTTCGATTCACCTTCCAATTCTTATACTCTGCCAGAACGCTGGAGTTGAGGTCATCCAAGGGGTGATAAAATCCCCAAGCAGGCCTCCTAAAAAGAAACAAGGTTTTGGATCCTAATCTTATGCACCCAAGATGGCCTCGAAAGACGACAAGGGGAGAGAAGACTTGGATGACCTTGGGCTAAAAAACACGCTTGTTCTTTTACCAACTGACGCTTAAGTTTTCTGATCTAGACTTTGCAAGCACTCATGTTTAAGATACAATGTTTATTCCAACTTGAAGTGCCAACAAAAGTAAATCGATCGAAGAATGCAAACAATAAGAAGAGTTAGGGTCAACAAAAGCAAACTTGCGCGCCCAGAGGCCCTCCACGTCAAGTATCGATTAATTTTCTTTAAGGCATTCAAGATTGAGTGTGAGTTTGTTTTAAGCCCAAAACAAAAGTGTGTGAGATTCGATTTCAAGCGCGCGCCTGGAGGCTCTCCACGTCAGTTGTTGTTCAATTTTAGTGCCCAAACTTGAAGTGTGATCGATTTAATCTAGAGTTTTGATCATTTAAAAATTTTGATAAAGTTAAAGCAAAAATTCAAAGACCAAGTGAGTGAGTTAGATTGTGGAACATTTAACACCTTTTTCAAGTAGACCCATCCCCATAAATGGCGCTGAGATTGCAACCAATGGTTAATATTTGATGTGTGATTAGAAAAGAGGTGAGTCCAAGGAACTACTCAAATTGATTTTTGCAAATTTGTATTTTAACTTAACAAGGTTTCTTAAATGTCCAAAAATCAAACTTTACCTAAATTGCATGTGGAAAAGAGATTTGTTTTGTTCAATTTTTAGAAGCTCCAAATGAAGTGTTTGATATTGCAATAGTTAATTGATTCTTAGAATTCAAGATTGGATTTTTTGTTTTAACCATGCATTCAAGGAAAATTTGATTTTAATCCATGGCATTCAAGAGTGATTTTAGCAACATGCATTCAAATAAAAGTGGTTAAACATTCAAGTGTTTTCTTTTGAGCATTCAAGATTGAGATTTTGTGTGTTGTTTTAAGAACTTTGAAGTGCTTTGTTTTAACCTTAGATCATTCAAGATTGTTTTGGACTCAAAAGTGAAAATGACTCTTTGGACTTTGGTTTTCATTCAAGATTTTGTGTTCTAGTTTGCATATTTTAAGCCCAAAAATGATATTCCTAGATTGTTTTGATGCATGAAAATCCTAAGAAACATTCAAGATTTTGCAATAAGACATTTGTTTGGAACAAATAACAAAGCTTTTAGGACAATTTTTGGCAACCATTTAGGACTCTTAGTTTTCATGAGATTTTTTAAAAGAACTTTAGTGTGCACTTAGTGTTGATTTTGAACCTTTTGAAATGGAAACTTGAAGTTCTTTTTAAATTCGCAAAAATGAAGTGTTCCTAATTTTGCATGAATGTATCTAAAACCTTGATGTTGCAAGGATGCAAATGATTAGATTGGTTTAGTTTCACTTGTTAAAAGATTTTTTCTTTTTTGCAAATTTTTAATTTTTCAATGGATTTAAGTATGATTTGGGGGTTCATTTTAAGCACTAAAAAGAAGTGTGTATGATTTTTCTTCCTTAAAAAAAAATGGCCAAGATCTCCCACAAGAAGAAGAAGAAGAAGTAGATGGAATAAGAAGAATATAGACAAGAAGAAGAAGAAGAATTTCAAGTTCTTTGTCCACCTATAAGCTTGAAAAATCTGCAAATACTATGAGATAGATTATGAGTTCCTTTGTCTTCTTCATGCTCATGTGGACCTACAAAACCAATTTATACAATCCTACCAATCACAAAAACAAGAAAAATTAGCCAAAATCAGCAAATGACATACAAAACTTGACTAAAAAAGCTAATGAAGATGACCCATGCGGGGTCCCACTGGGCGTGCCAAAATGTATATGAGCAATGTTAGTATGCTAATAGAAACCAAATTTAAATAAAGCTTCTACAAACTAAACAAAATTCATAAACTTCAAGATAGGCTAAGATGAGCTCTCAATTGAGAATATGAGCCATTAATGGACTCTCTCAATAAGAAGCTCTCTTGTTGAGTAGCTTTATCTAAATGGATAGGATGTATGCTCAATATGCTTCCAAAGGCTTCAATGGATGATTGTGGATTTTTGGTGTGGATAGATGACTTTAGTATGGATTTGGCTCTCAAAATAGCATTATAACTTTACTTCATGGATTGTGTTATTTTGCAAAGGGGAAGGATCCAATTTATAGGCAAGAGGCTTGAGGGATTGAGGGCTAAGATGCAAGGATGGGAAAAAGCTCATGGAGGGCTTAGATTGCATGAAAGGAGAGCACATGGATTGTGCTTCCTTACAACCAATCAAGGAGTGACACATGTCACATGGTGAGAGGATGGAGAAAAGGGGAAGGATGAGTCAACAAAGGAGGCTCAAGGGATAAAATCTTCATAAAGACCTTCATAATGACTTGTAAGAGCAATAAAAGGGCTTTGTAAGAGTCATTTATGACCTAGTGGACTTCATAAAGTTTTATGGTTGAGATATTTTGAGGGTGATGAGAGAAAATTCGACTTGGACTTGATTAGGAAGTTTTTAAGCTTGCTTAGGCTTGTGCAAATGATTAGAGGATGGATTAGGATGGTTTAGGATTAGCTTAGGGATAGGCAAGTGGATGGCATTTAATGAGGGTGGGTGAAGGAGGAGATATTTGTTAACTTTGGCTTGGGTTAGTAAGTTTTAACCCATGTTTAGGGAATGTGACAAGGTTAGGAGGGGATTAAGATTAGGTTTAAAGACATCTTCTAGAAGAGTCTAGACTTTGGATGAGGATAAAGACTTTCTAGAATAGTCTAGAATTTTCTAGGATGAGGATGAAGACTTTCTAGAAGAGTCTAGAACTTCTTAGGATGAGGATAAATTAGATTTTTAGGAAATAAATAAAGTTTTATTTATTTCAAGGGTTTGGGTTGAGGAGATATTTATTAAAACTTTTTTAATAAACATGAGGATTAATATTTAACTTTAATTAAATATTTTGAGTTGGGATTAGGGGTAGGAAATGATGGGATTAGCCTTTAATCAAAATTAAAGAAGGATTAGAATATTTTGGAAGAGGTTATTGGTCATAAGGAAATTGGCCAACTTTTGGGAAAA
Source organism: Cupressus sempervirens (assembly GCA_028749045.1). Lineage (NCBI taxonomy): Eukaryota > Viridiplantae > Streptophyta > Pinopsida > Cupressales > Cupressaceae > Cupressus > Cupressus sempervirens. Next base: position 793,219,897 of record CM053785.1, read on the forward strand.
AAATAAATTTTTTATTTATTTTAGGATTTTTGGTCAATTTATTAATTAAATAATTAATAAATAAGGAAATAATGTGTAAATAAGATTTAAACATTTTTGGGAGGGATTCCTTAATTAAATATTTTTAATTAAGATAAAAGGATTTAATGGCATAAAAATTAATTAATTAATTAATTAAATAATTAATTAATTAATAAATGATGATGTCATCAGGAATTTTTCAGAAAATAAAAATACTTTATTTTCTAAAGGATTTTTAGGTGTCTACAGATATATCTTATATTCTAATGTTGAGAGAGTGGTTTCCTGACACATAGTCATTGAGAGCTATATTTCTTAAGAGCAATCATGTATTGATTGCATCATGTGGATTGTACCATGCATTATATTGACTTGTGATCAAGGCCAACCTTGGGTTGCTAACAAAACTCACAAAGAGATGGCACTTAGATACTAGCATGTTTCATCTCACCACTAGAGAGATGAGTATTACATTGGAGGATGTATATAGTATCCTTTATCTACCCATAAATTTCGAGCTAGTAAAGTATGATCATTGTGGTGGACTAAAGAAGTGTAGAATTGTATTTAGAGATGAGGATTTGGGTGACTATGAGATTGGTTGGGACTTTATGGTTGAGGCTTATGAGCCACTTCTTGGAGTGTTGGATGGCATGATAGCAGGATGTGTGTGTGTTTGTGTCCATATTGGAGAGCTAGAGGATTTCTAGTAGGTTGGGATCATACTTTATAAAGGATGATGGAGGAGGGGACCCATTTTTCTTGCGGTGTGTGTTTGCAAACACACTTGTACCATGATCTACACTAGGTGGTCTATCATAGTGTGGCATCATTATCAATAGGTGTCACCTTATTACATGTATGGGCATGGGAGCACATAGTTATGACATGTCCAATTCATATGAGATTTAGAGGTGTTAGATAGTTGTATGTACATTTGTATGCCACTATTTAGTTCTATCCTAATATGGGAAGACTTGATTAATGGAGATATGTGCTAGACATGTTGGATTCTATGATATGGAGAACCTATCTAGTCTGTGAGGGTTGGGATGATGAGATGGAGTTAGGATTTTGTTTTGAGACTAGATTGTTGATTAATTAGACACCACATATTCTAGATAGATAGTTAGTAGGCCATGTACAGAGATAGTTTAGATGATTGTAGGGGATGACGTAGGCCATAGAAAAGTTTTCCCACACTCATAGAAGAGGAGAGATTGGGGGCATATGCCCTCATATAAGGCTTCCCTACAAGATTTTTCATAGATGACATTCTAGGCATGGATGATGAGGAGAGATGTTTTGGATTCTAGGATGACAAAAGAGAGTGATAGATACATATAGAGGCATCCATTACTTAGGATGTCTTCACTAGATGAGCCAACTCTAGTGGTTAGAGGAGATAGGAGGTGACAAAGGAGGAGATGTGGTAGAGGTAGAGGTGAAGGAGATGGTGATGGTGTTGGAGGAGATGGGGGAGATCAAAGGAGAGCACAAACATGTGGTGGAGTTGTAGTGCAAGATAGAAGACTAAGCCTAGTTCCTCATCCTTCAATATAGAGATAGGAGGCCTTACAGGTGCCAAGAGTAGTAGGATAGGGAAAGGAGGAAGATATTCCTAGACAAGAGGATCTAGCACATGATTTTCCACTAAACATGGATGTTGGATAGGGTGACCCTTATTTTTAGAGGCATGGACTAGAGAAAGTTGACATAGATCAGACAACAGATTAGTTTACAAAGATAAAGAGAGAGGTTGTGAGGGTTCCACATTTAGAGTAAAGGATAGAAAGATTGGAGAAATAATTGGTAGAGGAATTCAATGAGAAAGATAGGGCTCTAGAGAGAATAGGTGCGACAGAGACTATATTAGAGAAAATGGATAGATCTTAGACATTGGGTCTGAACACATAGAGCATTAGACTTATTTTGAGAGATGGTAGAGAGATTACCTACTAGAGGGATGCTTATGATAGAGTCATTCTAGAGGACTAGTAGATTGGAAGATTCAAAAAGATCTCCTATTATCATAGACCATCATCGAGATGACATGGAGAGAGTGGGGATGTAACCTCAAGACCACCTAGGCCAAAGATGGGCAAATAGACAGAAGCCAAAAAATGTTAGAAATAGGGATTATCGAGAAAGGGGGGTGAATCAATAATCTACAAACTTTAGTCTCCAGCTAGATATTATTACTTACATTAAATCATGCATAAAAAAGCAATAAAGTAATGGTGAACAATAATAGTAATGATGCATAAAGATAACTCATAACACCATATTTTGTTAACTGGGAAAACTATGGCAAAGGGAAAACCTTAGTGGGGATGATACCTACTAGATAATATACTGATATATAAGTTCCTTGTTAGAGGATGAACCCTATTAGGAGTTAATGAGAAAATTTAGTATAAGGAGTCCCTATTAGGAGACTTTCAATCCTTGTTAGGAGATTCCAACCCTGTTAGGAGTTGTAGTATAATGTATGCAAGAAGAGCCTACTACCCAAACATGCAATTTCAACTACAAGAAGAGCTCACTGCTCAAACAAGTTATTTATTGTTATTTTCCTTCCTTGATAGATCTTTGATCTTTAGCATGATCTTGGATCACCAGATAGCTTATAAAAAACTTCACATATATCGCTTTTACAAAAGTTTTCTCACTTCACATTCTTACAAGATAACACTTACAAAATATAACTTGCACACATCTTATCACAAGAAGTCCTTTGCATAAATATCATGACTTTACATAAAATACTGTTGGGTCATCTAATACCACAATTCACTTTTCTAAGTTAGAGAAAACATCTAGGATGTTAGCCCTAATTGTACAATTAATTATTTTGTAAACAACACAATTCTTTCCTTCAATTCCAATGTCCTGCTTCACCTAAACATGATTATTTCTATTCTATACAATCCACACAAACTTCTAAGTTTATAAACATCATCACCAACATGTATACTATCTTGATGTAACTTTTCTTCTCATAATATAATTTTAGTAACATGTTATAAACAAAGAAATTCACTACTGTAAACCAAATTCTATACTTAGACAATTTTTTGATTACCAACCACTAAGTATCTTTATTGCCGAGGTTTCCTATCAACATGTACATCATGTGTTCTCATTAATGATAATAATTGTCAATTATCTCTCCCTTTGGCATTGATTGCAACAAAATAGGGAAAATTGGCTAAGTGACAAAATAAACTATCAAAATAAACATTACATCTATTACAACTTGTTCAACTTTACATATGTGCTTCCCCTTACAATATTGTTTACACTTTTACAATCTTCACATGTATGTCTCCCAAAAATCTCTCCTTTTTCCATGTATACAAAATCACATCTCTCCCCCTTTGACATTAATGACAAAGGTCAAAATGTCAAGATTTTGTCCAAAACCTATCAAAACTACTAAAATTGTTGTCTTCCCTTATGTTGATATTATCTTCATACAATCATCAAAAATGGTCTTTAGATTGTCCATACCTTTTGTTGAGCTATCATTTTGCATGATGCTTAATGATAGTAATCCTTTTGAACTCCTCTCTTGAAAAGCTAATCTGAAGATCAACTCCAAGGTTCTGGGTGATCTTGCAACCTACTAGAATCTGCTCAATTGAAGATAAATGTGAACGTTCACAAGGAGGCCTTTGCTGGTTCTTAAAAATTCGGATAAGATATGAATTTGTTTGCTGTCTCAAAAGAATACCCACACAAAAAAGGAATATATTTTTTTCATTTTTATATTTTTATGATGAATGCAATCTAACAATGTAACTATATGAATTCCTAAATTAACCAAGGGGTTAGTAAAGAAAATAACAAAGATAGAGTGACAAGAAATTTAAGCAAATAACATGAAAAGTAAATTGTAACAGACATAAGCTATGGAAACAACACATCTGTGAGTTAAGCTTTTGAAAATATTTATAGGTAACCAATGAAAATAGGAGCAACACTTCCTTAATTCCACTAATGCAATCATCAATGGGAATTTAGTAACTGTAAGATGTTTCACTTTTCATCAGATAGCAAGGCCTCCAAAAGTGCACTCATGTGAGATGAAAAGCTATGTAGGAACAATATGATGATCTCTTCTCAAACTAAGTACATCAGTTGAATATGTAGACCTATAGCAAGCACCAAAATTAAAATATTGCACAACCAAAACAATGCAATAAAATTGTTGGCTCAATTACATTCCATGAACATACATCCACAAAATATAACACTCCAAATGTGAGCACCAACAACATATATTATTGCATTAGAATAATCATGGCCCATAATACATATTACATTTCTAAATTTATAAGAAATATTCTCCTCAATTTGTGTTGAGAATGAGAGACATCTTTATGCAATCATATGCTTCTAAACTAATAAAACAAATCTAATTATGTACTAACTAACTCTCTAACTAGTGCTTAGTAGGACTCCATCCATATTTTTATTATTAATTGGATGCATAAGACTTGATATATCTTAAAACAAAGAAAACATGAGAAAACAAGAAAGAGAGAGCCTTCAATTGATATAGGAGTATTTGGAAGTGCCAAAAATAGGAGCTCCTTCTTCACTAGGCATTTGTAGGAGTTAAACTACTATCGAAATGAGTTTTTGATGTATGGAAAGCTCTAAGTTTAGAACTGGCAGTTAACTATCGACACACCTCTAAATTTTCAAATCTTGTGGAAAACCTCTAGAAAAGAACACCTCGGAACCTAGTGCACTAGCACACCTCAGAAGTAGGTCCCAAAAAATGAAAATTTTCACTATGTGCAAAAATTGAAATTTTGGCTTTTAGGTTTTGCTCCCCTTTATACTAGAGCTACGTATGGGTATTTTCCCTTGAATTTCTTGATGATCTTAGTGGCTTGAGCCACATCTAGAAAAATTAAGGCTTCATATTTTTCTTTCACCTTCTACCTATAGTTTCCAACCTCGATACGAGTCTCCACAAAATCTCCTAATTTCACATCTAGATCTAACAATGCCTCCTCTATTCTAAATGATTTCCTAATTTCATCATCATTAGCATCTTCCTCAAAAGTTTTCCAAAATTTATCAACTACTACCTCTACTAGTATGAAGTTCTCTCATGCATTGTCCTCAAAAATGTCTAAACATTCATCACTATAATGCTTCTCAGCTTCCAAAATTTACTCTTGGGTTTGATCCTTGAGCCTATGAATCTCCACATGTAATGTCCCCATTACTTTATTACCATCTGCAATATTTTCAATCTAATTATGAATCTTGTATAACTCCTTAGCTGTATATACTTCCATCAATATCCAATACCTTTGGCCTTTAATTCCCTATAATGCTTGCAAATCTTTTCCCTAGGTATGTACTTCATCCATTAGACCAAAATCTTGATTCAAAATGGCCACAAGCCTATTTTCATTATCCTACATAATATGTAACAACTTTAGATTTCCTTGAATGATCTGTACACCCTTCTCCTCAAAACTTTCTCGCCATTGCTGACAAGCTTTCAAAAATGGATCCAATTGGCCTATACCCCTATCATTTTTCTCCATTATTGAGTTCAAATTTTCTTTAGGGTTTGTGGGATCTAAGTGATCAACAACTTTTCTTAGATCTCATTTTGTTGCCACAATGTTATTAATTCTACCCCATCCTACTCAAAGCTCCTGAATACATCCTTAATCCCTTTTGTAACCATCACCTTAGCAATATCCAAGTTAGGCTTTCGAAGCATAACCTCCCTGATGTGATAATCCCTTGTAGCCAGTGCTTTGACATTTGTATACAAAGGAGGGATACCCACATGTGCAAAAAGGTCCTACTTTTGATCACTCATGATAAAGGCTAATGCCCATGCATCCTTTGGTGGTGACTCAGGTTTCCTCAAAACTTCAATTAATTCTATTATATCCTCCTCTTTAGTGGTGAATTACTACTTTTTATTTATTATTACTTCTTTTCTTATCCACCTTGGAATATGCTCCATTGGGGATTTACCTTTTGAGGATGGAGTTTTCTCAGCTATATCCTTTCCCTTATCTCCTCTTTCTGGAGTCCTCTCCTTTTGTACAAGATCTATACTAGGAGTCTTTATGTCTGAAGAATCCATAGTTCTTACCTCTATGTCTTGGGAAGCTTGTTGAGGTTACTCAATTATTTGTCCTTCTTTAGACACTTCATGATGAGTGGATACTTATTGTGGCTATTCATCTTGTCCTACTTGTACCTATTCTTCTTCATTGTTTAGAGGAAGAGGAGTAGCCAATCCCTTATTTACACAAAATGTGACTTGCACTGGAGATGGTGGGGCCACTCCAAAATCATATGGCTCAGGTGACAACTAAATCCAATCCTCCTATTGAGGTTGATTGGTTGGAGTATCTCTTACCTTATGGCTGACCAATTCCATACGCATGGACATAAAATATAAATCTAACATTTGAAAGACACCAATGCCCTCACATCCTGCTCATTTATCCACTATTGCATTTCATCTTTTGATGTTGTAGTTTGAATGGGTTTCTTAGAAATAGGTGGAGGTGTGATGGTGGAGCATCTTGTCCTTTCTGACTCTATAGCTCTTGTGAGATGAGTCCTCTAGTTCAAAGGTATATTTTCCTATTTTTCTTCATTATCTTCTTCTTCCTCTTCTTCTAGAATAGGCTACAGGATTGATGGGAAAGTAATTACTTTCCTAATAACCCTTTGTCTCCTTTTTACCAGAGTCTTGATTTTTCTCTTCTTAGGCATGAAGGGGGAGGCTTGTACTTCTTATGAAGGCACTTCTTGTATTTTAATCTTATCTTCTCCTTGGCCTTCTTCAACTGGAGGCACTTGAGGATTGTTTTGAGCTTTTGCAACTTCCACATTCTCTGATCCATGCACATCTTCTTCTCCTATCTATGGAGGTGCCTAAGTTAGTTCTTCTTCTGGTTCAACCCATTGAGCCTCTTCCCTTTACCCTTTTGAGCCCTATAATACCCAACTGGTCTATCAAGTTGGTGTACTATCTAGGGTTTCACTGGCAATTGGATTATAAATGTAGACACTCTAACCTTAGCTCCTCAACCTTTAGCTAGGTGGGCTTGAGTATGAAAGACCACTATTTGAGCAATTGGATCAAGTTTGAAAGGTCTCTTGATCCAATCCTTTATCAATTTGATGATGTAACTCACCCTATGATTAATGTCCAAGTTCTCTTCTTTGTCAATCTCGACATTCATAATAGGTCTACCACCAATCTTGTTCCTATTGAACAATGGATCAAGAAACTCCTTCATATCTTGTTGAAAAACCTTCAATGGGATCTTCATCTTTAAAGCCCTTTCTGCCAAATATAGAGTCATCCTACAATAATCCCTTATGTGGATATCATAGTCATCCAATGCATTCATCCAGTGATCATCAATTGCATCCTCATGCTAAAATGTCTTACCAACTAGATGTTGCACTCTTCCAGTGTCATCAAAATAGGGCCATAGAGAATTATATTCTTCTAAGGGATATTGATCCCATTCACACTAAAAAGATAGAATGTCTTGTCTCTGATCCACACTAAATGGTCCTATTGCAATAGGCCATGTCCATGTTACTTTGCAATGTCTCCTTACTCTGTCATATGTAGAAAAGATTTGTTGAGTGATCTCCAAGAGTATAAGCTTTTCACTTGGATATCTTGGGAGCTTCTTTGGATTGATAGTTGTGCCCACTACCCTCAAATATGTGAATGTTCAGTATTGGATGTAATAGGCTCCAACCTCTAAAATATTTGCAGCCACCTCTTCTAACATCTTGTTTACATAATCTCCTTCGATGAATCAGATTATTGTGAATGTGAAAACATTGTTTACAATCTCATATTCCTTTCATTTCTCTAAAAGCCTCTTCTCTACAAGCTGAGGAAATATAATGTAGGTCCATGCATTTTTATCCTACATGCTACCCATCTTATTGGACCTTGGATAATCCATTTCCCTTGTGGCTAAAAAGTACACCAAGTATGATGTCATGTAAAAAAATTTGTTATTCTTCACCACCACCAGCTACTCACCCAAGTTCTCACTGAGAATAGAAGACCAATCAATTGGCATCTCTGTTGTTTTGATCCTCTCAATAAAATGCACCATGAAAATGTTCAAGTGTTTAACTATCGGCAAACCCATAAGTCTACTAAAGAGTATGATTGAATATCCAATATCGTCCTTCAAATAGCCTCTTTTCATATTCACTTTTCCTACTTTCCACCCTAGAGGAGTTTTCTCAATGAGGTATAAAGATTGGATGATCTTGGAAGCTTCATTAATATGTTCCTTGTACCATCTCTTTGTTTGTTGATAGGTTAATCTAATGAATTGATCTACCCTTGAGATATGGAACACCTTCTCAATGTTCTTGGGTGAAAAATCCAAGAAAATCTCTCCATTAATACTCTTGACAATTCTTTCTTTAGGAACATAATTTTGTGCGGGTGTCATAATTAGCTATAAGCACTGCAGTGACACTAGATGTGATGCTGCACTAACAAGCCCCAATCAGATCAATGTGAAAATCATTGGATATATTTCTTTTAGTTTGTTACATAGTGTTAGGAATGTGCCCAAATTAGTGTGACCTAGTTTGATGTCTTAGATCTCTGAATGATCATCCTAAAATCATGATTTGGTCAGAACATCTTGAAACTTGAATACCACAGGATTTGGGACCATATTTGCTACAAGGGAGGATGATTAAGAAGCCATTGAATTTTCACAAAAATGATGCCCATTAGTTTAGAGTTGAAGAAAATTTGACAAATTCAAACCCATAGATAGATAGAAACAAAACCCTAAACCCTAATCTGCTTGATAAAACTAGAAAACCTAACCTTATGACTCTTATTTGCAAAAAAGGGTGCACCTAGTTGGTCATTTCCTTGGTAAAATTTAACATATGGGGTGTATTAGCACACCTCATGAGGTGTGATGATGTACACCTTATGAACTTAAGCACAAATAGTAAATGTTTTTGTGTTTGTGTTTTTCTTTTCATTGAAGTAAAAAGGTGCCCATCAGTGCACTAGGGAAGGTGCATTGATGTGCACCTTGTAGAGTGTTATTAATGTGTCTTTTTTTTATTGTGTGTAGGTCTTTGAAAATGGAGGGGAGAAGAACAAAGGTGCGCACCTCAATAGGTGTAGCACTGCAGATTTGGAGAACTCATAGAATAAAGACAAGTGAGGAGATGGTGTGAGTTCCTGAGTTATATAGACCTAGGGCCTAGCACACCACTTGGTGCTATGCAAGTGTGCTACTATGTAGTTGCATATCACCAAGGTTGATACCCCTTCCTAAGTGTTTTGGCACACTAGTGCACTTGATGAGGTGTGTTGGTGCACCTCTTCTTTTTTGCAAGAAAATGACTTTAGCACTCTGAAATTTGACTTTCGAAAGTTGGGTTTTCTAGTTGGGACCCAATTTTGACCAAGGACATTAGAAAAAACCCTATAAAAGACTCAAACCCTAGAAAAGGGTTCTAAAAAGCCAAAAAAATAAAGTAGGGGGTCCCCATTTCTAGTCTAAATGGGGCGTGCATTGTGAAACCACAACAAATAGCCTTGACAAAAAGGAAGAAATGAGAAAGGCATTTCTTCATTAGAAAACATTCCTCAGATATGTGTCAAACACCAACTAACTCCTAAATACTCCAAGTATATTTTGAGTCACTTTTACAGTCAAAACCTTAGAATCTTGAATCTCCAATTTTAGTGTGTGTTTAATGTATTCATTTCCTTTGACATATCAGAATGTAGTCTATCAAAAGTTTCCAACAACTTGGAAACAATCTTCCACCCCATTTGATCCATTTGTCAAGAATCTTCATGAAAGTTGTTTATCAATCCTTCATCTAACTAGATGAGAGAATCAGTTCTGAGGGCTCTTAGTAGGTTGTCACTTTTCATTTGAACTCTTGGGTAACCTTTTGAATACTTGCTTCATGTAGCTCATAATTTTTCCATTTGATTCTTCAATGAAGAAATGATTTTGGTACTAGATAGCTTTTTTGGAGTGCATATCCCTTTAATTGGATTAACATTCTCAGACTTTATAGAATTCTTCATACTTAACACCTTCTTTCTTTTTTATTTTCTTTCTATACCCTGACCATGCTTAGACTATGTGGCCAAGACATTGGCGTCATTTCTTGGATCCGATTTCTTGTGAACATCCCTTGTGTTCCTCTTTTGAGAACATTTTAGAAACTCTCACACCAAACAATGATCTTAGAAATTCCTTCAAGAAGACCCTTCTATTTGAACTAGTGGGGTTTGGACTATCCCTTGCTACCTTCAACCTTGGTTCAAAAACACCTAAGATAATTGATCTTTAAATTTGTAAAGTGTTGAGAAATTGTAAATCTACAATTTTGAATTCATGACTAAAAGTCCTTTATTACTACAAGTAACATCCATTCCTTAGTTGGTATAAGAAACAAAATCATAAAAATGATCTAACAAAGAAATACCTCTTTCCAAAAATGAGAACCAAAATAATGGTTAGTGAGATACATCAAGATAAAAATCTTGAATGCACCTACCCTTGGACTGATGCAACTTTGAAAACAAACACACAACTGAAAGAAACACACTTTTAGAAATAAGCACACTTGCAGAAATAAACACATTTACATAAATAGAATCTATTTTTTTTGCAATCTCTTAGGCCTCAAAGTAATGCTTTAGAAATTTCCCATTGACTAGCAATGTAACTAATTTCCCCTATAAGAAACTCAGCCTAAAAGTGTTTTCTCCTAGAATTTTTGCAATGTGATAAGGACCAATTCACATGCATTCAAACTTTGTGTGGCTGCCCAGCTTTTATTTTGGCTTGTCCTAGAGTAGAATAAGGTGGGATATCCTAACTGACTTTATTGTGGCCCTCTTGTTGAACCACCTCTTGATGATATCTTGATGTTTCACCATATGCTCCAAAGCAACTATCCATTTTTCATTCATCTCTAAAAGTTTCATCCACTTGATTTGTAGTCTATCAACATCTTTAACATACCCAATCATGAATTTCAAAATATAAATCTTGAGGTTAAGTGGGAATACTGGCTCTTGTCCATAGACAAGTAGATATGGAGATGTCCCCAAAGCATTTTTGAACCTTACTCGGTCTATCCATAGAGCATATTTGAGTTGTGTATGCTAATCTCTAAGATTCTCCTTCAACAAATATCTTATTACCATGATCAAGTTCTTATTTATACATTTAGCTATACCATTTCCTTGTGGATAATAATTTGAAGAGAACTTGATAATAACCTCATTTTCTAATGCCCATTGAGTAAAGAATACTGATGCAAAAGGTAATCCATTATCACACACTAGGGAGAACAACATCTTGAATCTAGTAACAATGTGTTCCTCGAAGAAGTCTATAATCACCCTAGCCATGCAATTCTTGAATGTCTCTACTTCTATCTAGCGAGTACAATAATCAGTAGCTATGAGAATAAAAGTCTACCTAGTTGATGATGGTGGATTGACTGGACCAATAAAATCTAGCCCCCACTTTGCGAAGGGATACATCTTGAACACAAGTTGTAGGGGCACATCTATTAGCACTATTTTGACAAATATGACAAGTATACATGTGCTCAAAAGTATCTTTGAATATCATGGGCCAAAAATAACTTGATCTTAATATCATATGAGTAGTTTCTTCTATTGACCCATGCTCTGTACCATAGTTATCATGAAATTTTTCTAAAACTTCTTTTACTTCCTCATGTCCCAAGAATTTTAGGTAAATTCCTTCATAGTTCCTTTTGTATAATTTTCTATAATGCAGCATGTAGGATTCACACTTCATTTTGAATCCCCTACACTGTGAACTATTCATCCAACTAGGATACTACTTTTGTAAAAGATAATAAAAAATATCCTCATACCAAGCATCTATTATCACACCTTGATCAATATCAACTTGAGATACTACAATCTTCTTCTGATCATCCACATTTGTTTCACCATCAAATAGGAATTTATTTTCATTTTTTATTTGGTTGTCTGTTATCATTTTTCATAATCCTTGGCCTCTTACTAACTTCATGGGTTGGATATATAAATCAAATTCTTGAAGGATTTCCATCCATTTCCCTCACCTCTCACCAAGTTCATTTTGCATCAATAATGTCTTAACTTTTGGATCAGGCACAATCGCATATACCTTGCTCCTTAGTGTATAATGGTGGAACTTCTTTACTGATTTGATTAAAGAAAAAGATTGTTTGTTGAGGTTAGAATAATTTAACTTAGTATTTTTTAGAGGGAAACTCATAAAAGCAATGGGTCTTTCATCTTCTTTTTTCTTCTTGTGTATGAGAATCCTAGCACATGAGTGTTCTGAAGAAAAAGAGTATATTTTGAAGGGTGGTCCATAGTTTGGACTCACTAGTATTGGGACCATAGAAATGGCTACTTTGATATCCTCAAATGATTTCTTGACCTCTGGAACCCATTTTGTTTTAGTTCCTTTTCTGAGTAAATCATTAAGGGGATGAACTATCTCTGCAAACCCGCTTATGAATTTTTGCACAAAATTTATCTTCCCAAAGAAAGACTTCAATTATTTTTTACTGTAGGGAGGAGATAACTATATAATGGCTTCAACTCTATTAGGTTCAATGGATATTCTAGCTTTAGAGATGATATGTCCTAGGAGCTTCCCTTTAGTAACCCCAAACAAACATTTCTTGGGATTGAATGATATGCCGTACTTGTGACATCTATTGAATACCTATCTTAGGTTAGAAATATTGGTGCTTTGATCCTTCAAAAAGATAGCTAAATCATCCATGTAGATGACATTAAACTTTTTTATCAATACCTTAAAAGCTTCATCCATGGCTTATTCAAATGTAGCTCCTACATTAATCAGTCCAAAAGGCATTCTTCTATAAGAAAAAGTTCCCCATTTAGTCGTGAAGGCCATCTTCAACCTATCCTCTTCATCGACTATTATTTAATTGTATCCTGAATATCCATCCAAGAAAGACATCATCTTTGAACCATTAACAATTTGTAGAACTTAATCTAGTGAGGGCAAAGCGTAATTGTCTTTTGGAGATGCAAGATTCAAATTTTGAAAATCTACACAAAGATGAATCTCTCCATTCTTTTTCCATATAGTAACCAAGTTAGCCACCCACATAGAATGGTGAATGGAGAAGATGGTCTTGGCATCAAGCAACTTCTTAACTTCCATCATTATTAATGGTTTCGGGCCTTTGTCTTTACTAGAAAGGCTTTGCATTGGGTTTCAATGAAATGTCATGAGTAATAATCTCAAGATCATACATTTTTAGCTCTTCATAGATCCAAGCAATGATGTCCTTATACTCTGTAAGTAATTTGAGCATATCTTCTCTTTCTTGTACATTGCACACCTTTTTGATCCTTACCATTCTAGGATCTTCATTAGTACCCAAATTGTATGAATCACATTCTTCGATCCTCTTTTCTTGGACTATTCTTCTGTTAAGTGTTGATTCATCCTGATCAAAAATGCATTCCAAGTCAATCATTCCTTTAGGAATAGTGTTGGTTTTCAAGTTTAGGATCCCATCTTCATCTTCAAGTTCATCATCTTTAGGTTTGTTGTCTAGAGCATCCTCAATATCTTGCACTTTAAAGTGGCCATTGCACATGATAAATTTGAGTATATGTTGATCATCCTAAAATACTTGGAAGTTTGCAATATTGTCCAAGATAGATGGGGCAGCAACCAATTCAACTAAAAATCTTTTCAATAAAAATCTTTTCAATTTCATTCTCTTAATAGGTTGTAATGCACTAGCTAAAATAGTGAGGGCATCTGCTACCATGATTTTCTTCCTTGGAATAGATTTTATATTCAAAGATTAAAAATTATCCATTAAATCTCATACTCTTTTCCTATATGCAAGCAACCTATTACCATTGCAAAAATATACCGAATTCACTTGTCTTATAAATAACTAAGAATCTCCCTCGACTATGAGAGTTATGATTCCTTTCTCCAATGCAAAAAGGAGACCTCAGATCAATGCTTCATACTCTACAACATTATTAGTACATCTAAATTGTAATCAATATGTTGCATAGAAAGACTTACCTTTTGGGTTGACCAAAATAATACCTGTGTTGACTCCTAATTTGTATTTGGAACCATTGAAACAAAGTGTCCAGATGGGATCTTCTTTAGGCTTACTAATCTTATGCTTATTCATCCTTAGCTTTTCTTTCACTTGGGCCTAAAAGGATTGTTTCTTGGGGACCCATTGTAGTCTTTTATAGGGTGGACTAGATGATTCTCTATTGTTGTTCCTTAACATAGGAAGTGTATGTTTTTCCTGTTTGTCCTAGATTTCCCCTATCAATTCTATAATTTCATCCATTTTGGGTTTAGGATGGATGATTATTGAAGTCCATCCTTAACCTTTCACGTACCATCTTCTTCTTTGAACTTTGATCATTCTAGGTGGAGGAGAAGATAAACCACCACCATCTGAGGAGGTATCATTGTATGATGCATTTAGATCTTCAATTTCCTCTTCAACCCTTTTCATAGATTCGAATATTTTTATAGGATTTTGATGAGCATTCAAACTCTAAATGACTAACTTTATGCAATTAGAAAAATCCTGGAAGGAGGATACTAGGGTCAACTTCTTCTGCTAGACATTGTAAGTTAGCCATCATGTTGTCTATGAATTGTGTTTTGATCTCACCCTTTGGGATTGAAATTTTGGATTATACATCTTGATTATTTGATATTTTGAATGAATTTGTATCAAAAGCCATCACCTTATAAGAGCCCAAATCTATTTGTAAGAATGCTACCTCATTCAGAGCATTGTATTCTATAATCATTGTTTTTAACTTTGGCTCTGCATCTATCTTGATTTGATTGTTCAACCCTTTCCATGGTAACCATAACTGAGTAAATTCTACAGCAAACCATCCTCTTAGGCATTTGGTCCATTCTCTTCTTAGTAGTAGTCTATATATTTCTGAGATATCCACCACATGTATATCGATGATGTCTTAAATTTGGGAATATTTTGTCAACTGTATCCTAACATCTTTTCATACGCCAATGACTTTCACCTCTATTATATCCAATTGTACCACTATTTAGTTGGAGGGTTGAGGATTGAATCCTAACCTTTGTGCTATTGGTAGTGGCATAACATTACAAGAAGCTCTTGAATCAATTAAGAAATTATGAAGATTCCTCCCATATATCTTAATGTTAAGAAAAAAGGGAGGCACCTCAACCTTGTCCTTAAACATAGATGGCATTGCCTTCAAGGCATTGACTTGTTGGGATATAGTCTTTTGAGTAACAATATTCATATTATGGGGTGCCTTTGTATGATCAAGAGTCTTCATCAATGTTTCTCATTGATGAGGACAGTTCTGCAGCATGTCAAACATGGACATCTTGGCCTTTGTTCATTTTAAATCTTCCATGGCATTATACTTTTCAATAGACCAAGCTATATTTTTCAAGATGGTTGGTATAGTTCTGGGATTCTAATTTTGTTGTCCTCCATATGGTGGCCTAACTGGTACCAAATTATTACTTTCTCTCAAATCAACAGGATTTGGTTGTAATGCTGGTAGAATTCCATCTATCATTAGTTCTTTTCAATTTTTTAGATTGTATGTATTTCGATTATCATTGTGAAAGGAAAACACCTCTTTCGATTGAATTCCTGGTTCCTAACTAAATGGAAAAGAGAATTCTTCATTGGCTAGTTATTCCACTTGTGTGTTTTGCACAAAATCATAGGATTCTAGTAGCATAGCTTTAGATTGTACACGAGGCACATTGTCATTAATTTGTGAATTTTGAGTCATATCTTGATTTACATTATAGTACAAACCATCATGGTTAGATGTGTTTTGACCATCATCATACTAATTAATGTTGACATACTGAACATTATTTTTGTTTTCATCTGTAAGAATGCTCCCATTGTCTGGAGGAGTGTTCCATTATCAATCCTATCTATGGAAGCCATTGATACTATTAGGAGGATTGAAGTTGTTTCCTCCATTATTGTTTCTTGCATTGTTGTATCTAGTATGGTTGTTTCCACCAAAATTCCTATTGTAATTCTAATTGTAATCATTGTTATTGTAAGGACCAACATTATTTCTTTGGAAGTTCTTATTCTGTCCTTGTGACAACCTCAAGTGAGTTAGCTCATTGTTCATTTGTGACATGGTCTTCTTCATTTGACCAAACTTGGAGGAAAAACTATTGTCTACCTCAGTGGAAGCTGATACCTTTTGCTCAAAGAAAGTAGCTTTTGAAGGTTCATATCTTGGATATGTTGAAGTGGTGTTTTGCGGAGTAGGTGCCTATTGTAATGGAATTGGATTCATAGGTATGAATAGACTAGGCATCATAGATGCTACAATAGGATATCTTCGCATCATTGTAATAGCTTGAGCTAGAAGCATCAATCCTCCTCCATTAGAATTGGCTTTCTTAGTGAAGGTAATTTTTTTAGTGAAGACTTTTTCCAATGTGTTGATATCTATTGTACAAAGTTTTCTTTGAAAAATAGTAGTAAGATGGTCCATAATATTCAAATAAATATGAATAGCGGCTTCAACTAGTATATTGTATGACATTTCTAACTTATGACATGCCATATGAAAGTGATGGTTGAAGAATGAAACCATCTTAGCTGGGTCCATTTTGATTGATATGAATTGTGATGCAGGGGACTCCCCTTAATACCATAAACTTATAACAAAAATAAAGAAACAAAAACAAATGCGAGAACAAAATTTGGACTTATTATTATTGTTGCAAATGCAAAATTAAAAAACTTTCAATCATAATATGCTAACCCAAATGGGCACCTTCATTATAGTAATTTGTAAGACAGTGCTATGAACTATCATCCAGAGTTGTCCTAGACAATGTTTAGGCCTTTCTTAAATAGGTAGTTTTGTGCCACCTAGGAAGGTTCTAGATGCTCAAACTTAAAACCTAGGGTCGACAAAACCTAAAAATACACATAGAGTCGACCAAACACAACTTTTACGAGTTATTTTATAAATTTTGATAGCCCAATTTTTGAAAACCATAACTCATGAACCATTGCTCTGATTGTCTATTATAATTACTTTTTGAAAATGCCAACTCTTGATCTATAGGCCTGGAATAGCGCTAGCACCCTTCTGTTGAGTTTTTAGACCTCAGCAAGCTCTCTAAGGCCTCTAATGGTGAGCCTAAAGATTTTTCTACAAATATTTTTACTGAAAATCCACAATAACTTCTCTGATACTTAAGTTGAAGCAATGAGATTTTAATGGTAAGATTATATCTCTAAAATGAACCTTCCTATAGAAAATGAGAACATTTTGAGTTCATATGACTAACTTATTAAAAGAAAAAACTTCCCATAAATAGTAACCACCCTATCTATGAGTCCTTATTAAAATAGAAAAGGCTGAAAATAAAATATTTTTGGGTGATGCAAGATTGCCCTTACACCTAAGATGCTCTTGGATCAGACACTTGAGGTAATTTGAGAAGTGACCCCATCATGTCTCAGGTGTTTAGAGGAAAACCAAGATGGTTGACCTCCTCCTTTGCTAGCCTTGATGAGTCTTTAGCTAGTCTCCCTTTCCATTTGACCAAATATTCCTCATAAGTTTTGTTTTTGGTACTTTTTCCAATACGACTGTCTAGTATCTCCTCAATCTTCTTGGTAGTCGAGCTAGTTGCTAGAATGCTCCACTACATTTCTACAACTTCATCTCCATCACCTCCTTCATAATACTCTATCAAATTTGAAATATTAAATACTAGTGAAATATTCAATTCAGCAGGCAACTCCACTTCATATGCATTTCCAAAATCATGCCTCTTCACTATCTTACATGGTCCAAACTTCTTCATCTTCAGCTTATTATATGTATCTACTATAAAATGCACCTTTCTCAAATGAACCATGAATTCATCACCAATCTAAAATTTCTTATATCTCCTTACCTTAACCTTATACTGTGTATTCATCTTTATGATGTGCTTCCTCACCTCCTCATGGATGTTCTTCAAATGTTCATCAAAATCTTCTGCTTTAGCACTACTTATCTCTCCCTTATCCAACTTCCTCAACTCAGAAACATTTCTAGGACTACTCCCATATACAATCTAGAATGGTGAGTTAATAGTACTCCTATTGATAGAATTATTATATGCAAATTCTTCCTACAGTAAAATCATATCTCATCTTCTTGGTTTATCTCCAACCAAGCATCTTAGCAAGTTTCCCAAACTACAATTCATAGCTTCTATCTATCCATTAGTTTGTGGATGAAAGTGATGAACTAAAGTTCAAATCTGTCTTCATCTTCTTCTACAATGTACACTAGAAATACCCAACAATTTTGGTATCTCAATCTGAAACTATACTCTTTGGCAAACCATGTAATCTCACCACTTCTCTGAAAAACAACTCTGCTACATGAACAACATCACTAGTCTTCTTGCAAGGAATAACATGTGTCATCTTTGAAAACTTATCAACCACCACAAAAATAGAATCATGCTTGCATTGTGTCCTCGATAATCCAAGAATGAAATCCATGCTAACATCCTCCCATGACTCCTATAGTATGGGTAATGGTTGATACAACCCTGTATTCTTCTTCCCTCCTTTCACCATCTAACATACTTGACAACCTTGTACAAACTTTATCACATCTTGTTGTAACTATGGCTAGTAATAATTTTTAGAAACCAAAGCTATAGTTTTATCTCTGCCAAAATGTCTAGCAAATCCTCCACTATGCTTCTCCTTGATGAGGTTCTCTCTCACTGAACTTCTTGGAATGCAAAATTGGCTTCCTTTGAACAACATAATATCTTGGATCATAAAATCCAACCATTTTTTCCTATCAACTGTAACAGGTTTTATACAAGCCTTCTATGCTTCACCAAAATCAGGGTCATCTAGATACAATGTACTAAGTTCCTTGAACCCAACCACCTCTATCTGCATTTCTATCAGCAAAAGTTGTCTTCTACTAAGAGAATCAACAACTTTGTTAGAATTCCCACTTCTATGTTTCAAAAAAAATGTATAACTCTACAAAAACTCAACCCACTTTAAATGCCTTTGGTTAAATTTTCCTTAACTGTTCAAATATTGCAAAGCTTGATGATCAATATACAAAACAAAATCCTTGGGAAGAAGATAGTGTCTCCACTTTTTCAATGCTTGAACTATAGCATAAAATTCTTGATCATAAACATAATATTTTCTTTTTGCAGCATTCAACTTCTCACTAAAATAAGTAACTGGTCTACCTTACTAGCTCAAAAAAACTCCTATTATAGTACCACTAGAATCACAATCTACTTGAAACACCTTGTTAAAATCAAAAAGTGTTAAAATAGGCTGCTCAATAACTTTCTATTTCAAAAAATTGAAACTCTTATCTACTCCTACAGTCCACTTAAACTCTTTCATATCTCTTCTCATTGTTTCAGTCAAGGGTCCACAAATACTACTAAAACTTCTTGTGAAGTTTCTGTAAAATGTAGCTAGTCCATAAAATATCTTACCTCTGTCACACTCCTTGGAGTAGGCCATTCAAGGATAGCCTTCAATTTCTCTAGGTTAATTTTTAGACCTTGTCCTAAGACTACAAATCCTAAGTAAGCCAACTCCTTTACAAAACTACAGTTCTTCAATTTTATCAACAACTTTTTTTCCCTCAACTTTTCAAACACCTTGCAAATATAAATCAAATGCTCCTCCAATTTCTTACTAAAGATCAATATATAATATAGGTAAACAATGAAAGACTTACCTATAAACTCCTTTAGTACCTCATTCATGAGCCTCATGAAAGTTCTCAGTGCATTGGTTAGCCCAAAAGGCATGACTAACCACTCATAGAATCCTTCCCTTGTCTTGAAAGTAGTCTTCCACTCATAACCTTCTCTGATATGAATATGATGGTACCCACTCTTCAAATATATCTTTGTGAAATACTGAGCTCCACTCAAATAGTCCATAATATCATCCATCCTCAAAAAAGGAGATCGATACTTGACAGTGATCTTATTGATAGCACGAGAATCTGTGCATATCCTCCATTCTCCATTCTTCTTTGGTGCTAACACTTCTAGTATAGCACATGGACTTAGACTCTCTCAAATCAACCCCTTCTACAACAACTCATGAAGTTGCCTATTCAACTCTTCACTTTTTTCTGGTGTCATTTTGTGTGCTACCTTGTTTGGAAAATTGGCTCCTAGAACCAAATCCATCTGGTGACTAATCTTCCTCATTGGGGGTAATCCATCAAGTAAATTATCTGACACAGTATCAAAAAACTCTTCCAACATATCTGTAACTTCTATAGGTACCTCCTCTACATCTTCTTTACTATCTTTATGAATTATAACAAAACACATATTCCCATATTTCATACCTTTAAGAAACTCTTTTCCATCAATAAAACATATTCTGGCAGCACTACATACTTTTTTTTCTTTATCCTTCAATGGCTTCAACTTATGTTTCACTCCATCCTTAGTTAGATTGTAGTTATTTTCTCACCTATCATATACAACATGCCTGTCAAAATATCATAGCCTACCCAACAACATATGACATATGTCCATAGATATGATATCACATAGTACCTCATCGTGGTAGCTCCCATTCTTGAAATTCACTAAGCATTGCTCATTGACCATAACCTTGTGGTCATCTTACACCCAAGCAATATGGTATGGACATGGGTGTTTCTTTGTCTTCAGCTTCAACTTGGTGACCATCATTTCTAACACTAGATTGTCAGTACTTCCACCATTAATAATCACATCACAACACTTATCTTCACATCTGCACCTTATTTGAAACAAACTCCTTCTTTGATCAGGTTCATTCTCACCACTCAATAGAACTCTTCTATTAATAGGACATCTCTTTCAACATCTTCAAAATGTGAGGATCTAGCATCTTCATCAACATGTGCAACTCTCACCTGACCTTCTATTCTTTGATCTATCCTTCCTTGGTGCTAGGTACATTCAAATGCTCTATGCCCTTCTTCTTCACAATGAAAACATTTTTCATGAAAGCCTCCTCTTCTAGATCCTTTTCCTCTACCTCTTCCTCTCTAATCTCTATTTTTTTGATTATGGAAATGATTGGAATTGTTTCCCCTTTGGTTCTAGTTGCTACTTCTAGCCTCATCCTTGTTCTTCTGATCATCATTATGTCCTCCATAAGATTGTTTGCCAAATCTTCCACCACGACCTCTTCCACTATTCTTATCATCAAACTTCTTGCTCAGTTTCTCCTCAACTCTTAGAGAAAATGGGTATGCCTCCTCAATACTGCTCATTCGAACTAGGCTTAGCTCATTCTGAATGCTTGGCCTTAACCCATTAAGATAACAGGTGACTTTCTCCTTATCAACTTCTACATGCCCGGTTGTAATGAGAACTCGGTAGAACTCTTTTGTATACTCTTGAATAGATTTTCCTGCTTGCTTCATTCCTTGCATCTTCTTTAACAAATCAAGTTCATAATCCATAGGAATGAATTGCTGCTTCATTTTAGCTATCATCCAATCCCATCTGGTGATTTTTTCCCTTCCCTTTCTATTTTGCTCCAACTAAACCTCTTGCCACAAGATCTTTGCATGTCCCTTCAGTTTTGCCTTCACAAACTTGACTCTATCTGGATCCTATATATATTCATACTCAAAGTACTCCTCTAGTTCATTAATCCAATCGATCAACTCTTTTGGGTTAAGATTTCTTGAAACTGTGGGAACCTCAAACTTAGATATTTTTCCAATCTTGGAGATGGCCCTAAAAAGCCTCTATTCCTCTAGATTTAGAACTGCCTCTACTTCAACATTTTCTTCTACTTTGTCCTCATCCTCAGTTTCATCTCTTACAGGAAGATCTATTCCTCTTGGCATTTGTTCTTCCAACACTTGCATTTCCCTTTGGAGGGCTTGGAAACCCTCAGGTATAACACGTATAGCTCTTTTTCCATGCTCTCTTTGTGGAGGCATTTTTGCACTTTTGTTGAAACCCTAGTGCAAATTGCCTCACAATCAGCGATCTCTCTACATGCTCAGCCCAAACCATGGTCCTGGTGCAAATTGCCTCATAATTGGCCATCTATTCACACACTCAAGAACTCTAGCTCTGATACCACTTGATGCAGGGGACTCCACTTAATACCATAAATTTATAATAGAAACAAAGAAACAACAACAAATGCAAGAAAAAAATTTGGACTTATTATTATCACCACAAATGTAG
This sequence comes from Cupressus sempervirens, assembly GCA_028749045.1. Taxonomy (NCBI): domain Eukaryota; kingdom Viridiplantae; phylum Streptophyta; class Pinopsida; order Cupressales; family Cupressaceae; genus Cupressus; species Cupressus sempervirens. The sequence goes on from CM053785.1 coordinate 793,242,288, forward strand.
AATTATAGAATTCTCAATTATAACATGCTAACCCAAATGGGCACCTTCATTATATTAATTTGTATGACAGTACTACGAACTATCACCCAGAGTTGTCCTAGACAATGTTTATTCCTTTCTTAAATAGGTAGTTTTATGTTGCCCAGGAAGGTTTTAGATACTCAAACTTAAAACCTAGGGTCGAAAGACCCTAACAATACACATAGAGTCGGCCAAATACATCTTTGGAAAATTATTTTAGAAATTTTAGTAGCTCAACTTTTGAAGACCATAACTCATGAACCATTGCTTCGATTGGCTATTATAACCACTTTTCAGAAATTCCAGCTCTTGATCTATAGGCCTGAAACTATGCTAGCACCCTTCCATTGAGTTTTCAGACCTCATCTGCACACTCTAAGGCCTCCAACATTGAGCTTGAATATTTGTTTGCAAATTTTTTCACCAAAAATCTGCAATAACTTCTTTGATATTTAAGCTAGAGAAATGAGATTTTTATGGTAAGCTTATTTCTCTAAAATGAACCTTCCTATAGAAAATGAGAACATTTTGAGCTCGTATGACCTACTTACTAAAAATAGCAAGTTCTCATAAATAGTAACCACCCTATCTACTAGTCCTTATTAAAATAGAAAAGGCTGAAAATAAAACATTTTTGGGTGATACAAGATTTCCCTTACACCCAGGATGCTCTTGCATCAAATTGTTGATGTATTATGGCTGGATTGATGAAAGTTGTGAATTGTTCCAAGAATAATTTTTTGAAAGTAGCCCAGTCTCTAATACATCTAGGTGGCAAATTAATAGACCAATTAAAGGAAACTTCCCCCAAAGAGTAGGGGAATAAGCAAAGAACTACATTCTCATTAGCAATATGCTTTCAGTTGAAAATTTCCTTGAATACCTTGATGTGATCTTTAGTAGTTTGTGCCTCTGCACTAGTACATTTGGGTTCATTTTTTGACCTTCATTGGTTGAATTTTTTACCCAATTTTTTGACCAAATTTGACCAACCCATCGGTCAAAATTTTGACCAATCCATTGGTCAAAAACCTTCCAAAGCAATTTTACAAGTTCAATTAGGAATTGGTCAAAATTTTGACCAATGAAGGTGGAAATTTTGACCAACAATGGCAAGAAAAAATTTAGGCATTGGTGGAAATTTCAACCAATGAAGGTAGAAAGTTTTGACCAATGAAGGTGGAAATTTTGACCAACAAAGGTAGGAAAAAATTCAAGCATTGGTGGAAATTTTGACCAATGAAGGTAGAAAGTTTCGACCAATGAAGGTGGAAATTTCCACCAACAAAGGTAGGAAAAAATTCAAGCATTGGTGGAAATTTTGACTAATGAAGGTAGAAAGTTTTGACCAATGAAGGTGGAAATTTCCACCAAAAAAGGTAGAAAAAACTCAGGTGTTGGTGAGAATTTTGACCAATAGCTAGGTGTAAATTTTTTTTGAACCATTCTATAAAATAGTTCACACGCCTTGTGTATGATATGATATTTTGCATGCATCTTGTACTCTCACATTTGGTTGATGATGGATTATGTAGAGTGATTTGAAACCATGATTCTAAAAAACACACACAATCAAATAAAAAATGAAAACAAATGGATTGTGGAAATATGATATTGTTAATTTTGCATGCATGTCTACCAGGACAAATATATGTTTAAGTTGTGATTGTCCTGGTAGACATGCATGCAAAATTACCAATATCAGATTTCCACAATCCATTTGTAGTGCAAGTTCATTTTGGATTTGATTATGTTTTTTTTAGCATCATAGTTTTAGATCACTCTGTGTAATCCATCATCAGTTGGATGAGAGAGAGTGCAAGATGCATGAAAATGTCATATCATACGCAAGGCATGTGAACTATTTTATAGAGTGCCGAAAAACATCGACAATAACTAATATGAAGAATATATAATTTTTTATATGATTGAGACAAATCATGTACATTGTATGAAGGTAGTCCATGTCTGACAGGGCCCACCAAAAGATAAAACAAATGATAAAAAGACTTATTTTCATGTTTTGAAAATATGGGGTACACATAACATGACTTATTATTGCACAATTCAACTAAGTTTAGTTAATTTCTATAGGGATTATCCCCATTTAATGGTGAACATTTTGCCACATTTCAAGCCTTTTGATTATATAAAGAAATGGATAGCATGAAAAGTTTAAGTAATGTCAAGTCATTTATTTACTTGATATATAATGTGAATAGAACTATTATGTTGCTCAACAACAACCACCAAATAAAATTATCATCATGTACCCAAAAAGGGGATGGATGGAATGTTGGAACTGACCTCCAACTAACTACTATCACCATCTCTCTATATTATAAGTTATAGTGGTGCTCTAGATTTTCTCTATTCCAGCATACAATTACATATCATACACTTTACCATAGTCCATATCAACAAGGTTAGAGAGATTAGTTTCATTTGACTAGTATGTGGAAGACCTTGATGTTGAGAAGTTGTGTGATTCATGTGGAGTGGAAGGCATTTTGGCCCCTTGGAAGGAAGCTTCATCTCTTTTATCGGCTTCTTTATTTTTACTTGGAGAAGCATATTGCTTTGAATTGTCCCCATGGCTCCTTGTAGATGATGCCAAGAGTTTCCTTGCTATTTTCTTTCACCATAACATAATGTTCACAAAGTGTTAGAATTGTCTCTAGATGAAAAGAAACTATAGAGGCTCAATTGACATGTGATCTTAGTTAATGGAGAAGATAGATTATGAAATATCATTTAAAATGTTGATACAAAAGTCTTCCTAAAACAAAAATGTAAACCATATCAATCCTAAAAATGATTTGTATCATTAATCAATGTAAAAGAGAGTAGAAAGAAATCATAACTGATACCTAAAATGTGAACCTTGTAGGCATTTGATCCTTTGAAATGAACATGCTCTCCTGATGAAGGCTCAAACTAGTTTGGATCTCTATAGAAACACATGACATGTAATTGAATGGATAAAAATTTATGGTACAAGCACTTGAAACACTTAGACTGGATACTGCAACTCAAGTGCCAAGGTCTTGAAAAATTCTGAACACATTTACTTATTGGTGAAGTTTATATGCAACATCAAGCAATAGTTTGTTATATGGTGCAACACATTCACTCAAAGCCAGTGATCAAAACAACAATCATCTTATAGGAGGATACTGATCACATTAAAATTGCATAAGATTTATATATATTATACATTGATTCTTTCTTTCTTTCACATATCTTTCTTTCTTGTTTTCTAAGTATACTAGAGTAAAAGAGACCTAATATTTAAGTTTTAAATAACTAGGTAGTTACCTTTCTACTCTAACAAATACCTTTGCACTACTGAACAATCAACTCTATTTGATTACTCAACTACTACTAGAATGGTTAATTACCTTCTGTGCTTCCTTGATTATCCATGTAATTTTTCCATGCAGTCATATATGGCATATTGGAGGTGTAAACTTTTGGGATAAAACCTTTAGTCCAATTAGAAAATGTATAATGTATCTATTGACTTTATTCGAGTAAATTTTCCTTTTTCTTATTGGTAGATGTAACACATAAATTTATTTTCCACTGATAGGTAGATATAAGACTCTTACAAATTTCCTTTCTACTGATTGACAGATGTAACACTCATTTAAAATTTTGAACTCTAGTCAAATCTGGAATTAGGTCTATGAGATGATTAACACTTCTATATCAAAGAATTGGATTTCACAGTTTAAAAAATTGTGTTTAATAGTTGCATTGGAAATAATCCTTTCAACTCATCAAAGGTCAAATTTGATCCTTGGTTAAAACCTACTTTACAAAAAAAAAAGATCTGTTGGGGCATCAGAGAGAAGAATATCTTTAGACTACTGCAAATTGATCTTGGATAATCTTAGTAGTGATTTTTTTATTCAATAGGCTATGTGAATTAAAAACAATTATCCTTCAGCTGAACCTATACTCCCTGCAACACATGGAATACAATAGTTAACTAACACAAGTCATACTTTGGATCCATCATAGCAAGCAACTAATGTAAAGTGCAATTGATGCATTTATCAAAATAACCTTTTTTATGCAATCCCTGCATTGTATTTGAGATACATGAAACTTGGCTTGCAAATGTGACCTCATGCAACCAAGCATGATTGGAGCACCATCACTACAAAGCCCAGACAAAGCATCCTTCTACTCTATCTTTGGAAGCCAATCAACAACACACATGACCTTCACAACTGTTGTATTCAAGCTAGTCATCCATAGTGAGCTCCATGACATTCCCATTAGCTACAATGGTACTTGAAGGACCTACCCTTGGTGGCTATAGTAGAAATAGTGGTAGGGTTTGTATAAAGTTCATGAATAGTAGCCATTGTTTATGATAGACATTTGTTAATTCTAACAACACATGAAATATATGCCTATAGTTTGAGTGCCAATTGGAATAAACTGGGCCTACAAAAGATCTTATTGGATTTTTGTTTCCTAGGGATCAGAGAGGTTATACAAGGAATTGCAAGCCCCAAATTAATTTATATTTGTAGCTCTTTCCTATAGTGGAGCTCTAATCATCCTGGTGAATAGATTTGACAATTCTTGGAATTTGAGCTCTCTTGATTCTATTTTTATATATTCCCTTATTTTTCATTTTGGTTCATTTTACTATGTCCCATTTGTTCTTATCCTTCTCTACCCAATCCGATTATTTCATATCCTAGAAAGTATCTGGGAGTTTCAAAAAGGTGCTCCAATGTTTTTTTCTAAGTTCATTTTTTAATTGATACTGTTAAACATGTAGAACTAGATATAGTCATCCAATATTAAGATCATATTATTATCAAACATTTTCCTAGACAACTTTTTGTAGTTTGTGAACATAGTTCTTATGCATGTGAAAGAATTGAGAAAAGAAAGAACAAGATTCTTTAGTTGGTATAAACAAATGTTGCTAGTTTGTAAGCCCCAAAGCTTTACAAATTACAAATTAGTGATGAAAAATTGCAAAAGTTTATAAGCTTACTGGTGGGCTTGATATTTTTAATGATGATTTATTTACTTACAAGATGCTATTTTTATAGAAATCCTTATTCATAGGATTAACAATACACTGGGATTATCGAAAACTTTCACTGAGTTGATTTTGTTGTCCTTAGCTAAGATTAAGGTACTGCACTGAAGAAATATTATTCCTTAAAGATCTAAAGCCCAATTCATATTTAAGGTAGGTTGCACTATTATAGAAAAGGCCTCCTACAACCTCGACAGTGTCGAGGTTACCCGTTTAGAGCATTTTTGTAATGACCCCTTTTTTAAATCTTTAACCTATCATTCAAAATTTAATAATTTTAGGACATCATTCCAATTAACAGCCTTAGATCCTTATTAATATTCAAAATAGAGGGATTGAGCAATAATTAATTAAATTAATTCATTTATAAAGTTTCACTAAATAGCACCAGGCAAGCTATTCTCTTAGGGTTATGACTATCTGGAGATGGTAGATTGACGGTGCAAAGGGTGCATGAAACAAGCTACAAGCAGCTCCTTGGAGGATACCTTCAGGTACTCGAATTTACTCCACCTCTCCCTCCACCCACTCCCTATCTGAAGATGCCATAACTCAGAAGAGAGCAAGCTTCCTAGACTATAGTTGGGAAAAATATATCTTTATTGGTAATCTTTAAGATTGTATAATGTAACAATATCTCAATATTGTTGTATACATTATTATAATTTGAAAAATTTTAACATTGCATATATATATATATATATATATATATATATATTGCAAATGCTTTAAAACATATAATATTCCTATTTAATTTAATGTACACATAATATTTATTCGAATTATTTTAATGGAGCTTAATTGTCAATCCTTCTCGATAAAAGGAATGATATAAGCAATGGAACCCGTAAATGATTAATGCATGTACTTATCTATTATTAATTGTTTGAAATAACTATCATGGTGGGTGTCTATATATATGTAATTCCTACATTTATATTGCTTTATAACATAAGTTGATTTTTTTACATTCAATATATATATTCACATATTAGTGAATGAAAAACGTTATATTCAATTAAGAGATTATGTAATACATATTACATAGAGCTCATGAAATGCACCATGTGTGTATCTGAAATGTGGTTATCTATGTTACCATATATCAACGATTATTTATGTTTTGGCCAATGTGATGTATAATTATGTAACTGAGTACTGATGGACATACCTGAATTGCTGTACTAATTGCATAGATGGCAGCACGGTACCCGCAGACAGAGGTTCTGTTGTGTTTTGTAACAATGATGTCGTTCAGGCGTCGAGCAATGGATTTGTACGCAGAGAGTGATATTATTATCTCTCCTTATTCTACCTCTTATTCGTTTATGCCTTATTCTCACCTCTTTTCTCCTTCTTTATTAAATCTTCTATCTACTCACACTTTTCTCTTTTGTCTTAACATATTAATATATTGTATCTCCCATGCCTCCTTTACCTAACCCTAATCATGATATATATATATATATATATCATGTACAATTGTGAATGAAAGGTCGTGACTATCAAGCTTAATTTAGTTTCTCATAATTCAATTCTTATTTAATCTTATATCGATGTAGCAACTTTTATGCTATCATCATATTCTAGTAATTTTAGGGTTTACAACTTAAAAGAACGTTTGTAGTAATGAGATTTGATTTTAGGTAAAATATTTTGGAACAGTAAAATGAATATTTTGGAAAGTTGACAATATTAATACATCTAATAATAACAATAATATGTTTAATGTTTGTACGAGATTTCTCTATAATATTAATAATATTTATGACAACTTATGAGTCATTTGATTAAAACAATTATTATTATTATTATTTTTTAAATAAAATTTATTATATCAATAATTATTTGAACTTAATACATAACATTCTTGATAGAGTAAACACATTAATCCAGGTTCATTACAATTTCTAGGGACCCAAGGATGAGAACTTAGGTTCTAGAAGACCAGGATTTCTTGCTATTTATATTCCCTTTAGAGCATTTCTAGGAATCCAAGGATAAGAACTTAGGTTCCAGAAGAGCAAAGCACTTGCTTTTTACATTCTCTAAAATATTTCCTTGGGAGTAAGAAAAGTGATTTCTGAAGACCAAGGAGGACTGTTGGGATGTCCCAGAGAAAGGAGTTAGCATAATAGGAGAATTGATATGAAAAAAGGTACATTCCCTTGCCTGTTTGGTATAAGCACTGATGAAAATTTTATCTTTGTTTACTTTTTTGTTGTTTGATAGAGAGCAAGACGGTTGGATTTAGCTATATAATCCAAGACAAGCTGTTTATTTTGAATTAAGAATAGATAATATGTGCCATATCGGTATACACAATTACACCCACTTGAACCTGTAAGTAGTTTATAAACCTTAGTGATCGAGTATGAACCAGATCCTTTAACAGTGCAAGTCACCAATCTATTGAAAAATAACATGGTATTGCAGGTCAACCAAAGTCATGATGACCAGAAATAATGGGTCTTAACTATAGCTCTATCTTGTTAGAAACAAATTAGATCTCTTTTTTACTTCTAAAAGTTGAAAATAGGAGAGAATAGATAACATAAGTAATTCATGAAATCTAAGTATTAATACTAATATATTCAAAATAAATAAGAGTAATTTCTCAAGTTTGGGAAAATATAGAATGAAAAGCATTATATCATTAACCACGTATTGTAGCTCATACAAATCTGCATGCTGTAAATCAATAATCCACTTGGATATAGAAATTGAGTGACTATTACCTACCAAGACATTACTCATTGAAGGTTTTCTTTATAAATGATTTAAATTTTAAACTTTGAAATGTCTTCAAAACTGGGCAAATGTTGGGTCAACAAAATAAGGGTCCGATAATAATAGCAACTAAGAGTTGTGCAGCATAAACAAGATATGGCTGGAAGTAAGTGTTCATGTATTTTGTGTAGTTGGATAGTCTACAAATATCATATATCCCTCTATCATAGAACCCTTAGGATGTGCTCTTTGTCGAACCAAGCCCTTCATAAATTTCAAGTGCCTCTCAACCATCAACATTGATCTAGCTTGTACAGGTCCACACAATTCAATCTCCTCAACTTGATGTATGAGGTAGTGTTCTTGAGCATTGAAAAACATTGGAGGTAAAAACTTTTGCATTTCACACATAAGCTATGGAATTTTTCTCTTCTAATATTTTATATCTTTTTTATCAATTTCTTTAGAGGATAACCCCCTAAAAGAGATTCAAAACACAAAAACACATAAAGGAGATTTCAAATAAAATTATACAATAGATTTTAGATAAAAAGCTACAAATCTAAGAAAAAACACTTCTAACCTCATGCATTTTCCAAGATCATATATAACTTGTTTAATACTATTGTCAAACTATTATGGAAGGGATAGAGGTAGGATGAACTGCAATCATTAAAAAATGATCATTTCAATATATTATTAAATAATGCAATTGGTACTACATTCAATCTTACAAATATACTATAAATAGAGAACATGACTTACCTTGAGGAAGGTATGCCAATCATGTGTTTTCAACCCTGGCCCAAAATCACCTTTCTTTGATAGAAGAGTGCTTATATTTGTAGCAAATCCTTTTAGAAATTTTTCTTTTTTTATGACTTCTTTTAATGCATCACTTTGTTTCTTTGTTAATAACCAAGGAAGGGCACTTGTATTTATGTGGTCTCCATTGTTATTTGATTTAATGAAAACTTTTAGTGAATGATTGGATTCATGAATGTTAGTACAAATTTTAGCAATTTGTTCTCTATCACACCTTCCATCTAACATTTTTCATAGTGTCTCTATTACATTCTTTCCAATATGCATAACATCAAACAAATGGGTGATTGGGAGATCCTTGTAGTATGGTAACCTACTAAATTGAGTAGTATAACTTTTCATTCCTCTAGGAAGTTGGTCATTGATGCCTTGACGACCTTCACAAGCATCAATTATAGCATTAGTAAATATACAAAAATATCGAAATACAAATTTTAAACTTTGGATGACAAATTGGACATTACCTCGATGATTTAGTTGATCGTATTCCAACTTCCATAAATGAGGTGTCATTCTTCATGGCCTTGATGATGCCTCTTCTTTCCCATTGAAAAGATGTTTTTTAGAAATTTGATACCTATGATTATTGTGGAAAAAGTGTCTAAACTCATCAAACACCTACTTTCCTAAACTTCTCGAATGATGACATTTCATCTTTGGACCACAAATTGGACATGCAAATTTTCCCTTTGTTTGAAGACCTAAAAGATCATGTATAATTGGATCATGTACAATTATAGTGTACAACTTAAGCATTCGATAGTAATGTGTAAGCACTATAACAGAACAAAAATATGTGATCTTAACAATATAACATACCACAAAAATGAGTTAGCCTAGAGGCATCATGTATTGTCCATACAAGCATTCCATGGAATTGAAATTGTCAATGTCCTATCAGTCTAGAGATGTCATACATAGTGATGCCATTCCATAACTTCAACAACTCATCAATTAGGGGCTCAATATACACATTCATATCTTTAACTTGGTATTTACCTAGCAATTTATGTAATTATTATAACCATTTTCATGCACTAGATTTATAAATTAATTTAGATAACTATAAAATAAAAAAATACTTGGCACAATCATTGACAACATTATGTGCTCTCTCTTTATGGACATCCAAGGAGGAATGTTATTGTTAATAGCAAAAATAGGCCACACTAAGTAAGTAGATCTCATATCTCCATATGGATTGACACCATCCACTGTCAATGAAAGCTTCAGATTATGAGGTTCTTCTTTAAAGTGTGACCATGTTTCTTCTATCTCTTTAAATACAAAACCATCAATAGGCATTTACATAATGTCATCCTGATTTCTATTGCATGCATGGTAATCCATTTATTGTACCAAGCTAGCGCACCTAAATAACTGTTGAAGATGTAGAATAATGGGAATGTACCAAAGAACCTTGTGAGGCACTTTTTTTGTTATTTGATTTGACTAATATCTACTAACATGACAATCAGGGCATTCTATTGCAAATTCATTTTATTTATGATATAGAATGTGATCATTGGGACATGCATGTATTGTCTGATACTTCATTCCAATTTGATCCATAATGTTAGATAATTCTTGATACGAACGAGGCAAAATTTTTGATGGTGGTAACAAAAACTCACTAATCAACCTACAAAAACAAATATGAATTGTTAATATAATGAATAGTAATTATATACTAACATTGAAGATGACAAAAATGACATACCTTAGCATATGTTACATTTTTACATTGGATATACCATTCATAACCTTTACGTTCACCAACAACACTATAGCTGAGAGTAGAGTTGTTTGGGAGCCTTTGTATAAGGGCTCGTGTGCCTTCTCAAGTAAAGGTATATCAAGACCATCTTCATCACCATTATGAGATTCACTAGTATTGTCATTGTGAGCCTCTTCATCACCTGCCCCAATACCATCTTCTTCTATCATGTCCTCATGCACATTATCATCTTCTTCCATGTGAGTGTTATCCTTAGCTTGAATATTCACACCTCCATGTTCCTCTAGTAGGAAATCCACATTCAGCAATGGACAAAAATTGTGGCCCCCTTCAACATGACCATATTGCCTACAATGACTCTAGGCTGTTGTGATTAGAATTCTTCAATTATTTAAGCCCTTACACTTTTTGCAAGGACAATAACATTTATCAGGTTTTCTTCAAAATTGAGCCCACAATACAGCCATTGTCTCATTATTTTGTTCTGGGTTCATATTGTTAGGCTTGGTCTTTCTTCATAGGAAAATATACCTGCAAATAAATTGGATATGTTGTAGTTAATGTTTATATCTGCACATATGGAAATTGTTGATTAATGTTTTCAAATGTAACTAAAATGATCCTATAATTTTTAGAATGCCTAGATGTTTGCAAAATGTGGATTTATAGATAACGTATCTTAGTTATTTGCAAAAGGCTTCAAAGAGATGTCACAAAGTAAAAGTTACTTAGGTACTAATAACAACATGCCATGACTAATCCTAATAGAAATGACTAATGTGATTGATGCATCAACTAGTGAAGATGACTAAAAGATTGAAACATATTAAAGCAATCTTCAATCAAGAACATGTGAGCTCAAAAGATGGGTAAATCTCAAAAACTCATGAGCCTCAAATCATTACAATTTCAGCAATGAAATAATTGCAATTAAAACTTGTTGAAAAATAGGCCTAAGTGGTTTGGCCTAAGGGTCAAAAGAAGAATTCAGATTTCACTTAATTACAAATCAATTAGCTTATGCAAGTTTGGCCTCATGGTGGTTGTACAATTAAAAAAAACTTAATCCTTAGTCTATTTGGGCCTAACGTCAAGGGACGTGAATTTAGGACTCAAATGTCTATAAAGGTTGGATGTTGAAATTCTTTGGAACATCCAAAACAATTCCATAAGCATATAAGAAGAGTAGATTGGGGAGTTTCATCTTGGAGGATGATTTTGGAAAAGAAATTAGAGATCAAGATATCTAAACTCAAATGGATTTAGTGTTAAACTTAGAGTTTATAAAGGAATATTATATTTGGAGGTTTCAAATGCTTGTAGATCTGATTTTAGAAATGCAACATTTTTTTACAAGCAACAAGGTAAGTATTGATAAATATTTTGTGGGAATCCATAAATGAGAAAGGAGCTATTAGATATCTTCTTTAAGGAGAAAAAAGACTAGATTAATTTTGTGATTAAGTGTTCTAATTGAAATTTTCATTTTGTCTAGAAATCACATAATGCAAATTGTATTTAAAGAATAGATATTATACTCATAGAAATCATCTAAGTAGGATGTCTTCATTTGATTTTGCTTCTTAGCATTTTGATTTTAGATGAAATATAAAACCCAAATGTTTGACAAGTGGTGTTGTCTTGCAGTTTAAATATTTCTAATGTAGGAGCATCAAGGCCAAGGATGAGGACACAAGAAGACACTAAATGCAACAAGATGTGAATATGATCATGATAGGTCATTGGTTGTAATGAGACCATGAAATGGTCCTTCAAATATGTTTTATGATCATTTTTGTATTAAGAACAATTATCTAAGCCTAAATGGCATTATGAGAATTAGAATGTACCTAGGGTCATTTATGATGTTTCAAGGGAAAATGAAATCCTAGAAGGTATTAGGATGGTTAAATTTGGTCAAAAGGTCATGATTAGCATATGTAATGCAAATAAGTACAATACCAAAATATGTCAAATTGTTGAAGTGTTAACAATAGGCCACAATAAGGGAATCAAGAAGTTAAGAAGGATTCATTAGGAACATTGCACTATTTGAGAGTTATTAAGTCTTATTAAGGAGTATTGAGTCATTTAGGAATTGTATTAAATGGTCTTTAGTCTTTGACTGCCTGAGGTTATGGTGTAGAACTGTTATTAAAAGTTATTCAAAATTGTCAAGTGGCTGTTAGGAGATAGTTAGGGAGTTGGTCAGTTCTTTGGGAAGTTTGATAGTTTGGAAAGGGTAAAAAGTTTATAAAACAAGATTTCTTGTGGTATCCAAAGGGGAAGGATTTGAAGATCATACTGTAAAATCTTTGAAAATCCAAATAAAGAAATAATATTTCTCTACCTGTTCAGAATAGTCACAGAACAGTGACATTATATTTGATTATCTTTGTTTTATTGTACAATTTCTTTGGTTTTAAAAGACTTTGATTTGAATCTCCAAAAAAATTAAATTTTTTTAAGGTTTCTTTCCTATAAGAACAATCATTTATTGAAGATTTTTTAGTAATGAATTAATTAATTGTCACTGTCATTTGATAGGGAAACTAGTTTGAGTTACATTTAATTGATTTAACCCCTCCCACTACTATAATAGAATTGTGACTCATGGGAGAGAGTAATGTAATGTCTAATGTATCTATATTATGATGTTTATGTAGAGATATGCAGGAAAATGGAAGATAGAGGTCACTGATGGTGATAAAGGGTTGTTTGAGGGTTACTAGGTGTTGGGACAATCATAGGTCTGGAGGTTCCACCTAAAGGAGGATTATATTTTATGACAAGGAAGGTCATGTTAGGGCTATATGAAGGTGTTGGATCCATTGGAAGGATCAAGAAATGTTTGGAAAGGTGAGTTTGGTAAAACCCTTGGTTTAGGCACCTAGGAAGGACGGTTTGTTGGTTGGGTGTGTAAAACTTGATGGAATCTTCTATGAATTTGAAAATCCTTGGTTTTTGGATGACAAGACAACTTTTTTTGAGGTCAGATGGTTTGTGAGATGAGATATGTTAGTGGTTGCTTTGTAACAGAATGTCTAAAAGAGGGTTAATTGTGGGGCAACAATGTTGGTTTGGGCATTTGGTCCAAGGGAGTAGCATGAGAATTTGAAGTAATCTGTGTAGAGTAAAAAAGGGTATCTAGATATGGTCATATTTTTTTGAGAGTTTTGGGAAAACTGAGAGAAAAGTGTGAAAAACTATTTAGGCGAGGCTAATTGGGAAATAGGCCTAGTGAAGGGCTTGTAGTGGGTTTTTGGTATCAGATAATAAGATGAGCATTTGGTAACCTTGGAAATAGTTTAGTTGAAGTTGTTTGAGATGTGTGAAGGTGACAAAAAAACCTAGTTGAAGTGAAGTCAAGATTGGAGCCTATTGAGGCATTGTGGGCATTTGATGTTTGTTGAACAAGATTGCTTTGTGAATCCATTTGAGGGACATGGGATGATTTCTAATATGTAGAGCTTATGGTGGTACAAGAGAATGGTATGTGCACTCTAATAAGGTTTGGACTTGATTGGATCAAGGAGAGTGATCCTATGAAGAAGCTTGATTGTGTTATGAGAACACAAGGAAAGTCCCTCTTATTATGAATAATTGAAAGTCCACCTAGGTCTCTGCATTAATGTCAAGAGCTAAAGGTGGAATGATTTCAAGGTAGTAAACCAAGCTCCAATAATTCCTCTTTAGAATTGTAGCCAGAGTCCTAAGAATTCCAATCCAAATGATTGTGTATCAATAAGATTTAACACAAAATAATCCTAAGAACATTAAGTAATTTAAGCTGAAACATATAAGAAAATGAATACATGTTCCTACAATTGAACAATGATTATCCAAGATTCACTAGTTCTGGGTCAATCAAGACTAAAATATAGATAAGCATAAACTTTGAACATGAAGGAGAAGATCTTCTGCTTGATTTTTACCATTACAATGCAATAATGTTTTGTCAATTTGTACTACAAGTGTGGAGATCTGATCTGGTATCAAAATTGCCAAGCCTTGGTGATCCCATTTGTGTACATGTAGACTTAGAAGAATGGTTTGTTGGCATCTATAGGTATCTGAAGAGAAAAAAATTCCCTGATAGAGTTGATGAAAATTCTTATATTAGGATAAGAAAAATCTTTGGTTGCTATCTTGTCTTGTCAAATGTCTTGTATCAGAGATGCTATAATGGTCTCCTCTAATGATACTTAACCAAGGGTAGGATACCACTCATTTTTTGAGAGGCTCATTTGTTGGAATTAAAGATAAAGTAACTGAGAGGGGGGGTGAATTAGTTACTCACAAAAATTAATCCACAATTCCCTTAGATGTCTTAATGATCTAGTTACTACTTTTACTCGATAAATTAAACTATTACTTTCTTTTCAAGCAATCATGCATGTAACTAAAAATAAAGTGAACACAAGAGACACTAGATTTAACGTGGAAACCCAATATGAGAAAAACCACCAAGTAACTAGTCACCAAATTTTAGTCTTCTGAAGTGAGCCCTATTAGAAGCCAACCCTATTAAAGGTTACAATACACACTATTAGATGTGACCTTGTTAGAGGATTTAATCACCCTATTAGGAGTGGCCTTGCTAGAAGTCTTTAAAAAAATTCAACTAAACTGTCACCTTGTTAGAGGATTTACAAAATGGTTGTTAAACCAACTCTGTTAAGAGATTTGAAATTACTACTACAATGGTTAGAAAGCAACAATGAATTGACCTGAACAAGATACAATTGAATTTTTTGGATATAGGTCTCTATTCAGCATCATTAGATCCTCCTTGATCAAATATGACTCTGCTACTCCTCAATGATCTTTGATCATTCTTCAAATTTGCTTCCACAATAATCAGTCTTCATATCACATTAACTTCTCATATCTCCACATACTTCTTCTTTGAATTCGCAACTTGACTTCTTACTTATACCATTCAGATTATCAAGTTGGCTCATTTACATGTTACATTTACCAATAAACCATTCATCAGTTGGCTACAGATATTATTCTTAAACAAATAAATGTCCTTTACTGACGGACCCTGCTCGGTAAATACTACTTTCAAGAATTTCCAAAGTTAACCTTCTTGACTCAGTTAACATTACAATATCTTAAAATCCTTTGGCTGTCGAGTTTTACTCGATAAGAACTTCTTTTACCAAATTACCTTTGATGACCGAGTGAACTCGGTAATAACTGTTTCTATCATATTTTATTTGATTACCTTGAAGGGTCGGTAACTAGCTATCTACTTGATAGACACTGCAAGCTATCTTTACTAACCTTTTGGGCTTAGTAGATACTGTCTATTGCCTTGCTGACCTTCTGAGCTCGGTAGACACTATCTTTTGCTTTGCTAACTTTCTAAGTTTGGTAGGCACTATCTAATGACTGATATGACATTTGTGTGACATCAAAGACAACACACAATTGAACAATTGTATCCAACATCATTTAGGCCCCACTAGAGGACATATAGGTGGTAAGGCCCTAGTTCAAAAGGTAATTCATGTGCAATATATGTGATAATGCCCTAGTTCACTTGTAGTTTAGTTGGTCAAATGAATTGATCCCTCATAATGAAACTATTATGCCAAGAAATATTTCCCCTATAATTATGTAAATATCATCTCAATCTATTTCAGATTGGTAATTAAGCTGGAATTTGAGCATTCAGTAAAACTTATTATAGATATTATTGAAAATCTAATTTGTAGCTTTGTTTCCACTATACTAATTCATGTAAAGCCAGAATACTGATGTTTCAGTAGTTGAAAGTTATGTAGCTATCCAGAATCAAAATATGTTATGTGCAACATCACTTTGTAGACTTGTAATGAGGATCAAACAAAAGAGAAAAAAATGGAACTTTCTTAGCAGATGTATTAAGATATATTTGATCTATAGAATTGAGTTCAACATCTTATAATTATGACTATATTCATGTTAAGCCATGACATTGTGATTCTGTGTGCTACTGAAAGCTCTCTTGATTTAGCCTTCTCTTGGTCAACAGATGAGCATATCAATTGGAAAAATAGCTAAAATTTAATAAGTGTTTCATTTTCAATCTTGAAATTTAGATCATTTCTAATTCAAAGTGACCCAAGAAACTTCTTATTGAACCAAACACATTAATACTATTTTATGTTTAAAATTCTCTTCTATCAATTCAAAAATGAAAAATAGATTTTAGCATTTATTAGATCCCTATGATTGAATCTATAGTTATCTAGAATGTGGCCAATTAGGCATAGCTCATGACAAACATTTATTTAACTGTACTTCTTGGTGTTGCTAGTTTATAATCCTATCCAAGGTGTTGGTTATAACTTGAAGATATTTCAGGCATAAACATAGTAAGCTACTTAATTTTAAGGATTCAATTTTTTATGAGTTCAATGATGCTAAGAATGACAGGAGCTTGTTAATAACTTGGTTGATATCTAGAATTCAAAAGTAGCATTTTGTGTGGAAGGAGCAAGTTTTGTAAGAAATGATTCATCTTTTTTTCAAAGGATTTTAAATATATCCAAGGATCGCTACAAAGCTTCTGTGTTGGAAAGTAGTGATTGTCAAGAGAAGTTTCATGCCTGTCTTACAAAAAAAAAGGTCATGACAGATTAACGAAGGAAGGCGACCATATATAGTGGTAGAACCACTACACTTTAAATCAATATGATATTTTAATAAGGAATACTCTAGTGCTATACTTAATACTAGATCTTAGGTTGTCCGAAATGGTAGTTTGAAGGAAAAATAGGTCATAAATTAGGTTTGTACATAAAACAAACTAGGTTACTTTTTAAAGGAAAAGATAAAATAGAAGTGAGTTAAATAACATAGATTTACATTTCATGTTGAGTAATCTAGATTCAAAAAGGATGAAGAGGAAATATGTGCCTAAATAAAAAAGTAGTCCTAAAAGATCATCAAGAAAGATTTGAGGATGCTACTAAGAAAAATAGTGCGAACACCCACAATTTTGCCAATTTGCACTAGAATTCTTCATCTCTATCCACTTAATTCTAGGAAATAACTATTAGCTACTCCCTACTAGAGATCATGTTCACCAATTATTACCAAATTAAAAAAAAATTGATTTTATTAATGAAGAGCCAAAGCAATACAAGTTTTTCTTTCTAAACTAGCATTGTTTTATGAAGTTGAATGGTCAGTTACTAATTTACAAAAACAAGATTAGCACCCTAATTAGAATCATTCTAAGGTGCCATCATGCAGATCCATGTTGTCTAGAATGAAAAGGAAAGCATCAATGGTGCATCCAATTTGTGTTGAGCTAGTTTTGTAATTCACCTAAAAATGAAAGAATGGCACAACCTTGATTAGGAGAAATTTTGTTACCTGTTACCTGAAAATAAAATCATTTCAATAGGCAAGGGTGCATGAATTGTTAAATTTGTGTGTGGTTCTCAAATAGATTATGTGGATTATCAAACAAAAGTATCATAGATGAGGTCTAAACATGATACAAACTATGTCACTTTTCAAAGAAAATATTTAAATCACACAGATCAATATTATATGCAAAGCAATCCAGAACCAGAAAAGATGAAGACAAAAGATATGTCTAATTAATTAACATAGACCTAAAAGATACTAATAGAGGATTTGAAGATGATTTTCAGAAAAATGGTGCAAATGCACATGATTTTTCTAGTGCACACAATAAATCTTATAGTCAGGTCTACTTGAAGTCAAAAAACAACTATCAACTACTAATTGTAGAAGATAATGTTCATCGATTACTACCACATTGAACCACAAGCTTTTCTTTTATTAATGAAAACAACACAATTTTTCCTTTCTAAATTATTATTCTTTCCTAAATTTGGATATCCTATAATTTTTTGTGAAGAAAGATTTAGTGTCCTTATAGGAACCAATGTGTGTTGCCATCATGCATACCCACTTTGTCTAGAATAAAAGACAAAGCATTTATGCTGCATCCAATTTATTCTCGACTAGTGAAATACACCTCTACCATGGATGTAAAGCAGAATGAGAATGAGAGAAATTTTGTTACCTGTTACCTAAAAATAAAACTAGTTGAGGCAAGGGTGCATGAATTGTCCAAACTTCATGTGCTTCTCAATCAGTTTTTGTGGATAATAGGAAAAGTCTTCACATACCCTCATACATTTTAATAAATTGAAACATAATAAATATTTTTTTGATAGGGAATGTTTAGTAAAATGAAGTAGAGAAAAAGAAACACAGTTGTAGTAGCACCCTTCTATCAAAAAATCACACCTAGTATGCAATAATGGATAAGATTAGGATAACAATAATAATTACTCATTGCTAAAGAATGTGGTATCAAATAGACGCCAAGAAAATTGGGCTTAGGGTGTACTAACATCTCCTAGTAGTTGTATATAAGTGTAATTTATTGGTGACATCATTCTTGCCCAAGATATAGAAAATTAATTAAAAAGACACTAAAGAGTATGATATGGTTTATGCCAAGTTGTACATCAAAATGCTGCCTAATTAGGTGTCATAAATCCTATTGTTGTTTACTTAGAGTTGTGACTTTTAGGTGTCACAAGGATGGATTGATTCCTCTTCTAGTTATGTATAACCTAGTATTTGGCAAAAAATGCTTGGAGATGCAGGATTCCTTCACAGAAGAATTGCAAATTCAAGCATAAGAATAAACAGCATGCTCCAGAAGTTATAGCAAATCAAAATATAAAAGTTGAAGAAATCCACAATCAAAGTTTTTGACATAAACATGCTTCATACTTGACCTTCCCTCATTTCCACTCTCTTAAATTGCAAATTATTTCTAAGACAAACAAAAAGAACTAAAGCTTTGATTACATATCCAATTGTCAAAAGAATTTTCCTCATCTTCAAATATCAAAGGGCTTAGAAATTAATTCCCCTAGAGTTGAAAGTAAAACTTAATGAATTCTTCCCAGACACTTTATTATATTCACTTCTGTACCGTAAATCAATGCTATTGGTGTTGTCTCATCCCAGTCCAAGTTTTTTTTCCAGCAATAGAACCACTGGAATCTACAGAATTTTCTATGTAGCACAACAGTTTGAGTTGCACTCATGCAATGATTCTGATTTCAAAATAAGTTTCAGCAGAGAAATTAGATACATAAGTTTTAAGCAAACTCTAATGTAGCTTCAGCAAAAGAATTATTAAGTGGGACACCTAATAATTTTTCAGAGGGTTCAATAACATTAACTAATCAGAAATTGACTCAATCAATTTGTCAAGAGATATATGCACCGTGAAGGCCTTGGATAAAAGACTCATCATATCTATTAGTATACTTCACACTTTTCTTTTGCTACATAATTTTGATAGGTAATCAATCTATTGGTATTATATTTCTAGTTTTTCTCTGTATGTAAGCTTAAGCGCAATAATGACAATTACCATATCTAGATAAATATTCAAATACATAAAGAGTTGTATTATAAAAAAAAGTTTCTAAAAAAATGTAAACAAAAATTTGAGGATAGAAGCCACCTATTACTTTAGAATTTCTAGAGCAATCATATTAGAATGAGTGATATGGATCACAAATTTTGACTCTTGTGCTACTTTTATTGCAACCACCTATTTGTTTTACAATATATGTATTGTTGTATTAATAGAATTTTTATTACCTTAAGCCTTGTTGGAGGACAATTCATGAATGTTGATCTGGATTGAATTCCTAACCCATCCAAGCATCCTCAAATAATAAGCATTTATAATTTCTAGTTCTACCAACACAGTGATTGGTAGGCCTATAATTAAGAAAAATGGATTGGATCATAGAACAATAAAAAAGCACCATATACTCACTCTATCTAGGAATTTTTCCACCAAGAAGAAAATCTCATATAAAAGATAATCTATAATTGAAAATTTTGTATGTGTACTAAGCTATAACAAGAACATGGGCTTTCATAATAGTATAAATTTCATTCCTACATGCACAGTAAATGATGGGCCTACAATTGTTTAAAAACAAAATTGATCACACACCACAATAGCAAAGCACTATAAGCCAACTTTAACCTCAAAATTTCCAACCAAGAAAAGAAAATCTCATGACAGTCTATGATACAAAAATCAAAACTAGTACCCAATTATACAAGAATCTAGACTCTCACATTAGGGCATCCAAATTGACATATCATATTGAATAATTCTTTTAGAGATAGTTGTGTTCCAAATTTTTGGTATCCATAATGCTTCTGGATTTGATACTAAAACTTTTAAAACACAGTTTAATCCAAAAACACTATTCACTACTAGAATGCAATATGGAAATCTAATTTTTAATGGACTTAAAATACTCTAATAAATAAAACCTATTACAGTTTTAGTGTTATTTCCCTACTTCCAAAACTTGAAAATCCAAATGAAAAATGCTTAACCATTACACTCTCAGAACTGCTTTCTTAATTCCAAATCCAAAATACCCAAATCAAAATTGCTTAGTTATGAAATTTTTGATAAAGCCAAAACCCAATACACTGTTAGCTTAACTGATTTCAATGGTACTGAAATTACCTTAGATAAACCTATTCCTCAATGAATGATGGTCTATTTTACTTACAATATTAAAGATTCAGTGTGCTAGTCTCTTTGATTTCAATCTCCACTTTTATCACCTGATCCTTTTTCTTCCCAATTCTGAAAACATAGGGTGTGAAAGGCATATGCTTTGCAGGTCTTGTATTTACAGGATGCAATATTATGGCATTTTGGTTTGCAAGAAATGTATCCAAACACCAATATCATCTGATTACGTGACAAAGCTAATGGCGAGAGAGTGTGAAGCAAGCATTTTTGCTAAATCTTCAAAACTCTTGTGAAAATCTTCAAATCTGATGGTATGCAATGACTAGCTGTCTTAAAAACTCTTGCAAAAATACCAAAAACCCGTAGGTACATGAAAGACAAAGAAATCTATTTTTGAAAGACAAAGAATGTGTTTTTTTTTAAAGCTCCATGTTGGTCAAAATTTCAACCAACACAAGGCTTACATGTGCAAAAAATAAATTTTTTACCTTAACATCTCGACCAACCTAAACTTATTTAGTTGATGGTCAAAAATTTTGGTAGAAAAATAAGGTTAAATGTAGTAGTGCTCTGTAGATGAACCTTGGGCAAAACTTCTTAGGATTCTTAGGAAGATCATTAAGTAAACCTATCAAGTTAATTGATGAGTTGACAACATTTGCAAAAAATGCCATCCAAGGGTTAGGTGGAATATTGGGTGGCTGTTGTGGAGGTCGAACTAAAGAAGATGAAAACATGTTGAATGGAAGTAAAATTTGGGGGATTCCTTTGTCACTATGAGGCTTATGGAAATGGCTAAGATCAAGGAACTTGTGTGCACTTGGTGAAGATCTTAAAGCTCTTTGAAATTTTGATGATAAATCAGAATCCTCCAGTTTGCATCAATTTTAGAAAAAGTGCACCTCTGTAGAAGTACACTTAATCACAAATAAGGTACACCTTGGAATTTGGTGCACCTAGGCACCTATTGCACCTGCACACCTAGCACACCTATGTACCTAGCACACCTGTGCTTCTACATAGCTCGAAAGCTTAGAAACTTAAAAAAAATTCTAAACTTCTAAAAAAATTCAGAATTTTGTAGTTTGCAAATTATTTTCTTCTATTATGAATGTTAAGGCCCTCCTTCTAGCACCACTTCTATTGAGTTGTCATTTTAGATGATGCTTAATGACAAGAATCCTTTCAAACTCCTCTCTTGAAAAGCTAATCTAAAGATGAAATCCAAGGTTTCAAGTGATCTTGCAACTTAATAGAATATGCATAGTTGAAGATAAATGTGAATGTTAACAAGAAAGCCTTTGCTAGTTCTAAACAATTTGAAGAAGATTTGAATCTGCTTGTTATCTCAAAAGAATAACCACACAAAAAGTAATATATTTTTTGTATTTTTTTGTTTTTATGATGAATGCAATTTAACAATGAAACTATATGAATTCCTAAATTAACCAAGGGGTTAGTAAAACAAATAAAAAAATAGGGTGACAAGAAATTTAAGAAAATAACATGAAAAGTAAATCCTAATGGACATAAGCTATGGAAACAACACATCTGTGAGTTAAGCTTTTGAAAATATCAATAGGTAACCAATGAAAATAGGAGCAACACTTCCTTAATTCCACTGATGCAATCATTGATGGGAATTTAGTAACTGTAAGAACATTTCACTTTTCATCAAATCACAAGGCCATAGAAAGTGTGCTCATGTGAGACAAAAAGCTATGTAGGAACAATATGAAAATCTCTTCTCAAACTAAGTATGCCAGTGGAATTTGTAGAGCCATAGCAAATACTAGAATTAAAAGATCGCACAACCAAAATAACATAATAAAATTGTTGGCTCAATTACATTCCATGAACATAGATCCACAAAATATAACACACTTAGGCAAGAATCACTACACTCCAAATGTGAGCACCAACAACATATATTATTGCATCAGAATAATGGCAGCCCAAAATACATATTACATATGCTTCTAAACTAATAAAAAAAATCTTATTATGTACTAACTAACTCTCTAACTAGTGGTTAGTATGAATCCATCCATATTTTAATTATTAATTGCATGCATGAGCCTTTACATGTCTTAAAACAAAGAAAACTTGAAAAAATAAGAAAGAGAGAGCCTTAAGTAGACATACGAGTATCTAGAAGTGCCAAAAATAGGAACTCCTTATTCAGTAGGCATCTGTAGAAGTTAAAATTTTGTTAGAATGCATTTTTGATGCATGGAAAGCTCTAAATTTAAAACTGGTAGTTAACTGTCAATGCACCTCTAAATTTTGAAAAATTGTGGAAAACCTTTGAAAAGGCATACCTCGGAACCTAGCACACCAAGGCACCAGTGCACTAGCACACCTCAGAAGCAGGTTCCAAAAAATGCAAATTTTCACTAAGTGTCAAAATTAAAATTCTGGCTTCTAGGTTTTGTTCCCCTTTATACCAGAGCTATGTTTGGGTATTTTCCCTTGAATTTCTCAATGATCTTGATGACTTGAGTCATATCTAGAAAATATAAGGCTTCACATTTTTCTTTCACTTTCTACCTATAGTAGCCAACCTTGATATAAGTCTCTACAAAATCTCCTAATTTCACATCTAGATCTAACAATGTGTCCTCTATTCTAAATGCTTGCCTAATGTCATCATTAGTAGCTTCTTCAAAAAAAATCTAGAATTTCTCAACTACTACCTCTACTAGTATTAACTTCTCCCATGCATCATCCTCAAAAATGTCTAAACACGTATCACTATAATGCTTCTCATCTTCAAAAAATTTCTCTTGGGTTTGATCCTTAAGCCTATGAATCTCCACATGTAATATCTCCATTACTTCATTATCATCCACAATC
The DNA here is from genome assembly GCA_028749045.1 of Cupressus sempervirens. Taxonomy (NCBI): domain Eukaryota; kingdom Viridiplantae; phylum Streptophyta; class Pinopsida; order Cupressales; family Cupressaceae; genus Cupressus; species Cupressus sempervirens. Next base: position 793,266,099 of record CM053785.1, read on the forward strand.
TTTTCAATCCAATCATCAATCTTGTCTAACTCCTCAGTTATATATACTCCCATCAAAATCTAATACCTCTGGCCTTTAATTACTTGTAATGCTTGCAAATTTTTGACCTATGTATGTACTTCATCCATTAGGTAAAAATCTTGATTCAAAATGGCCACAAGCCTATCCACATTATCCCGCATAATGTGTAACAACTTCAAATATCCTTGAAGGATCTGTACACCCTTCTCCTCAAAACTTTCTCGTCATTGCTAACAAGCTTTCAAAAATGGATCCAATTTTCTTGTACCCCTATCTCTTCTCTTGATTTTTGAGTTCAATGTTTCTTCAGGGTTTGTGGGATCTAAGGGACCAACAACCTTGCTTAGATATCCTTTTATGATCTCATTTTGTTGTTGTAATGTTATTAATTCTGCCCCATCCTACTCTAAGCTCCTAAATACATCTTCAATCCCTTTTGTAACCATCAACTTAGCAGTATCCAAGGTAGGTTTCCCAAGCATAGCCTCCTTGGTCTAATAATCCCTTGGAGTCAATTCTTTGACATTTGCATGAAAAGGAGGGATAGCCACGCATGGAAACAAGTCCTAGTTCTAATCACTCATGATAAAGGCTAACACCAATGTATCCTTTGGTGATGACTCAAGTTTCCTTAGAACTTCAATTAATTCCATTCTATCCTCCTCTTTAGTCATGAATTATTTCTTCTTATTTCTTACTACCTCTTTTCTCAGCTACCTTGGAATATGCTCCACTGAGGATTTTCCTTTTGAGGATGAAGGAGTTTGCTTGAGTATTCCTTTTCCCTTATCTCCCCTTTCAGCAGTCCTATATTTTTGTACTAGATCTATACTAGGAGTCTTTGTGTCCATAGAGTCTACAGTTCTCACCTCTATGTCCTGGGAAGCTTGTTGGGGTTGCTCACTTATTTTTCCTTCTTCTGATACTTCATCATTGGATACTTGTTGTGGCTCTTCATCTTGTCCTTCTTGTACCTATTATTCTTCATTGTTTGGAGGAAGAGGAGTAGCTGATCCCTTATGTACACAAAATTTGACTTGCACTGGGGATGGTGGGGCCACTTCAAAACCCTGTAGCTCAGATGGAAACTAACTCCAATCCTCATGTTGAGGTTCATTGGTTGGAGTATCTATTATCTTATCCCCAACCAATTCCATACCCATGGGCATGAAATCAAAATTTGACATTTGAAAGACATCAGTACCTTCCACATCTTGTTCATCTATCCACTATTTATCTATGTACTATTGCATTTCATTTTCTAATATTTTAGTCTAATTGGGTTGCTTAGGAATAGATGGAGGTGTGATGGTGGAGCTTCTTCTCCTTTCTGATTTTATAGCTCTTGCAAGACAATTCCTCCATTTCAAAGATATATTGTCCTCTTCTTCCTCCTCATATTCTTCTTCTACTTATTCTAGAATAGGCTTGGGGACTACTAGGAAAGGAATCACTTTCCTAATGACCCTTTGTCTCCTCTTTACCACAGTCTTTCTTTTTCTCTTCTTAGGTGTGGAGGGGGAGTCTTGTACTTCTTGGGAAGGCACTTCTTGTCTTTCAATCTCAGCTTCCCCTTGGCCTTATTCAACTGGTGGCACTTGAGGATTGTTTTGAGCTTGTGTAGCTTCCACATTCTTTGATCCTTGCACATATTCTTCTCTTATCTATGGAGGTGCTTGACTCACTTCTTCTTCTAGCTTGGCCCATTGAGGATAAGTTCTCTTACTCTTCCTTTTACCCTTTTGATCCTTGTAATACCCAATTGGTCTATCAAGTTGGTTTACCCTTTCTACCAGATATAGATTCATCCTACAATAACCCCTTATGTGGATATCATATGTGTCCATTGTGTTCATCCAGTGATCCTCAATTGCATCCTCATGCTAAAATGTCTTACTAGCTAGATGTTGCACCCTCCCAATGCTATCAAAATAGGGTCATGGAGGATTATATTCTTCTAAGGGATATTGATCCCATTCATACTCAAAAGATGGAATGTCTTGTCTCTAATCCACATTGAATGATCTTATTGCAATTGTCCATGCCCATGTTACTTTGTGTTGTTTCCTTACTCTATAGTATGTGGACAAGATTTTTTGAGTGATCTCCAAGAGTAAAACACTATCACTTGGATATCTTGGGAGCTTCTTAGGATTGATAGTTTGCCCACTACCCTCAAATATGTGAATGTTTGGTATTGGATGTAATAAGCTCCAACCTCTGAAATCTTTGTAGTTGGCTCTTCTAATATCTTGTTCACATAATCTCCTTTGATGAACTATATTGTTGTGAATATGAAAGCATTATTTACAATCCTATATTCCTTTCTTTTCTCTAAAATCTACTTCTTTGCTAGCTGAGGATATACAATGTAGGACCATGTATTTGTATCTTGCATGCTACCCTTCTTATAGAGCCCCAGATAATCTATCACCCTTATGGCTAATAAACACACCAAGTATGATGTTATGTAAAATTTTCTATTATTCTTCACCACCACTAGGTGCTCACCCAAGTTCTCACTGAGAGTAGAAGACCAATCAATTGGCATCTTTGTTGTTTTGATCATCTCATTAAAATACACCATAAAAATGTTCAGGTGTCTTGCTGCCAATAAATCCATAACTCTACTCAAGAGTTTGATTGAATATCTAGTATCTTCCTTCATATAGCCTCTTGTCATATCCACTTTGACTAATTTCTATCCTAGAGGATTCTCCTCAATGAGGTATGAAGACTAGATGATCTCAAAAGCTTCATGAATATGTTTCCTATACCATCTCTCTGCTTTCTGATAGGTTAATCTAATGAATTGATTTACCCTCAGGAGATGGAACACCTTCTCAATGTTTTTGGGTCAAATATCCAAGATGATCTCTCTAATAATACTATTGACAACTCTTTCTTTAGGAACATAATTCTCTACAAGTGTCATAATTATCTCTAAGGACTGCACTGACATCGGATGTGATGCTGCACTAACAAGCCCTGATCAGATCAATGAAAAAGTCATTGGAGACCTTTATGTTGGTTTGTTTTATAGTGTCAAGAATGTGCCCAAATCAGTGTGACCTAGTTTAGTGTCTTGGATCTTTGAATGATCATCCTAAAATTGTGATTTGGTCAGAACACCTTGAAACTTGAATACCATGGGCTTTATGACCATCTTTGCTACAAAGGAGGACAATGAAGAAGCCATTGAATCTACACAAAAATGATGCCCATTAGTTTGAAGTCAAAGAAAAATTAACAAATTCAAACCCCATAAACTGACACAAATAAAACCCTAAACCATAATCTACTCAATAAAACTAGGAAACCTAACTTTATGACTCTTATTTACAAAAAAGGGTGCACTTGGCACACCTAAAAAGTGTGCCTAGTGCACCATTTCCTTAGTAAAATTTAACATATGGGGCTTATCAACATACCTCGTGAGGTGCACTAATGAGAACCTTATGAAGTTAAGTGCAAATAGGAAATGTTTTTGTGTTTGTGTTTGGCTTCTCATTGAACTAAAAAGATTTGCAACAGTGTACTTGAATAGGTGCATTAATGAACACCTTTTAGAGTGTTATTAATGTATTTTTTGTTTATTGCATGTAGGTATTTACAAATGGTGGGGAGAAGAATGGAGGTGTGCACCTTAATAGGTGTGGCACTACGAATTTGAAGTGCTTGTAGAAGAAAGACAAGTGAGGAGATGGTGGGGATCCCCAAGTTATATAGACCCAGGTCCTAGTGCACCACTTGGTGTTGCACAGCTACATTGTTGTACAATTGCATATCACCAAAGGTGATGCCCCTTCCTAAGTGTTTTGGCACACTAGTACAAATGATGAGGTACACTAGTGCACCTCTTCTTTTTTGCAAGAAAAATAACTTTAGCACTATAAAAGTTGACTTTTAGAAACTGGGTTTTCCACTCATGACCTAGTTTTGACCAAGGACATTAGACAAAACCTAGACTATGGTTCAAAAAAACCAAAAAATAAAGTAGGGGGTGCTTATTTGTAGTCAAAATGGGGCATGCACTATGAAACTACAACACCTTTGTTCCATGTCTCCTTGGTAGACTTAGCTAATGTAAGGATTGCACATAAAGCATATGATGCAATCTCAACTGCATTGACATCTAAATACAAAAATGTTTGAATATGTGTCCTTGGCCTTAACACATTCCTCTAGTTTCTTCTCAACAAACGATAGTTTCAGAGAAATAGATTCTCTAAAATCAAATGTTCTCTTTAAGATCTGCTCTTTCCTAAGTTTTAGTTTCCTAATGTCGCTGTGAACACTCACAACTTCACTCTCAAAATCATCTACTTTGGTAGATGGATACTAGATTTGGCTAGATAAATCCTTTAGCTCACTCACCATTGTCTCTATTTGACTATCAATATCTTTAGTTAGTTTGTATGATAAGGTACACTTAACATACAAATTTTTCCCTTCCTGTTGGCATTTCCAAAGTTCTTTTATGCATGTATCAAGATTGACTAAGTCATTCTTGATGTTCTAGTAGATGGTGCTAAACAGAATAACATCATGGGAAATTTGAGCCTTTACCTTTGCAACATTTGATGAGTTTGTGAATTCTTCATCAAATGACTTTAGCACTGCTTGTGCTCTTTGTTCATGATCTAGTTAAGTATGTTGAACTACCAATGTGTTGTGCAGTCTATCTGTCACTTCTGTTAAAGTTTTTTGCAAACTTTTCATAGTTTTTTTTCTTCTATATGAGTTTGTATAGGGATGAGATTAGATCACTTTTATCATCATCATTAGTTGCAAAACTTGCAAGAGAGAGAAGAGTAGATGAACTAGATGGTTTAGTCTCATCCTCCCTCTATTTCTTTGCTACTTCTTTTTCTCTTTTCTCTTCCTCTCCTTTCTTTTCCTTTTCCTCTCTTTCTCTCTTCTCTTCTAATATTTTCTTCTCCTATTCTACAATTTTCTTTATTCTCTCTTCTTCTACAATCATTTTCTTGTCTTTATCTTTCTTTCTTTTCCTATCTTCCTCAAGCAATTATTTCTTGGCTTCTTCTCTTTTCTTATTTTCTACTTCTAGTAGCCTTTTCTCTTCCTCAATTTGTTTCAAATTTTCTTCAATATCTTCAGCATCTAGTTAATTTGGCTCAAATCCACCAAATGGATTGGTATGATCGATGTTAAGAGTAACATTGGTTTGATCAATTCTCATGGTGTTACCACTTGTTGACACTTCCAAGGTTCTGGGAGATAGAAGAGATGATGCATGTGACTCTATCAACATCCTATGGATAGCCATTACAGTCTTCTTTCTCAACTTATCCTTTTCTCCAACCATGAATACAAATGTTCTCAACTTATTTCTTAAGTATGGAGTGAGCTTATTCACCAATCCTTTTATTCACCTTCATCATTAGTCTTGTAGATAGTCCTCAACATAGACTTCTAAAGTTCAAGGTCTTATTCTCTTGTAGGAATCTTCTTATTTATAAGTCTCTCATAGACTTTTTGGTTCACTACTCCTTCAACATCCTTTAAACTTAGATTTTTTTCTATGATATATCTCATAGTAGATATATCAATCCGATCCTTCTCAAAGTTATTATATAAATCATAAAACTTGTTCATCTGAACAAAGTCCCCCTCATTAGCAATCATTGTGTTAATATTATCAATCTTCAACTTCCATGGTTGTGGAGCTATTCTTATTGCTTGTTAGGTGGATTCATCTTTCCTACTTACTTTGTTTCCCATTCCTCCTCTTCTTCATTACTAGACTCAATTGTCAACAATTGCCTCTTACCAAGTCCTATAGCCATCTGTTTGACTCTCTTTGTCTTTGTAGACACTACTTCAACTAATCTCTCATATTTTCTCTTTTGTTAACTAGGTTGAACATCAAACATTTCTACATATTTAATTCTCTATCCCAAATATGTCTCACTAATAGATACTAACAAGGGTTGTATGTTCAATACACCTTTCTTCATTGTCTGCATAGCCTCAAATTTACTCTCTATCATTTCAACCTCTGATAGTGCCTTCTTCATGATTGATTCAACCTTCTTATGTGATGCCTTCTCTAAGGTTGCTTGATGAGCATGCTATGTGATTTCATCATATGTACCAAATCTATACTCTACTTTATCTTTCTCTGAATTTAACAACAAGTCAATGTAACCAACTACAACATCATCATTTACCTCATAGTTGAAAGGATCTAAAAATGTCTCCTAAGTTTCCACTACTTGAATATAAGTGTGATCTATATCAACCAAGATACAAATATCTTCCTTGAATTTGTCCACAATTGTTGGTGAAATCCTAAATCTTTATTTCATCTCATTCTAGAAAGTCCTCATAATTATGTTTCCACTACCCAATATTTTGTCTACAAGGTGTCTTCTAAATACCTTTGGTATCTTCTCCATAGTGCATCTATCACTACTCATTATATCTGTTACTGATAAGTAAGGAAATCTCTTTATTACATGGAAGAATATGTGATTTATCAATGATTGGAATCTAAACACACCATTCTTGGTTCTCTTAATATTTTCAAGCTTTTCCAATAGTTTCATCCTTAATATTTCACTTAGATTCACTTTCTCTTTCTCAACACACTCAATATTTCACTCAAATTCACTTGCTCTTTCTCAACACATGTCTTATATGTTGCATATATAAATCTTGCTGAAGGTTCATCTATCTTAAAACTTGCACAAACTGAATAAGAAATAATTCTACTAAGAAATATCACATCATCTTTCTTGATGGAGCTGATTACCATAGCCTTTCCATTATATACTAACTTAGTATAACTTTCCTCTTTCTTCTTTACCAATTTCTCTCCTATAGGTACACTGCCTTGTTTTCTAAGACCAATTACCTCATGAATAAGATTGGCAAAAATGTCTACTACATTATCTTGCATTCACAATTTTCCATCATGTATCCTACTCAATATGATTTGAGTCCATTCATCTATCTAACTCAAGGTAGAAATGATACTTAAACAAGTCTAATTCTTTTATATTTTCAAATCTGGGCTTCATAGTCATGTCATGGTTGAAAACTAGTTCCATATATTTATTCAGATATTCAATAACAACTAACTCAAACTTACGATTCAAATAACTTTCTACATCTTTAAGATAAACTACATTGTTTGGAGTGATAGACAATGAAAAGTTAGGGTTTCCTTCATTAGGTTTTATAGAAACAATCTTAAACTTAGGTCTATCCTCATTCTCAACAGTGTGTACCACTGACATATCCATAATTCTTATCAACAATATCTTTTACCAAACAAATTTGTGGAAAAATGATAAAATACCTCTTTCTAAAAATAGGTTTTTCTTTGAAATCACTCTGACAATTCTCTTTTGAATGATCTTCTCTTCAGATGTGTTTGCAATGAAGTGAAATTCAATTCTATACTCCATTTATCCATTAACTTGAACTTGCATTCATTACGTACTTCACAAATATGAAAAAGCTATCAATTACATTTTGTAATTGGATAACTAGTCAAAATCATCTATCTGGTCTTTAGATGTCATCCAAGGTTTACTATAGCCTCCTTCCATCATGAAAAACATCCTCAAGACTTCACATCATGAAATTCTCGACAAAAAAATACTTTTCATCTTATGTTGTAGAATCAACCTTTATTGTAATACTAGTAACTTTGAATTTCATCATAACTTGTTTAGATGAGCTCCAAATTAAAAGAAAGATTAGGTACCATCTAAACATAATTGGATACATCTTTTCCCAACTTTTCTACCTCTAATTTGGTCTCTAAATGAAGTTCTCAAATACTGATGCTATGAACAAGCTCAATTCAACTTAATTAAGTCAAACTCAACAACTGACTTTGATATTTTTGTCTTATCATCATCTAACTTTTCTTTTGAGATATTAGTTCCTTTAAAAAATGCTTCGTTAATTTCTTCTCAAAGTTCACTTACAATGTTTCTTTGTCCTTCATTGTTAGTTCTAGAGTTCCTTTCATGGTTCCTTCTATCATTCCTTCTATTTCCAAAGTTTCTTCAATTGCTCCTTCTATCTCCAAAGTTTTTGTCCATTCTACACTACCTTGCTATGTGTCTGAAATTGTTGCATAATTGACATACATGTTCTCTTCTTCTAGGATTCTATTGATCATCAGGTGCATGACAATTTTGAGCACTGTGTCCTAGGTTGTTACACTTATAACACATGATTTGTCTTCTATTTTCATAAGATCTCCCTTCTCTCAATGTTCTTTCATTAGATCTTCTTCTATCTATAGAGTTAGTATATCTAGACATTCTACTATTTATTTTATCATTGTCATACTTAGGTTTCCTACAATCAATTGCATTATGACCCATACCATGACAATTATGACAATAAAAGTCCTTAACATGATTAAATGACTTATTTGTACAATCTCTATTCATACAACCTATTTCATTACATAAAAAGAACTTACCTCTAAATTCATACTTGGTTTCCTTGGGAGTCTCCACTTTCTTTGGTTCATCCAAGATTACAACTTCCTTGTTTTGCTCTACTTTTTAAAGCTTTTTAGAAGATTGACTAGATTCAATCTTATCATAAGATTTGTCTTTTTCTTTCAGATCTGATCTAATCTCAGATTTCTTTGTAGACATGTTAATTAGATAACCAAGAGCAGTCTTGTCATAAGAAGTTCTTTGCATAAACATTAAATCATCAAGCTTTTCTCTGCTAGAATAAAGCTTCTCAAGATTTTGCTTGCATTGTGTTAATTCACCTTTCACAATAGTATTGTACTTGTGGAGTTCAAATCTTCTTTCAATGTTTCAAACTTAGATGTTTTCTTTGCCAGATTTTCTTTTTCAGTCTCAAATCAAATTCAACTTTGCTAGGATCATTTCTCAAAGTAAACTTCATATTTGTAATCTCCAATTCATGCTTCAAGATCTTGTACTCTGTCTTCAACTTGGAATAGTCATGATCAGTAGTTCTAGATTTAGTAGATTCAGGCTTTTATTTCAAATGATTAATCTTTTCTTTCAACTAACCAATGTATATTTTGGAGTCCTCATATCTATCCTTCAGCTTATCTCTTTCTTTAGTAAGGAGAAAAATTTGTTCAAGATCTTCTTTGAGGTTTTTCATCAACTATTCCATATCCATAGGGATCTTACTTGAGCTCTTAAGCCTCTTCAAAGTAATTGTGCTTTGATACCAATTGTTAGAAATAATAATTACTGAGAGGGGGCATGAATCAGTAATCTACAAACTTAAGTCACCAACTAGATATTATTACTTACTATAAACCATGTATAACAAAGCAATAAGGCAATGTTGAACAGTAATAGTAACAATGCATAAAGATAACTCATAACACCATATTTTGTTAACTAGGAAAACCTTGGCCAAGGGAAAACCCTCGTGGGGATATACCCACTAGATAACATACTGATATATAAGTTCCTTGTTAGAGGATGGATCCTATTAGGAGTCAATGAGAAAATTCAGTACAAGGAGTCCCTATTAGGAGACTTTGAATCCCTATTAAGAGATTCCAACCCTATTAGGAGTTGTAGTATAATGTATGCAAGAAGAGCCCACTGCCCAAACATGGAGTTTCAACTACATGAAGAGCTCACTGCTCAAACAAATAATTTACTATTATTTTCCTTCCTTGACAAATCTCTGATCTTCAACTCAATCTTAGTCACCAAATAGCTCATATAAAAGTTTTCATATATCACTTTCACATAGGTTCGCTCACTTTGCAATCTTACAAGATAGCACTTACAAAACATAACTTTCACACCTCTTATCACAAGAAGTCCTTTGCATAAATACCCTGCCTTTACATAAAATACTGCTAGGTCAGCTAAGACTACAATTCATTTTTCCAAGTTAGAGCAAACATCTCCGATGTCGGCCCTAATTGGACAAGTTATTATTTTGTAAAAAAAATAATTTTTTCCTTCAATTCTTGTCCTACTTTACCAAAACACAATGATCTCTATTCCATATAGTCCATACAAACTTCAAAGGTTATACACATCATCAAAAACATGTATACTATCTCCAAGTAACTTCACTTGTCATAATATGATGTCAGTAACATGTTATAAGCAAAGCAATTCACCGTTGTAAACCAAATTCTAGTATACGTAGACAATTTTTTGATTACCAACCACTAAGTATCTATATTGTTGAGGTTTTTTGTCAACATGTACATCATGTGTTTCCATTAATGACAATAATTATATATCATTATTTTCCAATTGTCAACATAAAAGACACAAATAGGCCAAAGACTACAAGACCATCTATCTCATTTCATAGAGAGAGGCATACAGAGTCGAGTGGAAGTGCTAGTTAGACATTTTGTATATACTTTGTATAGACACCTTGTATTGTTATGTATTTATATATTTTGATATGAGTTGTTATTATCATGTGATATCATCACCTATTGGACATATTGACCTTTTATATTATTTCTTATCATGCATGGACATTGAATTATCGATACTCAATACCTAAGTTTTGATGATGATGAAATGGACCTTTTATGATAGTTACCTATGATGGACACTAACATTTGATAATATTTAGTGTAAATTTGAATAAATTGGGGATAATGACATACATGGGAACATTTTTACAAGTTACAAAAATGATTTAACTTTCAAACAAGGGTATAAACATTTGGGTTAGTTGAACATAATCAAGCATATATTTTATGAAAAATTTGGACAACTTGAGTGGGCTAGGTTTATTCTTAGTAGAATTCATGATGGAATGTTCTGAGTAGGAGATATGCCACTTATAATAACTAATGATATAACTCACCAACTTATCGGTTTGACTAATGAGGGTAGTGTACTTGTTAATGAAAAGAAAGTTAAGAATTTAATTGAGGTCAACACTAAATCAACTTGGGATGGAAGAGGCATGAGATTGATTTAAATTGAATGAACATATGTAAGATTGATTAGTAAGATAATTAGGTATAATATGAACTACATTTTTAGGCTTAATTCAATATTAGCTAGATTTATCCATGTTGCATATACAATGACTATTGAGAAAGAGAAGGTAAATATGTGTGAAATTTTGATATAGTAGTTGATTTATAACCTTGAGAGGATAAAGAAGGGTAAATAAACACCTTTTAGGTCTAAATCATTGATAATTCATCTAGGATTTCAACTTGTGGAAGATTCCCTAGTATTCCAAACTATTAATGGAGTTCTAATAAGTGAACAATGGAAGTTATGGTACATTACTTTAGAAACATACCTACTAAGAGAGTAACATAGAACATAACCAAAATGATGAAATCATTTCAGTTAGAGATTTAAAAAAAAAAAAAATTCAAAATCCCTACATCAATTGTAGAGAAGTACAAGGAAGAAATTGTCTTCATGGTTGAAATAGATTATACATGTATGGAGGCAGTGGAGCCTAGAGTAAAATACATTGATCCTATGGGTTATAAGATTATAGAATAGATGATTGATGGATATGAAAAAATAATTCTTAAATTATATAGGGATAAAAAGTTCCCTAGATTGGGGACTTATGAAGAGAAGTACAATGAGGAAAGAGATCATATCTATAGCAAGGATATCAAGAAAAGAGTGGATAAAAAGATTGATCATATGCTCAAATATATTGGAATGGCTAGAGAAGAATTTCAAGAAGCTAAACAAATAGAAATTAAGATTAAGGGTAGTGGTTAATCAAACATACTTTTGGTTAAACTAGTTGCAATTGATGTTACACCTAACTTAAACATTTGGAAAGCATCAGATCTTTTTTATAGAAACATAATTGTCATCATTCTAGAATAGTCATCAACAAATAGGATAATGTACTTGTCACCTTTTTAGCTTTGTACATCAATTAGTCCACACAAATCAGTATGAACTAATTCCAAAATTTCTTTAGAGGTGTGATTCTTACTTTAAAACTAGATTTTGTCATCTTACCTAACTGACATTAAATTTGCAAATCATATTGTTAGGTTTCTTCAATTTAGGAAAACTTTTGGCTCTTTTCATGTTACTGATACTAACTAAGTTATTAAAGTTAACATGACATAACCTCTTGTGCCATAACCACACATCATCAAATTATATGACTAGACAAATAGCATCATTCATGTCAAGATAAAATAGATTACCACTATTCTAATCACCTTTTCCAATTAGTTTCCCATCAATGTCATAGATCTTTGCTATCTTTTTCTCAAACTCAACTTTGCAACCTGAACTATTTAGTTGTGACACACTCAACAATTTATAGTTAATTCCTTCTACATAATAGGTATTATCACACATGATCTTTTATGTGAGTTTGATTGATCCTTTAACTTTTTTAAGATATGGTGCATCATTATTAAACCTTACACTATTTCTATTGTAATAATCAAGTGTAATGAACTTACTTTTATATCAAGTCATGTAAGGTGAACACCCACTATCAATAATCCATCTATCACTCTTGTTCACATAAGAAACTAGTACAGTTGCAACATCCTCATCAGAATCATCTTTCATTGCAACATACACCACTTCATCATCATGGTTGTCAAATCCATCTTTGGTTTCCTCTTCAGCAATGTAGCAAAACTTATTTCCTTTATCTTTATAATCTTTGTTGTCCTCATCTCTTCTACTTCTATACGGGTCTCAACTTCTATTATTCTTCTAATGCAGGAGCATCCCTAGTTTTCTTCTAATCTTGCATGATTGGAGCTTGATAAATACTAGGAGCTTGACATAATATGTGGTATTCAAAATTCACTATGAGATTAGTGTATACTATAGTGCTTGGCATGTACTAGGAGCTCGATAATGCTTTGGAATTTACTGATGCTTGGCTTGGTCTTGGTTCCTATTGGTGCGGAGTTGTCTGTGAGCTAACTTTGGATAGTTAATTTGTGTTGTAGCTGACTATGGCTCAAAATATATTTAATGTAAGTGATTTAATTTAATTTGTAATGAATTGGGTTAACTTGTGGCTTATTTAGTATAAGTAGGTGGTTTTGTGAACTCTTTAGGCATTAATTGTCTAGCTTAGAGAAGAGGATGAAGGCTAGATGAAAAATTTGAAGAGCTAGTAGCTAAAACTTGAGAACCATAGGATTATTTGATGGACCTAAGAGTAAAAGTGTGGATTCTTCTTAGTGTTCTTATCCAATTTTGGTTCTAGCCTAGTTGGGATTGGATTTGTAAGTTGGATCTTGATGGATCTTGAAGAACTGTTATTGTAATTTTTGTTGTATTTGGTCCTAACCTAGAAGGCCTTATAGTTGGTCATATTTCATGTAATTAGTTATTTTATGAATAAAGATTTGTGATTTGGTATCAAATCTTGCATTATTGTTGTATTGTTGTTGTGTTTTCATTGTGTAGTTATTTTTTTGGGCTTGGACATCTCCTTTGGGATACTCCTACCACGCACTACATCAGGTGCTATCAGAGTGAAGGTTATTTTTGAGTGTGTGAACCGATCACTAAAGTTGAAGCAATTTGCACTAGGATCTTGGGTTTGAGGAGGTTGATCTTGTGGAGTTAATTGATCTTCTAGATTGGTGAATCTATTGCTTTGGGTTTTCAAAAAATTTGGAAGATGCCTCCAAGAAGATTAGACCCTAAGGAAATTAATGATCTTAGTGATGTTATGGAGAAAAGGGTCTCAAAGAAGATTAGATCAAAATTTAGATCTGAAATTGCATTGATGAAGAGTGACATGATTGTTGAAATTATGAGTGCTTTAGGTTGTGTACCTATACATGTGGGTGCTGATAATGGATATTAGGAATTTTCTAAAGACTTTAAATTTGTTGGATTGAGTGGTGAGGATAGAAATGGTCATGTAGAGCAACCTATTGGAACTAGGACTGGTCAATTTGCTAGACCTAGATCTTAGTTGAAGCTAAAGCACATGATGGGAGTTTCTAATTTTTTAGGTACTTTGACTCCTAAAGACTTGGTTTATTGGATTAGTGAATTGGAAGACTACTTTGAGCTTAAGGATATTCAAGATCCACTTAGAGTGAGGTTGGCACAAACTAAGCTAGAAGGACATGCTACTCTTTAGTGGAAAGACCTACAAAGAGATAGAGAAGAAGAAGGTGAAATGAAGATCACTAGATGGAGATTGATGGTGACTAAATTGATGGCTAAGTTCATTACTATTGATTATAAACCTTAGTTGTTTAAGAGGTTGCAAATTCTTGAGTAGAAATATATGATTATGAAAGATTATGCTAAGGAGTTCTACAAGTTGACTATTTGGTGTCCTCACAAAGAATTTCCAAAGGAGAAGGTAGCATGGTACATTAATGGTTTGAGATTCAATATTAAAGATGCGGTTGGTATGCTAAATATTTCTTCAGTTGAGGATGCTTATCAATATGCTCTGAAGGTAGAAGATAAGTTGAAGAGGAAAATCCAAGGTAATGCTAAAGGGAAGGAGAAGTAGGATAACTCAGGAAAGGCTAAACTGAGTGTTGAAGGTGAACCAAAACCTATTGATCAAAAGAGATAGATAGGTGGAGGTGGGTTTAGTGGTAATTCTTTCAAATGTAGTGAAGAAGGGCATAGATCTTTTGAATGTCCTCATGGTAGGAAAGTTGTTTTTGTGAATGAGGTTGCAGTCCAAGATAGTCAGCCTAAGCAAGGAGGGAGTTTACTGATTTAGCGAGTACTGGTTGGTCAAAGGACAATTAATACTTGTCATAGGACTAGTTTCTTTAGGAATTTTTGTAGGTCTTGTTATAAAGTGTGCAAGGTGATTATGGATGGTGGTAGTATTGATAACCTTGTTACTAAATAGATGGCTCAAAAACTTGGTTGGAAGAGAGTAAGACAACTTTATCCTTATAGGATTGGCTAGTTGTAAGGTGAGAATGCTTTAGAGGTGAGGGAGAAATGCCTTATTGATTTCAAGATTGGGTAGTATAAGGATCAAGTGTTGTGTGATATTGTGGATATTAAAAGTTGTCATGTGTTGCTCGATAGACCTTGGTAGTATGATTGCAAGGTTTTGCATGATTGTGTCAAGAATGCATTTACAATTGTGAAAGGTGGAAGGAAGAATTCCTTGATTCTTTTGTAAAATGAAGAGTATAGTAGAAGAAATCTAAGTATTGGTACCTAGCTTGATTTGGTAGATTCTAAAAGGGATAGAGATCAGCATGAAAAGAAGACTTTTGGAACACCAAGGATGGATGTGAAGAAGAAAAAGTGGAATAAAGGAAAGAGTGTACAAGTTGAGGACTTGGATGAATTTTATGTGAAGAACCACTTTGGGATTTATGTGTTGAATCCCAAAAGATGTTCTTCTAGCTACTAAGAACATCTTTTCAAACCTAGGCTATTTGATGAAGGAGAATCCTAGACTTGCTTACAATCCTGCATGATTGGAGGGATTTTGGCTTGGAGTTGTGGACTTAGTCAAAGAAGAAAGTGTAACTTAGTAATTGAAGGGAGCTTGATAGATACTAGGAGCTTGGAATAATTTTTGGTGGTTGACATTCACTAGGAGCTTAGCGTACACTAGGAGCTCAACATTCACTAGGAGCTCGGTGTATAGTGTGGTACTCAACATGCACTGGGAGCTCATAAATGCTTGGAAGTTTACTAATTCTTATTTTGGTCTTTCTAATTCTCAACTTGGTCTTGGTTCTTCTTGGTGCTGAATTTTCTATGAGCTGACTTTGGGTATTTAATTTTTGTTGTGGCTAACTTGTGGCTCAACATATATTTAATGTAAGTGATTTAATTTAATTTTTAATGAACTGGGCCAACTTGTGGCTTAGTTGGGTATAAGTAGGGATTTTTGTGGAGTCTTTAGGTATTAATCATCCATCCTAAAGAAGAAGACGAAGGCTAGATGCAATCTTTAAAAAGCTAGTAGTTGTGGCTTGAGAACCAAAGGATTTCTTGGTGGACCTAAGGGTACAAGTGTGGATTCTTCTTGGTGTTCTAATCTAGTTGTGTTTATAGAATAGTTGGGATTGTGTTTGTAAGTTGGATCTTTTTGGATCTTGTAGAACTATTATTATAATTGTTGTTGTATTTGGCCCTAACCTAGAAGGCCTTATAGCTGGGCATATTGCATGTAATCAGTTATTTTATGAATAAAGTGTTGTGATTTTGTATCAAATCTTGCATTATTGTTGTATTGTTGTTGTGTTTCCACTGTTTGGTTATTTTCTGGGGCTTGGACATCTTCTTTTTGGATACTCCTACCTTGCAATAAATCATATTCTTCTCTCAACATCTAGTAGTAATATGACCAACCTCATTAAGATTAAATCTCATGATAGGTAGCTTACCTTTGAATTTTCCTTTGCCTCTATGAAATCTCCTTGCCAACAATACTCCAAGCTATTTTATATCCTCCTCATTTGCATCATTGTTAGTAGAAACATATTTGAACTTTTTTTTTTTCTCTTTAGGTTCCTTTAATGATAGTTTATCTTTGAAAGTAGATTCAACATTTTTAGTTTTGAAAGAATTGAAATTAGAGACCTCAAAGGAAGTGAGCCTACCCATCAAACCTTCAAGGCTCATATTACTACTAGGTATACATCTTAGTTATTGTATGGTAGAAACTCTAATAGCATAGATAGGTAGTAATGTTCTCAGTACTTTTCTCATTATAGTCTCATCATCAATGGTACCATTACCTTCTCTAATAGCATTAACAACATAATTTATTCTAGAGCAATATTGAATAGTGTTCTCACCTTTTTTCTTTCTCATGTCATCAAACTTCCCTCTGAGAGTTTCATATTTGACTCTAAAAATTTTTCCATCTCCTCAATAAATTGTGTGTAAAGAATCCCACATCTTCTTTATAGAGTCACAATCCTTGATGTCATTGAACTCTAAGTAACTTAGGGCAAAGGAAATCTCCAACATTGTCTGATTGTGTTCTTTATTCTTTTTTAGATCATCAATAGTTAGGGCTCTAGTAGGATCAACATGCTTAGTGGTGATGGTAGATTTTGCATGTCTCCAAGACCTCCTAGGTGTAGTTTCATAAAAAATTTCCATGCAGGAAAGTTCTCCTTGTTAAGCTTGGGTACCTCTCTTAGATATCTCTAATCTTTTTCTTTCAATACCTTCAAACTGATCCTCTCAAGAACTATGCTTTGATACAAATTATTTTAATTCTTTAGAACAACTAAGAGGGGGGTGAATCAGTTATCCAAGGTCTAGATGTAAAAATAAAAAATTCAATGCTTAGTAGACCCATATCCATAAAACTTCAACATGCATGTATCCATTAGATCATAAAATATTTAAACTTTGTAGGTTATTTTCCTAGGTCAAAATAAATTCGCAAAAATATAACATGAAACACCATAAGAATATTCACAAAATTTGACACAAGTATTTTATGTGGAAACCCAATTTGGAAAAAAAATGTCTGTTACATGCTCCTAATTTTCACTCTTCTAAAGTGATGCCCTGTAAATGGCCAACCCTATTAAAGGTTACAATACACATTGTTAAATGTGACCTGGCTAAAGGATTTCAATCACCCGATTAGGAGTGAGCCTTATTAGAGGATTTTAGACCATTCCATTAGAGTGCCACCCGCTTAAAGTATTTACAAATGACTGTTAGGTCAACCTTAATTCAGAGGATTTTATCCACACTAGTATAGTTATTAGAAAGTAATAGTAGGACTTGATTTGATAAAAATTACAACTCAATTGGAGATCACAGATCTTTGTTTTAGTCCTCCATTCTACTTGGAATTCTTACTCTTTAGCTCTGATAGCTTGTCCACCGTTCAAGCATTCATAGTCTTCAGCCTTCTTGCTTTGTATGCCAACTTTAATCTCCTTTGTTCGACCACTGAATGAAGAAATACCATAGACTCCTTGTCTTCATTAGGTTCTCACACATGAAAACCTTTTCTTTTGACTAGCTATCTCTATAAATAGAGATTTTAGATATTTTCCCAGTTAACCACAATCATTCATTCTAGGGTTAGGTAGGACTAGGTAGGATTCAATGAATCTACCCACTTTTCCAATTTTTTCCTCTAGAATCTTTCTCTTCAATCTTCCTTGAATTCACCTCAAAATGGTTTACCTTGAATACTATGCCACCAACTCATCATAGTTATCTTCCACATGCTTTACATAATTCAAGAAATCAAATTAGTTAGCTCAAATTTGTCAAATCTTTTATTTAAATTTTTTTGTTATCACTCAGTGTCTATATTGTTCTATCACTCGGCCAACACTAGTTTACTCAGCCAAAACTAAAGTTTATTGATGCTCAAAATCAACTAAACTTTACTCAGCATATACTAACATTCACTTGGATTTCACTATTTTTTCTTCTTTTCTAGGCACATCTTGATCTTTACTCAGCTTCTACTAATTTCTACCCGGTTTGCACTGACTTCTTGACAAGGCTTGGAAAACACTTTTCTCACTTGATCTTCTTCCAATCTAAACTTGAGTTATCTTTTATTTCAGACTTTAAGTACATAAATAATAAACTATAGTATCAATATCTTACATGGTCTTAATGCCTCTTTTATATACCAAATAACTAAACCTTTCTCTAGGTGCTTTTGTTATCTCCTCTTTTCAAATCCTCTTCATTAATCAACTAAATGATAGCTTTCAGACCAAAAGGTAATTTTCTCACCAATAGGTAGAAAATTTGACATCATTGACAAAATAATAATTTTTCCATTACAAGTCTTCACTTCGAAACAACCTCATATCAAGAGACATACCCATTGAAGAAAGAAGAGTAGAACCAAGATTGTCAAAGTATGCCAAAAGACATCACCTTGTTGAATAAATTATGGGAGATAAATAAGATAGACCAATGAAAATAAATAGACTAAGAGGTGATACATGTTTTTGGAGCATGCATGAGCCTCAGATAGTGAAAGATTCCTTAGAGAATGAAGACTGGAGTAAAGCCATGAAAGAAGAGTTTGATCAGATTGAGAAGAACAAGACATGGACTCTAGTACCTAGACTAGAAGACAAGAATGTGATCGGAACCATGTAGGTGTACAAAAAAAACTTAGCTAAATGGTGAAGTCACAAGGAATAAGGCAATATTAGTTTGCAATGGGTATGCATAGGAAGAATGAATTGACTATGGAGAAACATTTTCCCCAATTGCAAGATTGGAAGGAGTAAGAACTTTTCTTGCTTACTCTACATATAAAGGTTTCAAAGTTTATCAAATGGATGTAAAGTCAACATTTTTGAATGGTATATTAGAAGAAGAGGTTTATACAGAATGACCTAAAGGATTTTTTGATCCAAACAACAAGAAAATAGTATGTAGACTACACAAATCTTTATATGGTTTAAAGAAAGCCCCAATAGGATGGTATGAAAGACTTCACAATTATCATGTGAAGATTGGTTTTGAGGAGACTAATGATAACAACAATCTATACTTGAAGACAGAAGGAGATAAATGTATTTTATTGGCTGAAATTTTTTTTGATGATGTCATATTTGGAGGTAAAAATGCATTTTGTAAGTCATTTGCAAATAAAATGAAGAAAGAATTTGAGATGTCTATGTTTGGAAAGATCAAGTTCTTTGTTGGTTTGCAAGTATATCCGATGAAATATGGTATATACATCACTCATTCTAAGTATGTTAAGGAAATATTAAAAACTTTTGGTTTAGAGGATTCAAAAATAGTTAGCACACCTATTTAAACAAGACAAACTTTCAAAGACCGATGATTCTACTAAAGAGAATAAAAAATTGTACAGGTCTATGATTGGTAAGTTACAATATGTAGTATATAGAAGACCTGACATTGCATTAGCTATTGGGATTGTTGCAAAATTTCCTACAAATCCTAAGGAGAATCATTTGATGGTTGTGAAAAGAATTATGAGATATTTGATAGGAATAGAAGACTTTGGTCTATACTATAAGAAAAATGATAATTTTGAGTTAAGGAGAGCCTATACAGATGCTGATTGGGCTAGAAACATTGATGAAAAAAAGACTAAAAGTGGTGAAGCATTTTTCTTAGGAAAGAGATTAGTCACCTGGACTAGTGAGAAACAAATTTGTATATCTCAATCTACTAATGAGGCTAAATATGTGGTTGCTATAGTAAATTGTACAAGTGTGGTATGGATCAAACAACTATTCAAAGGTATGAAGGAGGAAATGACTAAACTTGTAGTACTTTATTGTGACAATACAAGTGCTATAAGCATATCAAAGAACCCTTTGATGCACACAAAGACTAAGCACATTGAAATAAAGAATCATTACTTGAGAGAGTTGGTTCAAGACAAAGAAGTGAGGATGGAATATGTGAATAAAAAAGAACAAATAGTTGATATATTCAAAAAAGTTTTACCTAAGGATGCACATGAATATCTTAGAGGTAAAGTAGGGGTGATACCCCTATCCAAAGCTACTTAAGAAGCATGAGTAGTGTCTTGCATCAATAGAGCTTAATATTATGTCTTACAACTTAATGTAGTGGATCTTTCTTTAGGGGCTTCCTAAAGTAATCAAGGAGCTGAATTAGACAATTTAAAGTCACATGCAAGGTGATAAAGGGAGAACCTAAATTGACTATATCTATATGTAGAGATGACAAGTCTTTGGCATTATTGTCAAAGAGGGAGATAACAGAAAGAGGGAGATAGAGAAAGAGAAAATAACTTATAGAGGGAGATTAAGAAAGATATAAGGAGATTGACAAAGCTCATATTACCCTATATAGAGGAAGGACATATACTACTAGAGGGAGAAATTTTCAAAGATATTATTTTCTTGTTGGTATTATTGTTGGTATTGGTTTGACATCAATGCCAAAGAGGGAGATTATTGACACTAATACATTTGGCATCAATTTGCGATGGCTATGTGTCACAATTATGACAGCTATGTGTCACCACTGCGACAGTAAGAGATGTCGCTATTTTTTAGTCACAAAATATGATGTCTACCCTATTCTATCACAATTACGATGCATAGCCATCCCAATCCAACCACTTTATTGTGACACCAATCTCATCACAATTCATGGGGTATCCATCACAATAGCGATGCCTCTAAGGTTTTTGTGATGGCAGTTGGGGTGACCACCTACAGCGACTCCAACAAAAATCCTGTCGCAATAATTCCTTTTTGTGTTGCAATTGCAATGGTGACGGTTGAATTATGACAAAAGGGGGCATCACCTTCATAGCAAGCCTTTCGCAATTCATCTTTTTTGTGTCGCAATTGCAATGAGATGCAACAGAACACAACGTCACCACTACTGCTCTCCCATCACAATTATGACGATGGCAGAGTAAAACATTAAAAAAAAATTTGTTGGCTTCTAGCTACATCAAACAAAATCAGACCTCTTAAACCCTTCATAAATTCATTTGGTCACATCTTATATTTGAGTAGGATTGGTGCTCCCTCGATTATTTCATGAGATATTATTATCAGGCCATCCAATCGGCTATAGGACAAAGATGATTCCTAAACAATCGAATTAGTAATACGGTCGATCTACATTGCATTTGGACACTTGGTTTGAGGTTCATCTCATCGATTCCCATTCATCACATGATCTTTATTTGATTAGACCTCAATAGAAAAAATTAAGATTTCCCAAGCCCCAAGCCCAAATCGTGCAGGCTTCAATCTCCACATATCATAAAGCTTGTATATAGAGTTGAGCATCCCGTAGCTAGAAGCTTCACTTGCATCAAATCTTGGATGGTATGAGAATGCTTAGCTCTATACACAGGCTTTATGATATGTGGAGATTGAAGCATACATGATTTGTACTTGGGGCTCGAGAAATCTCAATATTTTCTATCGAGGTCTAATCAGATAAAGATCCTGTAATGAATGGGAATCGATTAGATGAACCTCAAACCAAGTGTCCAAATGCAATGCAAATCGATCATATTGCTAATTCGATTGTTCAAGAATCATCTTTGTCCTATAGCCGATTGGATGGCCTGATAATAATATATCATGAAATAATTGAAGGAGCACCAATAAGACACCATCCTGCTCAAATATAAGATGTGACCAAATGAAGTTACGTAGGGTTTAAGAGGTTTGATTTTGTTTGATGTTGGAGGTAGTTGAGAATGACATAGTTGGAAGCTTCACCTCCCTTGTCTTCTCCCTTTTCCTCACTCCTTCTCAGGCCTTAATATGCAATATATATTTTTTGTACTACAATATCATGTAGTGAAACCAATTATACAAATAAAAATATAGTAGTGAAACCATGGAAGCAAAAGCTAGTAAAATTGGGAAGGTTCAATGAAAACAAATATTATGAAGAAAGATTGCAATGATGTGGCATTAGATTGAATACATCAATATATGTAATTGGATCAAAAATATCTCTAGATATTAATGCTAGTAAAGCAGCATCATAATTTTCTAAGATGTGCATATTGATCTCATCATTTTTTATTTAATTAACATTACTTGAATGATTTTAACAAAACACAGCTATTAGGCGAATAGTCAAATAACATCCTTTAACTTGATCCTTCATTTAGAAACTGAAAACAACTTAATAAGCCATCAGAATGATCAAATACCACATTCTCTCTTGTTTACAACATTTCTCAATTATCACTAGTCTAGATCATTGTTAGTTCATATTCACCTACCATTGTAATGTACCTCACCCATGGCAATGCTTGATATCCACTCTTTTCAATGATTTTCAGATACCCGACCTGTAGTAAAGAATTGCAACAAAAGAAAGTTGTTATAAAGTAGCAGCCTAAATCTAAATGAACAAAAGGTAAATTCTCAACCATTTATTCAATGCATCAATTTACTTGTGGAGCTAAATATTTAAAAAGCATAATGATTTTCACTGAGGCCAATATAAATATAAGCAATGAGCTTGTTCTCATTAGAAATATAGAAGTGAACACACAAAAGGGTCCAACACTGTGATGAATTTTATGGAGTCAGTCCAAAATGACCTGAAACGACTCAAATTTCAGATAAGTTATAAATCATGGTAATGAGCTAATGATACTTGCAAAAGCAATAATCTACATTTGTAAACTAAAGTTAAGAAATGACCTGAATTCTTGATACAGTAAAATATGGTATCTCAAATTTGACACGAATAGGCACCACTTTTCTATGGTTGCTTCTTGAGTAGTTATGCTAGAAAGGCTAAATTCAGCCCTCAATATGTATTCATGAATCAAAACCCACATAATAAGTCAATCAAGAAACTAAAATAGCAGGGTCCAGAACCATGGTACTATTAACCATTTTTGAACAAGAAAACCAATGAAAGTTGTAAGATACCTTTCCACCAAGAAATGAATTTATTTTCCAAAGAAAAGCATCCCTCTCTAGGGAGTACACAAAAGTACCCATTGATGTCCGTACATGAGGTGTAGATGCATCAGTTGGTACTGGCAATTCAATTTCAACATTTGTTGTCGTACTGCACAGTTAAAGAAAACCATGAGACAAATTAGCAACTACATAGAAATATCAGTCATACATAAACCATTCCCTGAAGCTAACATGTTAGAAAGATCTATCTAAATAGTAGATAAATCAGATCTAAAATAGGCATACATAAGCCAAAGAGATAATTTGAAACTTGCGATCTTTGTATTGGCTGTGTGCTCTCACCAAATATTCTACCTGGCTTCTTGAATGCTTTTCTACTTGAGCTTCAACCCATATCAATGGCTTTACCTAAAAAGTAATAAAAACATATGATATGAAACCTACTTTAGAAGGATATCCTTCATAATAGAACTTCAAAGATTTGACAACAACTGCATTCTGTTGAATATATGGACAAACCTGTGTGCTAAGTCTATAATTCATAAGATCAAAAGTCCCATCATGAGGTATGAAGGATATAGTTCTATCATCTTCAAAATGAGCAAGATGAACGCACCTAATAGAAGAAATAGAAATTAACATATGCCTTTTCAAGGGAAAAAAAAGACCAAGTACAACATCAAAGGAATTTGCAAGAACTTTAATATAAGATAAAATTGATAGTTTAAGGAATTGAATAAGAAAATGAGCTTGATTGCATACTGATGAAACTTGATGTCATCCAAATCAATTGCTTTACCCTTTGATGCTTTGCCTTGAGCTTCTAGTAGCACCCTATCATTGAGTCCAAGTTTGTATTCTGGCATTCCGCTGAAAAAAAGTGAATCAAAATACACTTGTCATTAATAGCTAGCTACGTAACATTTCAGCAGTCATGCTAAAAGTACATTATAAAAAAATAAAAAATTAGAAATAGCCACATTTTGCACAAAACAAGCTAAATTAACCATGAAACACAATCAATAATTCAATACCAAATATTAAATCAAAAGTTATAAAGGTTTAATACTTATGGCATGTGTATAAAAAAAAGAAATCATTAGTGGTCAAACTACTTCCAACACTCAATAATTATATAAAACGTCTAAAGATATATATATATATATATATATATCAGTATTTTATTCTTTTTTTCTAATTTTTCATACTGTTTTATTTCCAAGCTCGGCTATGGGGATCCAGCTTCAGCCTTGATATGGCAAGGGCATGGGTGTCCCGACCAAATTATTCTAGATACATCTATTACAGACCCGGGGAAGGCCTGCAAATTGTACGAATTGGACCTGGTCTGGGTATGGGACCTAGTGCAGCATAATCTAAACTTCAACATTTTGTAATTATAATTTGACTTGTAATCTGTCACTCTAAACTCTCCAAGAAATTGGACTCTATTCAATCATCCACCACAGTTCATTATTCTCCTATATTTGTTTTGTTCTCACTGAAGCATGTAATCTGTTGAAATGCAATTATCTAGCAACAAAGTTGGTTGTCTTGTGACCAAAAAATTGTTATTTATTAAATCTTAACAATGAATATGAACATAATATTTTTACTTTTAAAAGTTGGAGAATTTGTAGATTCTTTGTCTGATGGTAATTCATAATTCTACCATGTAAAAATAAACACAAGATGTTTATTATCTAAAATCTCATGCGCCAATCTCATTCTCATAATATATGTCTACTCGTTTAGCTGTGTATAAGCATACATGGGCCTTTCAGCTTAGAAAATGGGGTTTGTACTATTTAAAGGCATTCCACAAGTAGGGTACATATTTAAGAAAATAGGTGTGCAGTAACATTATAATATTCTCCATGAACCTAGTTGGAGTTTACAGTGTTTCAACTTAGCAGAGATTATGGGAAACAGTTCCATGTTTCCTCTCTGTAGTCTATTAGTTTTATTTCTAAAAGAACTCAATAATAAGATTATGCATGGGGTAGGAAAAAACTTCATCAAGTATGCTCTCATCTTCAACGCTCCAACCACATCAGATCACACTATTTTCCCATTGCTACTCATAAGAATATTTACACTTTCTAGTACATCCAAAAAGACCTTTAATAAAAACTTAAAAGCACAAAATTAGTTAAATATTAATTTCCATATTCAAGAAAAGTACAAAGTTAAATTTGCATTAGCCTTCAACCTCTTTTTTTTTTTGTATTGTATTCCTTCACTTCTCTAGGAAAATACATTTGTAATAGCCATTGGAGATTGCTGAGTGACTTCCATCCTATAATCATCCAATTTGATGAATTCACTAAGAATTTTTGCCTCTATATATTGAGGGTACCCGAAATCCATTATTTCATCTAGTAGTTCATACTACACAATGGGAAATAAAAGTGGTGAAATGATATACACATATTTTAAATTTTAAATTCATGATAAAATATTCTCAAATAGTTCATTACAAGGAATTTTGAACCCTCAACCCTCTGTGGCTCATATTAAAAATAGATGTGTACACTCACAACAATGACAAAATTGTCTCTCAAAGACTCTTCTTCTAGCTCTTCAAAATAGTGCTTGAATACCTATAGAAATAACACACATGAAAATCCAAAATTGAACCTAAAGTTGACATGTGAATAATAGTAAGCTAGCTGTATTAGAGTTCTATCTTGATGCTGCCATAAGGTAGATATTGTTATGCTGAATGAACATTTAAGTCACCCCATTGTCATAGAGTACTGGATTTTGTAATGTGGGATCACCTTTTCCATGTAATTCCATCAAAAAAATTGTCAAAACACATATGTTGAAACCATCCTCACACATGGCCAATTCAGCCTTATAAGAGACAAGATGTAAGAGAAGGCAATACATTTTAATGAATATATTCATACGAGACAATGTAATTTATGTGACATTGACCACCTAAATGTCTTTAAATTTTAAGTAATTTGCATACCTCTATGTAAATATTCCATATCTGAGAAGCTTCTTTGTACAACATTGCAATTTTTAACTTTACGATGCACATAGCACAGATGAGTCAATAGAAACTACAGTTTCTTGTGTTCTTTCCACAGTTTTAAAAGGGTTCTTATCGATAGATCCATGTAAGAATTTTATCACTCTAAAAATGGTTTTATTACCAATTTTAAAGAAAGTTGACACAAACTAACTAAAGAATCCTCAAATCAAGGACTGGAAGTTACATTGATGCAGAGCCTTCTAATATCCCCTTAAGGAACCCTATTCAACTCGAGGATTCAACAACGTCTTGGAATCCACTCAAGGAAGTAGAGTTCAACTCAAGGATCAATAAGAAGTCCTTGAATTAGTAGATCTCTTCCACACACCATACCCATGAATTCACTTCCTACCTCATTACCACAATCTCTTATTGTATCAATTTCCTTCTAGGTCACCTAGTGTACCTAGCACCTCCATCATACCAAAATCCAACTTCGGCATCTCTCACTGACCCTAACACCTTGTACCATATTATCATGGCCTATCTACCATGCTTCAACTCTTCACCAACTTCCAACAACCCATCTTTCACCATTTCCTACTTTAGCCCTTCTAAGCCTGTCTAGTAGCCCTATCTTGCAGCAAATTGCACTTTTTTCTCTAACTCCCCAAACAAACTAGTGACTTAGTCACCTTTTCAAATACCCTTTATGTTTTTCTTCAAACCTTGAAAATATCATTTTCTCAAACTGTGACTGTTGCACCTTTCTATGGCTATCACTACAACAATTAGGCCTAATTAGCCCTTGCCTAACAAAGCAACTATGCTTTGCACACACACCCAACTCTCAAAACCTTGAAATAGTCTTAAGGCATATAATAAATGATAGGATTCCACAATTTTTTTGACCCTCCATGCATTTCTAGACACCTTTTCATCAAACCCTCCCTTTAAGGGTTTCTAGCCTAAGGCTTCCTAGAAAAGACCCTAAATCAACTCATAAAACCTTTCTATTGGCTCAAAAACCTTTAAACATACTCCCTAAAATGTTTTCAACACACATTTATCCATTCCAACCTCCATTTTCTCATATTCACCATGTGGTAACTTGCAAATGCACCTTCACTATTTGGTACAACAGTCACCCTATTGTTCTTTTCTTTGTTCACTGTCATGTGTATCCTCCTCATTAAAATCATAAAAAAAACATATTCATACACTTAAGTGACTCTCCCACAAATTAAAATCCATTCACAGAAAGTGGGAGAGGGTTGTCTCCATTAATGACTACAAAACTGTGACAATCAGTCACGTTCCCTGTGACAACAGAGATTTCAAAGATAGTTTTTTTTTTTTAAATAACTTAAATAACTTACAAAGTCCTTGCCAAGAGTTAAAAAATCATGACAATATTTTCAAGGAGCAACAACAATAAATCTTGAATATAAAGAACTTTATTGGATTACCAAGTCGAATCTTACAATTAGGAAACTGTCACTGTGATAGTGAATAGCAGATTTCTTTGATTTATTTATTTTCTTGTTACATACACCTCTCTTCAACTTCTGCCCTTGTTTATTTTAAAGACATTTCTTTTCTAAATTTTTTCCCATCTAACTAACTCATAAAACTGAACTAAAGCCCCCTTGGACACCAACTACTCTTCTAACTATCTTATGACAACAAATAGATAGTTTTTATAACTTTTTTAACATCATTACCTTTGATTATCTTTTGTGACCTTTTCTTGGCTAAAGAGTTATGAAAACTATAATTTCTTTCCTAAATGACTCTAAAAGACATTTTAAAACACTCTTCACACACCTATAACCTTAACTAACCCCATTCAATCCTAAGTTGGCTTATGTTGCCAATGTTGGCAATTTTACAAGATCTTGCACTTTGAGTGCATTTTACATCATTTAGGGGCTTTAATAGCCTATTACATCATGTAAACACTAAAATCCACCCATAAATCTTCCTAGGACACCTTAGGACTTCAAATGACCCCTTACATCATATTGACTCCCTATTTGTGCCAATTTGCCTATTTTTGGCAATACCTTACATTTTGTCAACTTTGTGAAATTTATTACATTTAATGGCTTTAATAGCCATGATTCATCATCAAATAACTCAATAGGTCTTCATTAGGCATTGATTTCCCTTGTACCTTCATTATCTCCTACATAGCTCCTGGTGTACCCTGTAGGTTCATTTTTTCTTGGGTGCCCCTGCACCATACATGGATTCAAATGAAGGATTGGTAAAATATGGATAGGAAATTGATAAGTATTAACAGTGATACCTCCTTTATGGCTTAGTAATACCAAAAGTGAGGTTCACCACTAAGTATGTTGGTTAAGTGGTGGTGGTGATGGTGTAGGGGCCAACTTGGTTCAAATAGCCACTAGGCCATCGTCATTGTAGGCTTGTGTCAATTTGCTGTCGGGGTTGAGCCTTAACTTTGTTAATTGTGGATGAGGTCCCCCATTTGTGGCCTCACCAATCCATAGCTCTAGGTCAAAAGCATTTTTCTTGGGGCCAGAGTGTGTGTTGTGTTGTGTTAGCATCACTAATATGATCAAATCCTAATTCCCTTTGCTTAAAATAACCTCTTCCAAGCAGCAGCATATTCAGATAACACAGTCCCAAGACAGTGTTGATCAAGGGTTTCCCTAGTTAATTATGATAATCATATTATTGGTGATAACATAGTCCCAAGACAATGCTGAGATCCAATGATGTACTAAAAAAGCTACAAGTTTAGAACTTCATGACAGTTCAAAGCATGAAGCCTTAGATGCATAGGACAATAGTCTAAACATAGGACAAAATAGAGAAATATTTAGTATCTTATTGAGCTTCACTTTGTTTTGAGAATAGTTTAATATTTTCTACTAAATAGGGCCAACCACATGAAGGTGGGAGCTCATTTGGCCCCACCCCCCTCCGGCTAACATCACTTTACATTCCCCATTAACATCTAACATTCATTCACTCTTTCAACCATTAATAAAATGTAACATTCAATCAATATCACATGATAACATTCATTAACACATTAGATTCGTAAACATGCAACATTCATCAATATTTTGCATTAACACATAATTCATGAACATTCATTAGCACATAATTAAACTCATTGAGACATAAAATTCAATCATTATAAATTAAGGTACGTAGATGAGAATCATTTCTTTTTTTCATTTCTATTTCTTTTTTCTATGTAAGCTCTAAGAGGAGCATCAGTGTCATCATCAATTCCCCCCTCATCAGTTGTTCTTTTCTCTATTCTTGATGATCTCAAATTCCTATGCTATTGCAAAGGGGGGTACTCTGCAATAACAAATAAAAGAGTTAAATTAAAAATAATTTATTATAATTGTTACAAGTATTTAATTATTTTAAATAACATAACTGTGGTGCTCTTTACCTAATCTGACCACATCATTTTGTCTGGACTCAACGTCAACACGCTCATGAACATCGACCCCTCGATCCTCTACACCTACTATACAAAATGTTATGTTAATCCAAACACCAATTGCAATTACATATAAAAAATTTAATAGCAAATGTATACCTCCACCACTGGGATGCACATCATGTGAACCTTCAACATTCACAAATTGTGTAGAAGGATTGTCAGGCTGCATTCCAACATCCTATGCATTGTTATCATTGCTTTCTTAAAACAGATATACTCACTTTATATTGGAACTTAACATCAAATAGACTAATTGGTAAAGTATTCAATTTGTAATAAATTTAATTTAGCTTATTTACCTATGGCTCAGATACATCATTATTAGAACCTTCCACACTGATTTCAGCTCGTAGCCATTTAGCCACAGCTCTATAGCCTTGTTGGAAGCCAAATCTCTTATCCTCTTCTGTGAGGCATCTCTTGAACTTTGGGCCCTAAATTTTTGCATGGTATAGTGAATTTTACTTGCATTATTTCATCAACTAATGGAGGATAGTTAAAATATCAAAAGGAAATACAAAAGTTGCAAAAGTTGAGTATCAGGAGCATAGACAAGCTAGTCTATCCTAGCATTTCCCATCACAATATATAAAAAATTTGATACAATTTTTCATTTACTAATACTTACAACTCATGCTTGAAGTTTCAAAAAACCACCAAAGCCGAGCTCATGTGTCCCATGCTTTTCTAGTCTTGCCTTTGTTGTCTTTGATGTGTCAGGCAATCTATGAAAAGTTTTAAATATGTTAGATAGTATAAATATAGAGGTTAATTAGTACATAATTACATTCTCAACAATATCAAATACCTTAGTGTACTCTCTACTGGTGTAATTGCATTTTTCTTGTCAGCTTTATACTTTCTGTCCAAAATCAGAGCCTGCCACTCAGCCTCAGGAACATAGGGCAGACGCTCATACCTAGGGTTATCCCATAAATTTTTTCTGTACTAGTCCCTAATATACTTTAAACATGAACCAGCTTTTTCAAGGAGCTTGTTTCTCTCGAATGCATGAGGTCCAAAGAGTTGGGTCATGCTCTCTATAAGATCATTCTTCAACTTTTTGTCTTGGTTATTCCAACTTTTAAGTAAAAAAAAACATGTTAGACTCATAAATGAAGTGAAGCTACCTTTAATATAGTTCAAGAAATGGATGAAAAGGAAAACTATTCTAGTAATGATATGAAATCAAAATAGTGGTTTGGGTTTTTAGTTAGGATATGATGTTCCACCAGGTATGCACGATGGGCCCGAATATTCACAAACACTCATCACCAAGTTTTTTCGAAAAAACATCATTCCCTACAAAATAATCATTGGATCATTAGTCGATGAAGAGTGATCAAAAACTAAATTACTATTATATCACTATAGAATAATAACTTTAAAGTACTTGGAACTTTGGCTACTTTTAATGGAATGCCTTCATCGTCGCTGACGATCAATATGACATCCTTCACTGTTCCCATACTAGGAACATAGGAACATCTAGGAAATGATGCTACAGCTCTTATTGCAAAAAGTTTCATAATTTTCATAAGTCTTTGTCACAAAGTATAAACACATAACACTTAAAAACATAACAAAAGAGAGAAAAAGAGGGATTTGTGTACTAGTAGATGGTGCAACAGTCGATGCCTATAAGCTGCATGTTGTCGATTCAGCAGTCGAAAAGAGATTTGCGATTGTCCTAGATGGAGGCGGCGTCATCATAGGATCTAAAGCTGAAGAATAAAATTTTTAGAGCATGCACAAATATAGAACGCGTGGACTAGCATGGACAAGATTGTTAGAGCATTAAAAAAAAGGATTGTTCAAGCATGTATTGTCAATGATTATGATAATTCCTATATATATTTAGTAGAAAACACAAGTGGGGAATGGAACATGCGATCTACCTGAACCACCTCCAGCACCCTCATCATGGGAATGGGGCTCGAAATCACGCAAAAAACTCTGTAAAGACAATGCATCCATATTTTAATTAATTCCATAAAAGAGCATAACATAAAAACCATTATTGAACTCTCGTTATAACTAAAAATTTCATTAATACTTACTTTTAAGGTTTTAGAGGTGTGCAACAATTCAGATGCCCTATCTTTTATTTCCTAAGTAGTAGGCTTAATGGTTGCCAAATGTATAACTTCTTTGCCAATTTTCTTTAGCAACTTTTTAATTGAACCGATCGGGTCATCAGTCTCTACTAAATCAATATAAAAAGGGTCCTCCTCAGGGGTAGGCTACTAAGGGACTGCAGGTTCCTTTCCCTCCCTCCAACCACTAGCCCTCTGTGACAACAATAGTATTAGTATTATCAAAATTACTCCAAAAAAATGAAGAAAACAATGTTAAAAAAATAAGATTTTGCTTCTATCTAGTTTGCACAATTACAATGAGTTTTACCTGCTCATGTGTACATGAGCTAGGAACATTGCTAGCATCCCCTCTGGGTGGTTGCTCCATATTGTGTCCCTATGTCAAAGATCAAGTATAAAAATGTTAGCCAAAAATTTATTGACTGAATGGTATGTTGGAGTCATTGATTAGAAGTTGGTTTAATAGTATGTACCACCCCCATGATAGTAGCCTCCTTTGTATCTATTCGGTTCAAATTGTAATCAATAAGAAGCTCTTCCCCTGTATGTCTTGATTTTATCGCACAGATGAATACATGATTTCCCTCGCGCGCCTCAAATATGTAATTGGGTTGCTTTATAGTTGACTTGGGTCATGTACTATTTATAAAACCTGCAATATTCCCTGTTTCTTTTGGCCTTCCATTAATATATATAGCCACACTTTTACTTTGATTATTGTCTTGTTGTTGTATATAATTTTTTGAGAGGGAATACCTATGCATACTTTTTTTTTATTGAACAATATGCATCCAACTTGTGTAATCGTAACATGGTCCAACATACTACATCAATTCAAATACTTTGTTGTAAGAAACCTTTATGCCATCCATAGAAAATAGGCCCAAACCATGTAATGATGATGGTGATATGCAATATATCCTCTTGTTAACAAAAAAATTAGTGTTTATTGGAGGAAGTTCCTTGGGTACCCAACGTTTCTATAGATGTTGGTACCTGAAGTTCACCTTGATGTCGCCTTCCATCTCATCATCATAAGAACATGACCCCCCTTGAGCAAGGAAAAATTTCATGCGTTTATTGAATTTCCTTCTAGACCTCTAGTTAATCTCCATGTTCTAGATAAACTGCATGTCTCACTTTCCTCTTCTATTCCTATATTTCCCTCAATCGAGGAAGATACTTCTGACAAATACCTATTCGCTGGTACCTACAAATGGGAGATATATTAGAAGACATCAATCTTACTATTGATAAGTGTATTAAATAGATTGTCTATAAGGAGTATTGACTTATACATGTCGATCCATGAGACTATGCGGGATGCTCCTGAAAGGGGTTCAGTTTCTTGCAAATGTAATTCAATTATCATGATCATAATCACATCATAATCATAATCACATCCATCATAAGCATCACATAGAAATTAAAAACATTAAAAGGTACACAATATAACACTTAAATCAGGCTCACATTATAAGCCTACTAGGGTAGTAGGCATAGTGAAGGGCTAAGCACTTATATTATGTTTTCTCTATGAATTTTATTCTAGGTACAACTCCCTTGTATAGATATTTAATGAATTCTCTTTTCTAAACAAAACACTTACAAATGCTTCTGACCTGAAAGAAAATAAGGCTCAATACATTCACGCATCAATATGTGTTTTAAATAGTTTTATTTAATTAATTTAGATTAATAGTTAATTTAGATTAGCAGTATTCTATTTCTAGTTGAAACTTGTAGCTTTTAAATAGATAATGAATAAACTATGTAACCATATAAGAAAAATATATTTCTATCAAGAAATGAATATTAAATAGATTAAGGATTGATGGCATACCTCTAAATTTCATCATCATCATCCTTGTTGTCATCATCATCATCATCATCATCCTCACCATCATCATCATCGTTGTCATCATCATCATCATCATCGTTGTCATCATCATCATCTTCATTATCATCATCAACATCAATATCATCTTCTTCATCATCATCAGTAGCAGTATCTACATCATCTTCTACTTCTTTGGTATCTTCTTCTTTCATCGCATTATACTTTATTTTCCTTCCTCTTAGTTCAGGTCTAACAAAAAATGACCAACCCAATTTATGTGGAACCTCTAAGTAAAATACCTACTCACATTGGCTTGGAAGAACATAGGGCTAATCCCCAACTAGCTTAAATGACCTTGTATTAACCATTGTAAATCCATTATCATGTTCAATAACAGTTCTATTAGGATCATTTGGATTAAGTTGTAACCTATACCATTTGACAATGAAGAGTACTAATTTGAAGTAACTAAAGTCACACTCAAGTATATCATCCAAAATGCCATAGTATCAATTTTCAAACTCTCGAGGATGTAACTCATTTCTAGATGAAATATTAGTCACTTGAAAGACTGCAGTTATTCTTGAATCACAATTTTTTTCGTGTCATCCAACACTTTGAGGTGAAATTTTTGACCATTACAGAACATAGCCTTGTGGTGTTTAACTTGCAATAATATGTGAAACATATCAAAATTATTGTATCATGAGTTGATAAACATACGGGTGATTAATAAATTTGTATGTACTTAGAAATCTCTTAAACCACGTGCTAAATCTATTTCCCTTTGTGTAACATTGGAATCTCCATTACTATGAGCTTCTTTAACCAATGAAGATACACCTTCCCATGTTAATGTCTGACCAGAATGTTGACATCGTTCAATCCATACCATCATCCAATCAAGATTGTTTGCAATTTACAAATGTAGTGTATCCCACTCTCGAGCACCTTTACAAAAAAAAATAGACAACTTACAAATGATTTATTTTAAAGATTAAGAAAAAATTTATTACAATAACATCTTATAATTTATTACTTCTCACTTTCCTCAATGTACCTTTCCCCATCAAGTACTCCCCTTGTAATTTTTTAAAAGGCTCGAGATCTCAAATGTGATCTACATGGATATTCGATGCAAACTTAGGAAGATATTTAGTAATGTACACCATAGTCTGGTATACCATATATCCCTCTACCATAGAACCCTCAAGATGTGCTATTTTTCAAACCAAAGCCTTCAAATATTTCAAGTGCCTCTCAACCATCCACATTGACCTATTGTGTACAGGTCCACACAATTCAATCTCTTCAACTAGGTGTATGAGGTAGTGTTCTTGTGCATTGAAAAAAGTTAGAGGTAGACACTTTTGCATTTCACACAGTAAATGAGGAATTCTTCTCTTCCAATAGTTTATATCTTCTTTATGGATTTCTTTACATGGCAACCACCTACATTAAGAGATTCAAGTCACAAAAAATATATAGATACGAGACATTACAAAATAATATATAATAGATTACATAGCAAGAAAAAAAATCATGAATATAATAAATATATACAACAAATTGAACATATATTACTGCTTACCTCATGTATTTTCCAAGATCGTATATCACTTGTTTGATGTTATTGTTGAAGGGCTCTGGGAGAGATAGAGGAAGCACGTACTACAATAATTATAAACCAATCATTTCATTATTTTCTAACATAACATAACAAATAGTACATGTAGTTTATGAATATATTGTAAATACAAAAGAACATAACTTACCTTGATGAAAGTATGCCAATCATGCACTTTGAGCCCTAGCTCAAATTCACTTTTTTTTGATATGAGATTGTTTATGTTTGCAGCAAATCCTGTGGGAAATTGAATTTTTCGTATGACTTCTTTTAT
The DNA here is from genome assembly GCA_028749045.1 of Cupressus sempervirens. Taxonomy (NCBI): domain Eukaryota; kingdom Viridiplantae; phylum Streptophyta; class Pinopsida; order Cupressales; family Cupressaceae; genus Cupressus; species Cupressus sempervirens. The sequence continues at coordinate 793,301,768 of CM053785.1, forward strand.
GGAATCACTTTTCGGCAATTAATAACCAAGGAAGGGCACTTATATTAATCTGATCTCTGTTGCTATTTGAGTGAATGAAATTCTTCAATGCATGATTGGATTCATGAATGTCATTACAAATTTTGACAATTTTTTCTTTGTCACGCCTTCCATCCAATATTTTCCACAATGTCTTTGTTATATTCCTTCCAATATGCATAGAATTAAACAAATGCACAATTTGTAAGTGCTCATAGTAGGGCAACCTACTAAATTATCTGGCATAGCTTTTTAGTCCCTTTGGAAGGTTGTGAGTATTGCCTTGACGACCTTCACGATCATCAATTACATAATTAGTAAACAAAAATCACAATAGAAATATATAAATTACAAACATAAACCATTAGGTGGAACGACATTACCTCGACGATTAATTCTATTATATTCTAACTTCCATAAGTGAGGTGTCATTCTTTGTGGCTTTGATGTAGTCTCTTCTTTCCCGTTGAAAAGATGTTTTTCTGTACTTTGATACTTATGATTCATGTGGAGGAAGTGTCTACACTCATCAAACACCTACTTTTCTAAACTTTTTGAATGAGGAGATTTCATCTTTGGACCATAAACTGGACATGAAAATTTTCCCTTTTGTTTGAAGACCTACAAGATAATGATATAATTGGATTATTAAATATGTTAATTTTTATGATTAGAATTATCATGCACAACTTGAATTCACTATAACATACCACAAAAATGTGTTAGCCCTAGGGCATCATGTATTGTCCATGCAAGTATTGCATGGAATTGAAATTATCTTTTTCCTATTGGTCTAGACACGTCATACATAGTGACACCATTCCATAACTCCACCAACTTGTCGATAAGAGGCTTAATATATACATTCATATCTTTAACTTGATATTTACCTACTTGAATGAAAAGTAACATTACATAATTATTGTGATCATTTTACTGCAAGATTGGTAACTACATGTAAATTAATAACTATCAAATGATAAGATACCTAGAACAATTATTGCCAACATAATGCACTCCCTCTTTATTGACATCCACGGAGGAATGTTATTTTTAATAACAAAAATAGGCCACACCGAGTAAACAGATCTCATCTCTCCAAATGGATTGACACCATCCGCTGCCAATGAAAGCTTGAGATTATGAGGTTCTTCTTTGAAGTGTTGCCACTTTTCCTTTATGTGCATAAATGTTGAACCATCTACAGGGATTCGAATAATGTCATCTTGACTTCTATTGCATGCATGATAGTCCATAAATTGAGCCAAGCTACTACACCTAAATAATTGTCACATCTGTGGAATAATGGGGATGTAATGAAGAACCTTTTGAGGCACCTTTTTTGTTAGTTGATCTGTTCGATATCTACTCATATGACATATAGGGCATTGTGTTGCAAATTCATGTTCTTTATAATATATAATATGATCATTGGGACAAGCATGTATTGCTTGATACTCCATTCCAATATCTTTCATAACAGCAGATAATTCTTGATATGAGCGAGGTAGAATATTTGATGATGGTAAGAGAAACTTGCCTATCAATCTATAGAAAAAAATATAAGTTGTTAATATAAACAATATTAGTGGTACATTATTCACCATTTCTTAACTATAAAGGCATATATCACATACCTTAACACACGTGACATTGTTATGTTGGATAAACCATTCATAACCTTGAAGTTCAACAACAACAATACAACAGAGAGAAGAGTTGTTTGGGATTCTTTGTATAGGGGCTCATATGCCTTCTCAAGTAGAGGTACATCGAGGCTATCATCATCATCATGATCAGATACGCTTGGACTAAATGTGTCATGGATCAATGTATTTATACCATCATCTTCAATTGTGTTTTCTGGAGCATGATCGTCATCTTCCATGGGATCATTATCTTCACCTTGGATATTTGCACCTCCATGTTGCTCCACTTCAAAAACCATATTCTTTGGATTGTTGTGGTTCATATCATGTACTTCCCTGGGGAGATCAACCTATATAAAATTGATTAACATAAATAAACCATGATCATCAACTCATCATCAAGTGATTTCACATGTATATAAATTGTTAAAATGATATAATGAACAACTTACCAGTGGATGATAGTCATATCCCCCTTCAATGTGACCATCCTCCCTACAATGTCTCTTAACTATTTTGATTAGCAGTCTTTTACGATTTAAGCCCTTACAAATTTTGCAAGGACAATAACATTTTCCATCACCTTTTCTTTTCAAGTTAGACCACAATCTAGTGATTGTCTCCCTGTTTTGTTCTTCACTTATATTATCTGACATGATCGTTCTTTGCAGGAAGCAAAAATCGAGCTATGAAAACTTTGGTCTACAACTTTCACAAACTAAGAAAAACTATCGAAAGTACACAAATCTTCTTAAACCTAGCTAAATACTTTAATATTTTAAAAATACTTTCTTTGACTTTATTCCTAAGACATTTAACCCAATCACCTTTTATAACATTCAATCAATTGCTCTAGGAAAATTTGTGGATAAGATTATTTGTAAAACTTTGACCAACCACTTGAAGGTGTTATTTCAAGAGACCTTACAACATTAAGCCACTAAAAGAAATTTCAAAACATATAAGCTAAAATTCTAGTTAAAATATACATTAGATTAAAAAGTATACAATTTTCATACCTGAGCGCGTGGCTATAACTCATGCAATGACCTTCTTGCTTAGCTGTAGAAGCTCTCTAGCAATCAAATTATACAAACTACAAGGCCTAACAGAAATTTCAAAACATATAAGCTACAAGCCTAGTTAAAATATACATTAGATTAAAAAATATACAATTTTCATACCCGAGCACATGGCTATAACTTGTGCAATGGCCTTCTTGCTTAGCTGTAGAAGCTCTCCAGCAATCAAATTATACAAGCTACAAGGCATAATAGCAATTTCAAAATATATAAGCTACAAGGCAAGAAATATTACATGACATGGAAAAAGGAACAAAATTTAGAAGCTTTAGCAAGACATATTAAACAACATCATAGTGCTAGAGAGATCACAATTATATGAGTCAAACATAGTCATGAAAAAACACATAAATTAGTTATTATATGCAATTAAAAGATATAAAGTTAGATAGGGACATCCATAGGGCATATTGAAGAAATGAAATGGTCATATAGATTTCATATGTGATTTTGAAGATGATAGTGTTCTAAGGCAAAGAATCCATTCATATAACCATAATGAGATTAAATGTTTAAGCATGGACAATCATCAAATACCAAAATAGAGCAGCAATAAATCATTAGCAATAGTATTTTCTTGAAAGTTTATAAAGCCTTTTCAAAAAATCTATTTTGTTCTTTTAACTCTTAAATTATTTTCTTTCGTTTCTATGATGATACAATAGCAAGCAATGTTATTCAAAATTAGATTCAACAAACCTTAGTAGTGTAAATAGCCATCTCCTCTAAACTGGACTCCAGACACGAGGGGGCATTCACATATTCTTCCCCTAAAGGTATCTTGAAGAACAAAAGCCACTATTCTTGAGTTTGTGAATTGCACCTTGAGATGAATGAAGCTTAAAAGGAATGAATTTTTTTTTCATACATTTAAATTAAGATGTAATATTTATTCATTAGTAAATACCTTGCAAGCACTTATAATTTCTATTATATGTGTTGTAGGAAAAGAAGAAGTTTCAAGATAAGTTTACATTGTTGTTATATGTGTTGTAGGAAAAGAAGAACTTTACATTTCTTTAACTTGCCATTGATGAGCATCATCTAAGACTTTTAGCAAAGTTTTCCTAGAAAATTTTATCAATTTTGCCGCTCCATAATTATACTTATTAAATAAAATAAACCACACAATTATCGTTTAGTATAGGAGAGTTATGTTCATATGTTAAGAGACAATTCGTTTTCTATTATGAAAACCTGGGGATGCCAAATGCTCTCAAATTTGTTATATTCACTTTTTTTCTAATTTTATTATAGTTAATTTCAATGTAAATTAAGGTTATGCTTTTTCTGAAGAATGATATTGAATAGTCTATCATAGGTATGTGCTTCATCACTTGGTGAGATTTCTACTAAGGCTCAATTAGATGAGAGAGCCATGATTGAAGAAGCCTCAAATTCTATAGCTGTTGATATGCCAACCATTCGTCCAAGTGCTACTAAGGAACATGGTGAAGTAGAGAAACCAGAGTCTTCAAAAAAACCAAAGGAAATGAATGAACCACTTAAGGAAGATGGATGCCAGTTAGGTAAGGTTGATTCTAGTGAAAAAAGACTTGAAAATTTTGAAACTCCCGTGCAACAAGATATAACTGAAGAGGTTGAGATGCACCTAGTGGAAAATTAGGAATCTCCAACCATAGTTCAATCATCAATTAAGATCCTTTCTCAGAGTGATGATATTGCGAAGCAGCAAGAAGAAGGGTTGCTAATTGTGGAGCTGGATGCTGGAGCTGATGCTAATGCTTCTACTCCTAAAGAACCCGAGTCTCAAGGGGTACATTCTGGTGTTGATGTTCAAAATGAAAAAAATGTGATAGATAATAGTGATAGTCAATGTAACAATGATATCGACAGTGCTTTAAGATGGTACGCATCTCTTAGGCATTGAGATATCAATAAAAGACAGTGATGCTCAATAGATGTCACTGCTATGAAAAGCAAGGTCTTTTATATTACAGAGATCTTGAAGATGATAAGAGCAGTTAGGAGCAGCATTATGAAGAGTCATGACAAAAGGAAATAAACTAAGAAATGAAGACAATATCAAGGACACTGATGAAAACATCAAAAGAATGCGATAGCTGTTAGAGAAGATACGAAGCAAATGAAATAATTTTTTACACAAATGTTTCCAGTATAGGAGTTATTATAATAGTTTTCCATTTTTATTAACTTTCATTATATAAATGAAGATCTATCTAGGCTGCATTGCTTGCAAAGAAAATCTTTATGATTTTGGTAAACTTACTATTGGTAGTTGGGTAAGAATGGCACCTTACATCAAATGTAGGATGATTAGGTTGATCTAGACATCCATGGAAAATATTGTGACTCAAAGGGATTTTACATGAATATTAGGTCCTAAATGATATTTACCACTATAGAATTTTGAAAAAAAAAAGTGATGGTCATGAAAACTTAGTCAAAAGGATGTTCAACAAAGCATAAGATCTCATGAATATTATCGTAGTAAGAAAGAGATAATGGAAGGCATGTGTCTTAGAGACAAAGATACAAGTTTGTCTAAGAGCAAAGCATTACATAAAATAAGACAAGAACATTGTTGTTGAAAAGATGAATACTAAAATCTAAAAGGAAAGCCCAAAGAACAAGAATTCCAATGCAAAATATTGATCAACAAATTAAAGGACAGCAGTAGTCAAGAATCATGCAATTAAGATAGTAAAAATAAAATTAATGAACAAGAGCCAAGTCATTAAATGGTGCTTATTCAAAGACAAACACAAGTGTTGCAAAAGACTAAAAATAGTGAGAAGGAATTGGAAATATCTTGAGCAGAGATCAATCAGAAGTCATCAAAATCAATCACTGTTATCTAGGAACAATGTTAAAGGACAGTGATAAAGAAATACGACATTAAAGGACAGTGATGAAGAAATGTTGACACACTTTAATATGTATGTTTAGTGAGCACAGATCAAGAACAATGGTAAATGTTGAAAATAACAAAATAGATATGTCATCAAATAGAATCCATAACAATGACGACAAGATTGTGAGATGGACTATTATAGAAACTCAGAGATGATAGGACATGACAAGATGTACATTTACCATTGTCTAGAGGAGCATCATCATCAGAGGTTACAAAAGAGCTATCAACAATGATATGAGTAGATTTAATGACATTAAAATAGCATGATTGCAATTAATTTCAATGAAGAAGAAGATCAAAACTATGATAAATATTAGAGAGCATGACTCATATGATGAGGGGTAGAAAGAGAGATAATTTCACCTTTTGTTAAAGGTATTTAGAGTGTTTGCAAGGTGATTCACTATCCTTGGATACATTCACAGCTTTTGTTTGAAGGATATTCACCATATAATGATTATCAATTTAATGTCTTGTCTAAGGGGTCCAAGCACTAATGTAGAAGACCATTTTCTATTAATAATGGTACAACACTTTTGGTGAACATACAATATCTGTGATTGTATGAAATGATGCACTTGGTTACACAAAGTAGACCTAGAAAGACAGTAAGAATATTATGATGGCTATCAAACAACAAAGAGCAATGAGGTGGCCAAGGGTAGAAACAATGTGTGTGCCATATAAAAGCAGCAATAATATATGTATAAGAGAAAAAATAGTGACCAAACAATGTAAGGAAACAGTTAGCAGATATGCATCCAAATAGTGCTACTGCAATGCAAAAAATAGTGACATCAGAGAGAAAGATAGTGGTGAATATGCATGCAAAATAGTGATTGATGTTATGAATAAATTATAAAAAATGAATGTGAATAATAGTGACATGGAAATAGTGAGTAAATAGGAATATCAATATCAGAGGATAGGAAAATCAGAAACAGTAGTCAGAGATTAGTAATACAGCAAAATTGGGTACATTATCCAATTTTTGAAGTTCTTGATTGGAGGGGTTTAGATAATTGGCCTATTAAGTTTTATGCTACTCAATTTTTACTTCCTAAGAATCCTCCTTTTAAGTTCCAACCAATGTGGCTTCATTTCATGGCTTCGTGATTCTGAGATGGAGGCCTGCCATATGAGCATATGATAGAAGTAAGAAATTGCAATATGTTCAAATGACATATCAAGAAATGGTCATGTATTGGTAATATTTATGCTAGGAAGAGGTAGGAAAAATATTGTGGGTTGTCACTTACAAAAATTCAAGATCTTGTCTTTTCATAGGATTTGAGTAGAGAGGAGTCTCAAGTTGTTTGAGAACTCAAGTAAGTAATGAGAACTATTTTTAGGAAGTAGAAGGTAAGGGTTGATTGGCTTTAGGAAGGAAATATGAATATAGTCTTTTTCTATAATTATGTGCAAAATTATAGTTAAAATAGTATTTATATATCTACTTTGGTTAATTTAGATGGAATTTATCTGATCTTTTCATATGTTTTGTCTCAAAAAAATCTATGTGGTACTATTTAGAAGATTCATCCCTACTAAGGATGAGGGGAATGATGCAGAGATGGGTAAGGGCTCTTTATCAACTATTAGGTAGTCTTGCCAAAAGATAAAATTGCAATCCAAACTGACAATGTTCCTTAGGGCTACTAATGCTTCACATATACAAATACAAGGACTCAACTTCACAAGGGTTCTACTATGGTTTCCAAGATCCTCAAACACCTAACCCAACCCAAAAAGTTCACTCACCAATTTAATGGTTATAAAGATTAATTTGACCTTGTAAACATTGTTTTAGGTTTACAATTTTTTGTTCTCTAAATAAATAAACCCTCTATGATCAGGCAGTTGGAGCAGGAAAACATCAAATGCTTGAAGTATATTTGCAGCATTCATGTTTATGATGCCTCTACATTTTAATGAAGAATCTTACACTTAATCACTCACATGACCTCCAAAGGGAAACACTTCATACAATAGAAGGAAAATGGATAGTTTGGACAAGGCATGGGATGTTTTTTTTGCATGGGTGCACCTCCTTTTACATGTTACAACCATTCAAGTATTTTCCACTTGGGATACTATATTCCTCCCTTGTCATAAGGTACCTCCTTCATTGTTGTGGCCTCTACTATAAGGAATTAAACAACTAATGAAGGCATTAAAAGTAGTGCTTGCATATGCCCTTGACCAAGAGTTTCCACTAGGGATGACAGTAAAGCTTCATTTTTGCTATCCACTTGACTGCAATAAGAATACTACAATAAAAAGGTTCTATCATAGGCATTGATTTTTCCATCCCAATTCTAAATCTAAATTGATGCACTCTATAACAACATCACCTTGCACATGATAGCGGATGTTAATTTTTCTAGCCTCTAGTCCAACCACATCCAACTTAGATTAGATGCTCACCCTTGAGGATCTTGCATCGACTATCTTCATGATGCATCTGGTAGTTGAACTTGGCAATGAAATCATTGATGGGATTTTATCAAAATCTTTTGGCATGTTCACAAGTATATTTTCTTTGACTAGCTGCTCCCTTATGTGGAGCTCTTCCTATAGATTACTTTTTAGTTCTCTTAACTTTAACCTCTACAACTCCTTCAAATACCATGGCATTCTCACTCTTTCTATTTTGTGTTCTAAACTCAATTTCTTGTATAAACCCTAATTAGGATATGCAATGATGGGTAATTTTAAAAATGCAACAATTCAATTTTGATACGCTATCTATTTGGTAAGGAACTCCTCCACAAGTTTGATGTGCTATCATTTAGCAATAAAACTAATTTATCATTTAGCAATAAAACTAATTTATCATTTAGCAATAAAACTTCCACTCACACAAATTGTTAAGTTATGGACATCTCTCACCTGCAAAGCCTGATAATATACCCTTCTCCAAATGAATATAATGCAAAATGCCTGTGCACGTACCCTTCTCCAAATGCATATAGCGTACATGATGGCCCCTAGTTTTGTAGGTAAGTTTGAGGGTTTTTGAATGCGGAAGAAGTTGGAATGAAATGTCTCGCAATGCACCTCAAAGTTTAGGTGTTCAATGTTTGAAATGGCATATAATGTGACTTGATATGCCGTAGAAGAAAACACACTGAATGATGAATGCAGGCTTTTTTTTTTCAATTATAGCCCGATGACATCGCAATTGCGATACCTATGTTGCTTGCTATCTCAATTGCAACGTTGTCAAGCTATAATTGAAAAAAAAAAAGCCAAAAAAACATAACATTTTCCCATCATCACAAATTGGCGTCGCAAATTGACCCCTAATGTATTAGTGTACCATGGGAATATCTATTTGGAGTTCAAGAAGGAGTTCACTCTTTATGTAGTCCTAAATATGTGAAGAAGATGGAAGAAAGAAAACAAATATTTATTAAAACAAAAATGTATTAGCACATGTAAGATACAAGGTACTACCATTATATTAAAGTTTTTAGTTTTTTTTTGGCATTTTTTTCAAAGGGAGAGAAGATCTAAACATGAAATATGTAGGTATGGAAGGAAGGAAGATCGTGGTATAAGAGAACATCTGAACATGAGCTAAGGAAGAGCTAAAATATACATATGCATTGTTGACAAGGGATAGAAATGAATGAATATATAACAAGGAGAAAACAATCAATAAAGGAAAGGAAGTGAAGATCTGATACTACAAATTTGATGTGATCAGTCATAGGTGATTTTTCTCTTAATAGGGTTTTCATGTTAAAAGTTATTGTGTTTAAATGTGTGGATTATTGTGTTACATGTTATTTTGTTCTTATTTTTTGTATACTTCTTGTTGATGTAACTCAATACATGAAGTATATAGTTCAAATTTTATTACTCTGATACTTGGTGAAAGCTAACAATTTACTAGTGAAGGATGAATTAGATATTATTATGAAGTTTTAATATAGTTACCAAGTTGATATGGGAAAAGTTTAAATTTGTAAGATGCTGAGAGTTTTTTAAGGCCCTATTTGATAGCCGAGGAAAATTGAGCCCCCCTCCCTCCTTAGTTATTTAACAAAACATGTCAAGGCATCCAACAAAGGATCATGGGAAAGAATGGGATGCATTAATACCATAGGAACAATATTCCTATAATGAATGGAAAAATAAGAGAAATGGTATTAGTCCTTTTAAGATAGTATATCAAAAAATTTAGAGGATATTTTAAATTGAGGGACACGAAGAGTATGGATAAGAGGAGTTCTCATGTTGAAGATATAGTAGAAGCAATGAGAGAGGTTCATGAAAAGGTGAGAACTAATTTATGGAAGTGTTTACAACTGACCAAAATGTTAGGAGAAAAGATATACAACAATGATACACTTGAATAGGGAGAGAATTTCCAAAGATAGTTAGGGTAAGATTATAATGGGAAATACTAGTCACTACAGGATCCTAGGAAAGTATGGAGAAATTTTCTACAAGTTGTTGTAACCACCTTATATAGGTCTTTGTCTGTAGGATATGACCAAGGAGCCTAGATATATCTATTTTTGTGCCACAGGGTAGCTTGTAATCATCTTTAAATTGAGAAGTGAATCTGCACTCAAATTATGTATTATATTAGGATATAAAACTCAATCGAATTTGCAACATAGGAAACTGAATAATGAAAGATTAAAGAACACAAGCAATCTGGAGCAAATGCTTCATCCAGATTAAACAAGCAATGAATGTGTGAATCTTTGAAGAAAGCACATTACAATCTCTACATGTCAAAAACCTTCTTTTTTTTTGGACCCATTCACCTACACCCTCAAGTCAACACTCATATAGACATTAATCCACAGAAAAAATTGATACATTTCTCTTTTGGTGTGGAGTGACTGGACCATTTATACATAAGCTGAGAAAGTTTACTTCTACCTATAGTAATGTTGGGTTATTTTTTAGGAAGGAATAGGCAGCGTGGCATAAAAATTTTCTCACATAATTTGTGCACCAATAAGCTACATGGCAAGAAATTCTTCATATGTTTCTATACTCAAATAAGCTATGTGGCTTTAGCACAATATGCCTCAGCGGAATGTAGTTTCTTGGAATTCTATGATTACAAGTATAAAATTTGTTAAATCATTCATTTCAAGTTTTTAAGATATTTTTCCAATAATCAGTATCCTAGGAATCAAAAAGATGTTTATCTTTCTTAGCAAGAACACAGAATGCATGCCATATGCTTGGCAACATGCCTAGATGAAATATTGTTTATTGAAAATTCAATGGTTGCAAGCATGGAAAACTTTACTAGAATTTTGGAGACAATAAAAAGTAAAAACTAGATCCAAATCGATAAGTTTTCAAAAATCATTGAGGAATCTAAAGATTTGGACAATTTTCTAGTAAGACTCATACATGTGTATGTTACTTACACATTGTTCCATTAAATCCTTTAGCAATTTGTATGTTTGTTGAAATCATACATAATTGCATGTAATGGATATACTCAAATGATCTGTTTGTTTTCATATATTTGTATCTCTTGGACATTTATGCTAATTCTTTGTCAAGACCAGAGTGGTAGACTTATATCAAGGGATGTAATGGATAAACTGCGAGCCAAACAAAGGGAGGAACAACAACATGAGGTGAGTAATCTGGTTTTATTGTTGACAAGGGATCTCCATTTGTAGCTGCAACACCTTGGAATAATATTGTCCTTAATTAAATGAGAACATAGTTTGTGGCTTTAAAGATGTATTCCATGTGAGTTACTGGTCTATCTAATGCAACTCTACACCCCAAATTTATATGAAATATATGGTATCATAAGCATTGGTTGTTGTCATGTAATCCAGGATTATGAACTGGATGAAGCAATGGATGTGGCTGTTGACATAGGTGAAAAGAACGTAAGTTTGTATGTTTCTCTTTTGTTGTGCTTGTTCAGAATCTTGTACATTAACCTTAATTTTGTGATTGACAAATTTTTTTATTTTATTTGATTGAATATGTTTTCCTAGGTACTCACTAAATTATGGTGAGCATACCTTAAGTAGAAAAAGTTGAACATTGGGTATAGGATAACCTTTTCTTAGCATGAAGGTTTTTGTATATACCAAGATGAAGGTGAGGATGAGGTTGAAGTGGACAAAGAAGAAGAAAAGGAAGGAGATGATGAAGTATCTAAATTGTGAAGTGCAGACAATCACCAGTCTTCTCGGGTAAGCTCCAACTAGCTATTGCGCATGCGGAATAATCTTTCTACACTAGCCCGAAATCAATAAATCCATTTCAACTGACCAGTACTCTCCTTTGGTGGCAATTCTCTACTACTAGCCCAGAGAGGAGAGGGATGAAATGATGCTCGTTAGGGCCTAGCTCTGGGTCTGGGGAGTGGAATGGTGTGGGGGTTTCAAAGACAACCAAAGATCTTTCTTAAAAAACAAAGATTCCATCTTATTCCCAGAAGCCCTTAAAAACAAAAATAAAAACTACAATGGCAAGAGTCCTCCGAATGTTACCTTGGCCCTTTTGCCATGTACAGAGTTGTGTCCCCTTAGAAACCATGTTTGGTATTGTGTTTGCTGCCCTGGTCCCACTGTGATGCTTCTATAATGCCCCGCCAAGGGATCCAAAGAATTAACCTAGAATTTCACTAAGTTTGGTAGCATTTTTTTTTTCCATGAAAGTAAATACTGCATATAACTTATTCACTATAACAGAAGCAATAGCAATGACCATCTAAAGAGTAAACACAACATATTACATTCTTTAAGATCCCTTAACGTGAATTACATACATGATTACAACATCCACATGAAATAATAATGATAAGTCCAATGTTCAATTATTACATATCCAACTGCTCATTCATCCACTGTACATGTCACAGGGTATGAAGGCTTAAAAGAATATACATATGTAGAATAAGGTACATCATCCTATTCTAATCCATGATACATCAAAGTAAAGATAATCACATGATACTTATGATACATCATCATAAAAGTCATTTACATCTATCATAAAGATCAAATAAATATACTAAGTGCACGGTTCCTCCCAACCGTTAATAGCATCATTAGACCATCGTGGGCCCTAGCCATCCCTCTGTGCGTAACATCCCAAATCACCGAAGAGATCATTGGTATTAACATAGTAGGAATGTCACTCCTAATAAATACAACATCATATGTAGAAAGAAAATCTAACATGCAGATATAAGCATAAGATAACATCATCTAACATATGCTAATCATTAATGAAAGGATACATATCCACCATCATGAAGGACGCATCAACCACGATGTCTCAATGAATCTCAAAATAGATCATCATATCCATTGGTTCTCAACAAACAACCAAGAATATCTCAAACATACTGATTGAAGACTCCAAAATGGTTGAGTCATACATGTCACCACATGACATCATCAAGAATAAATCCACATAATAGTCCCATCATGGCGACTAAAACATATCCAAGGATAATTGATCGATGACCAAAATAATGGTTAAGTCAAGGGTCTCAAACATAAGAATCTCAACTATAACAATCAGTATTCACAACCAGTACATAGAGCATTCCATCACATATTCATGGTTGGGTTTATAAAGATAGGAAAATAAAACATCATCATGACATCACAATCACATAACCCCCAAGCCTCTGGTAGACGTCCTATAACTGGTCAACACTAGTCAACCCAAAACCCAAAACATTAGCATAAGGAATACACAATGTAAACACATGTTTTGGTTTTGCTAAGTTTCAAATTTAAATGTCAAATGTCTCAGTTTACGTTTTCCAAATTTAATTTCAAGTGGAGAAATTTCACGTTCTACCTAACCCATGTATTTACTTGATAGATAAAAGTTCCTCCATTAGATTCAATTTTCTAATTGATCCAATAATATTTTATTTATAAAAACTTCGTTTGAGAAATAACATTTCCAATAATCAAAACTTTGATTATGTATATGCTAATAATTAATCTTAATTAAAACTAATGTTTAATTAAATTAATTACTAAAATCTCTACTAACCCACATCTTTTATTGATATAATAATTACATATATACATATATACTTATATATATATATATAAATATATATATATATAAATACATATATACATATATACTTATATATATATATATAAATATATATATAAATACATATATACATATATAATAATAAAAATTGAAATATATATAAAAATTGAAATATTGATAACCGATTTCATGAAATGTTTTATAAAAAATCGAAATGCTTAAACAAATCTTAAGGGGTTGCGCGGTACAAGGTACCTGCTATCGCAGGTGTGCCCGACAGCGGGTACAGAGTACCCCTATCATCGCAGTCCCTGCGATGGCAGGCCCTCTGCGTACCCGCGGGGTGATATGGCTCCGCCAGAAATCATTTAAACATTTTTTTTAAACATTTCCACTGCGCGCGGTGCGATTTGGTTTGTAAATAATGTTTAACATTTTTTTCCAAAACGTTTTTGATTAATGATATTCGACTTTCATCACACATGAATATATATATATATATTATATACATATGTATATATATATATATATGTATATATATATGTATATGTATATATATATATGTATATATATATATATGTATATATATGTATATATATATATATATATACATATATATACATATATATATATATACATATATATATATACATATATATATACATATACATATATATATATACATATATATATATATAAAAGTATATGTATATATATATATGTATATATATATGTATATATATATATATATAATATACAGAATCACAGTATATATGTAAAAATAATAATTTATGAATACAGGCTTTCATTTTCAGAATCTCTCTATGAAACTTGCTTTCTTCGAAATTTTCTAATAACTAATTCTAATGAGTTTGTCCATGAATTGTAACCCTAGCCCGTGTCATTTTAGATCTAAGCATATAGATTCCTTAAATAAATTTTAATTGCCCAAAATGCATAATGAAGACATATGGAAGACATGAAGAAGATAGGGGAAAACAAGATGCAGAAGTAGCATAAGTGAAAACACAAGAATCTACCCAGATTCTGATGCTAACTCGCTCTTCCTTAGATAACCCATTGAGCAAGCTCCCCTTCTTTAGAATTCTCGAATCCTCCAATGCTTCAATTGTTCTCCACGCTATCTACGCTATGTCCAAGCTTCTAAGAAATGCCTGAATATAAAGAGCTCTCAGGAAAACCCTAGAATGCTTCTAGAACCAGCTGGAAGATGTCGCCAACTAAGCATGGGCCTTTTTCCAACCTTTTTGATAAGCCCTAGGGTTGTAGACACCATGTGCTCAATTGATGCACTAACCCCCATGTTGTTGACACATGAAAAATGGAGAACTGCATTAATTTCCAAGCAAGCTTATAATTCCAATTATTTTTAAATAATTTCCATTTAAATATTTATAACTCCCATTTTAATTTAATAACTTTTATTTTAATTTTTATAACTTTTATTATTATTATTTGTTTATTAATTTTATTAGTATTTTATAATTATTATTTATTTTAATTTTCTAATTTTCTTTTTATTTAATTCTTTTCTCTCAATTAATTTTCCTTGAATTAATTATAATCAAAATATCAAAATCATGATATTTAATCTTCTCAAATAATTAATTTTATTAATTAAATCTATTTGTTAAGGTTTAATTAATAGGAAATTCACCATAGACCTTCATAACAAAATATGAAAACCAATCATAGGTCAATTCATACAAAACCAGTCTAAAGGATTAAAAATCACGAAATATGTCATCTGACACATTTAGTGGGTGCTCAACTCTAATACTTGTCCCAACTCACTAGGACAAATGGTTTTAGGGTTTGGGATTTGGACTTGAGAACTTATCTCCCTTCTCTTATCATTGAGATAGTATAATAGGGTACGCTCATCCTGGCAATTCAGGGAAGTCGATACCCGGTACTTGCAACTTGCAAAAAAGCCATGCATGTACATACAATATATATAGTGCTAAGCTAAACAGGCAATGGCAGGAAGTGGTGCATCGTGTAGATCCCGACTAAGCAGGTGACTACGACTCCCTTCCATAACCACATCAGAAACGCCATACAATAAGAAAACATGCACACCATACACATGCAAGTATGGGGTAAGTATCCATAATAAAACACATGAAATAATAACCATCTAACTAATCATCAACAATAACTAAAAACAATATAATGATCATCATACATACATGAAATGTAAAGTCTAAATGATCTCATCATATAACAACTGAATCCATAACATAATGTCTGACAGTGTCAAAACAATACCTACTAATCCATCAAAGTCTGATAATAATAGCAACAATGAGTCTAGAAAAGATGTGAACGAGGGTAGGCACTACAGCTTCAATGTGATGCCCTGGTCCCACTGTATCTGTTATCTCTATACAAATGCACCTCTATCGTTCCTCATCCAAAATATTGTTGTTGACTACAAAATCTGTTGACAGAAGCATGCTCAGCACTCAGTATTTTTGCTTACACCCAATCGGACCCACCATCATTTGTTCCAATGCTTATAAGTTTTAAGGCTTTGTCTATCCTACCACACTAGACTCAAAGTCATTATTCAATGATTGAGCCGTATGTACAGTATCTCCTCTGCCTGGTTTCTACATTGAAAGGTTTCTCCACTAGTATCTCTGCCTAGTTTCTCCACTGGTATCTCCACCTAGTTTCACCTGGTATCTCCGCCTGGTTTCTCCACTGGTATCTCCACCTGGTTTCGCCTGGTATCTCTGCCTGGTTTATCCACGAGTCTTTGCTACCAAAAATCAGACAACTATTCACTTCCTTAGACAAAGGTAGGGGAAATTTGGGGGAAAAAAATTGGAGAGCAATTGCATTTGCCCACACTTACTGTTTTCCCTATTTTTTGGTCTTGTTAATACAAACACTTCTAAAGATACAAATTTCAAATGAGCAACATTTTTTTCTTCTTCTTTTTTTCTTATATCCCGTTACTGTCACAATTGTGACTTCGTCGGGTTATAATTGAAAAAAAAATGCAAAAACACATAACATTTACCCGTCATCACAAATTTTTATCGCAATTTCACTCCAAATGTATTAGTATGAAAAGAGATTTTTTTGAAGTGAAGAACCTATAATGGAATAATCATTATTTTTTCAATGATGTTAAAAATGCTACCTATTGGAGAGACAATTGTTTTTTGGTCTAAAAGCTACCATTTAGTTGATTGATGAAGACATTTTGAAAAGAGCAAATAACAAGACAACCTAGAGAAAGGTTGAGATATTTGGTGTATAAAAGAAGCACTAAGACCAAGTAAGGCATTGATACTATAATGTATTGTTTATCTAGTTAAATTCTAAGATGAAAGATTACACAAGCAAATACTGTAAGTAGATCGAGTAAGAAAAGTTTTTGCCAAGCCTTGCCAAGCAATTGGTGCAAGCCAAGCAAAAGTTAGTAGAAGCCAAATGAAAATCAAGAGGTGTCAAGCAAAGAAGAAAAATAGTGCAAGCTAAGTGAATATTAGTATATTCCAAGTAAAGTTTAGTTGGTGTTGAGTATCAGTAAACTTTAGTGCTTGTCAAGTGAACTAGTGTTGGCTAAGTAACAAAATAGTATAGATGTTGAGTGATAGCAAATAGTGTTAAATCAAAGAGCCAAAAAATCTAAGGCAACTAATTTGATTTCTTGAATTGTGTGTTGCATGTGGAAGATAACTATGATGAGTTGGTGGCACAAAATTCTAGGTAAATCATTTTGAGGTGAATTCAAAGAATATTGAAGAGGAATTTTCTAGAGGAATAAAATAGAAAAGTGGGTAGATTCATTGAATCCTACCTAACCCTAAAATGGATGATTGTGGTTAAGTGGAAAAGATCTAAATTATTTATTTATAAAGATAGTTGGTTAGAAGCAAAGGTTTTCATGTGTGAGAACCTAAGGAAGACAAGGAGTCTAGGGTATTGCTTAATCTAATAGCCAAATAGTAGAGATTGCAGTTAGCATACAAAGTAAGAAGGCTTAAGGGGATGAATGCTTGAAGGGTGAACAAGCTATCAGATCTGAAGAGTATGAATGCCAAGCATAACGAAGGACTAGAATAGAGATATGTAATTTGTAAGTGAGTTGTAAGCTTTTATCAGATCAAGTCCTACTGTTACTTTCTAATAACTATAGCAGTGTGGATAAAATCCTTTGGATTAAGGTTGACCTCACAATCATTTGTAAGTTCTTTAACAAGGTGACATTCTAATGGAATGGTCTAAACTCCTCTAATAATTCTCACTCCCAACAAGATGATTGAAATCCTTTAACCAAGTCACATTTAATAGTGTGTATTGTAACCTTTAACAAGGTTGGCCTTTCACAAGGTATCACTTCAAAAGAGTGAGAATTAGTAGCATGTTACTGGTGTTTTTTCCAAATTGGGTTTCCATATAAAATCCTTGTCTCAAATTGTGTGAATGGTCTTATGATATTTCATGTTTACATTTTTGAAAAGTTATTTTGACCTAGGATAGTAACCTACAATGTTTAAGTATTGTATGATCTAATGGATGCATGTGTGCTAAGGTTTTATGGATATGGGTCTACTATGAATTAAACATTTTTATTTGTACATCTGGACCTTGGATAATTGATTCACACCCCTCCCACCTCTCTTAGCTATTCTAAATAATTCCAACATGAATTCTTGATTATTTATTATAAATTTAATATGTTATGAATTATAATGTTATAATTTAAGTTGTAGATCCATATGAAAACCATAATTGAACATATACAAGCCATAATGAACAAGGTTCAAGCATTGCCGAGGACATATTAGAGGACTCCTGACCATTGTAGAAAGTCAATGAGAGAGGTATTTATCATGAAAGTTTAAAACTATAAATCTTCATTAAAAAAAGGATCATGATGCATTTGAGTAATTCAATGTCAAATACATAGAACTATATAAATTTAGTAGTCAAACTTTGGGTTTTCCCTTTTTGTTTATGTAGGAGGCATCAGATCCACCTAGTTCAGTAAAGGATCATTAATCTTCATTAAAAAAAGGATCATTATTCATTTGAGTAATTCAATGTCAAATACATAGAACTATATAAATTTAGTATTCAGACTTTGAGTTTTCCCTTTTTGTTTATGTAGGAGGCATCAGATCCACCTAGTTCAGCAAAGATTGTTGTATTTTGATGATCCACCAATAGCATTGGATAGTATAGTTGTCATAGGATGCATCATGAGATATTTTGAGATGGAATATGCCATATTCTATACAAAAAAATTGATATTATACACATTTCTATGGCATGATTAGCCACATTTTGTATATGGATCTATGTATATTGATATATATTTACATACTTTTCTATGGATACATGAACTTTGATATATATTTGCACAATTTGTCTATGGATACATGTATTTTGATATATATTTTTTAATTTATGTGTGCAAGGATATAAATATCAATTGAGTATAGTACTGTTCAATTTATCATGGATCATGTGTATTGGTCATGTTTATGGAATATCATTCATTTTGATCATGTTTGTTATATTCAATATAAATGCAATAATTTGTGAAGAACATTTTAAGAATCTTTATTATCAAATTTTTATGCAAGGTTTAATATGAAAGTATATCATATATGTTTAATTTGAAATGATTTGAGCAACCCCTTAAGATGTTTATAATTAGCCAAATTCATGGCCACTTTAGTCTTAGAAGTTGTCTTTAGTCTTACACAATATTTCAATATGTACTAGTCACAAATATTATAAGGGCTTTGTGGTCAAAATAGGGGTATCACTAGGTGTCACTAGGTTAATGTAGACCTCGACATGTGCATCCTGTAGCATTCCACATTTCACTGATAGCCCCCATGAGCTCCAAGTTATGACCCTCAAAAGATTGATCTCCAAACACACTTAGAGCATCTTGGTAACTCTTCGATACAGGGTGGTCATGAAAATTGTAAGCTCTCTAGAAATGGAACAAGGATTTCACTAGGGTCCACCCATCCATCCTAAGCTAATGGAATTGATAATTCAATGCCAAGATCAGTTGTTTCAAAGTTACACAATGATGCACCAATGAACTAAGGCACACTGCAAGTTTTGACATCGAGCAAGATCATTGTACCAAATCTAAAAGGAATGTGATATTTTTGAAATTAAATAGGTTATTGTAGACCTCACCATCACTATCCTGTAACATTTTATGTTTCACAGATAGACCCCACAAGATCTAATTTACAACCCTTGGAAGATCAATCTTCAAACACACTTAGAGCATCTTGGAGACTCTTTGGTATGGGGTGACCGTGAACATTGCAGACTCTCCACAAATGGAAAAAGAGTGTCATTAGAGTTCACCTACACCATTTATAGCTAATTGCACTAATGATCCAATGTCAAGATCAGAGGTTTCAAAGTTACGCAATGATGCAACAATGAACTAAGACACACTATAAGTTTTGGCATCGAGCGAGATCATTATGCCAAATCCAAAGAGAATGTGATCTCTCCAAAATGAGATAGGTTATTGTAGACCTTGACATCACCATCATGTAACATTTGACATTTTACCAATAGCCCCCATGAGCTTTGAGTTATGACCCTCAAAAGATCAATCTCCAAATGCACTTAGAGAATCTTCAAGATTGTACAAGGTGGTTACAAACATTGTAGGATCTTTGTGGCCAAAAGAAGGCTATCACTAAGTTTCACTCTCCCATTCAAAGTTAATGGCCCTAATGATTCGATGCCAAGATCAATGGTTTCAAAGTTACATAGTGATGCACCAATGAATTAAGGCACACTTCAAGTTTTGGCATTGAGTGAGATCAGTAATGCCAAATACAAAATGGAATGTGACATCTCTTAAATGAGATAGGTTACTATAGACCTCAACATCACTATCCTATAATGTTCAATGTTTCACCAATAGCCCACATGAGCTCTAAATTATGACTCTCAAGAGATCTATCTTCAAACGTACTTAGAGAATCTTGGAGACTTTTCGGTATGGGGTGGCCGCAAACATTACAGGGTCTCCTTGGTTGGAACAAGGGTGTTACTAGAGTTCTCTTTCCTATCTAGAGCTAATCAGAATAATGATTCAATGCCAAGATTAGTGCTTTCAAAGTTATATAGTGATGCACCAATGAACTAAGGTACACTACAAGTTTCAACATTGAGCAAGATCACTTTTCCAAATCCAAAAGAAATGTGATCACTCTAAAATGAGATAGGTTATTGTATACCTCAATATTACCATCCTATAGACTTAAAACATTTCACCAATAGCCCCCATGAGCTCTGAGTTACGACCCTCAAAAGATCGATCTACAAATGAACTTTGAGCATCTTGGAGACTCTTCGATATGGGGTTGCCATGAATGTTGCAGGTTCTCCATGGCGAGAACAAGGGTTTCACTAAGGTTCACCAACCCATATAAAGCTAATGGCACTGACAATTTGATTCCAAGGCTAGTAGTTTTAAAGTTACACAGTGATGCATGAATGAATTGAGGCACACTACAAGTTTTGGCATCGAGTGAGATCGTTGTGCCAAATCCAAAAAGAATATGATCTCTCCAAAATGAGATAGGTTATTATATACCTCAACATTACCTTCCTTTAGCATTTCACATTTCATTGATATCCCCCTCGAGATTTGAGTTATGACCCTCAGAAGATCCCATCTATAGCTAATGTCACTAATGAATCGATGCCAAGTTCAGTGGTTTTAAAGTTACGTAGTGGTACACCAATGAACTGAGGCACACTACAAGTTTTGGCATCAAGTGAGATCATTGTGCCAAATCCAAATGGAATGTGATCTCTTTGAAATGAGATAGGTTATTTTATACCTAAAAATCACCATCCTATAGCATTTGACATTTCACTAATAACCCCCACAATCTCAATGTTACAACCCTCAGAAGATTGATCTCCAAATGCACTTAGAGCATCTTGGAGACTCTTCAATATAGAGTTTCCATGAACATTAAAAGCTCTTTACGAACTAAAGAAGGGTGTTAGTAGGGTTCATCTTCCTAGATGGAGCTAATGGCACTAATAAATCAGTTCCAAGATCAAAAATTTCAAAGTTATGCAATGATACACCAATGAACTGAGACACACTACAAGTTTTTGCATTGAGTGAGATCATTATGCTAAATTCAGATGGAATGTGATCTCTCTGAAATGAGATAGGTTATTGTCTAACTAAACATCACCATCCTATAGAATTTTAAATTTCACTGATATCCCCCATGAGTTCTAAGTTATGACCCTTAGAAGATTGATCTCCAAATACACTTAGAGCATCTTGGAGACTCTTCGATACAGGATGACCACGAATGTTGCAAGCTCTCTATGGCTAGAACAAGGTTGTCACTAGGGTTAACCCTCCCATTTGGAGCTAATGGTTCTGACTATTTGATGGCAATATTAGTGGTTTCAAAGTTATGAAATGATGCACCAATTAACTAAGGCACACTACAAGTTTTGGCATCAAGCGAGTTTGTTTTTCCAAATCTGAATAGAATGTGATCTCTCTAAAATGAGATAGGTTAATATATAAATTGACTTCACCATCCTATAGAATGTTATTTCTCACCAATAGCCCTTATGAGATTTTAGTTACAACACTTAGAAGATCGATCTCCAAATACACTTAGAGCATCTTGGAGACTCTTTAGTACGGGGTGGCCATGAACATTGTAGGCTCTTTCTGGCCAAAAAAAGGGTGTCTGTAGGGTTCACCCTCCCATCTAGAGCTAATGGAATAGATAATTTGATTCCAATATTTTCACATTTAAAGTTACGTAGTGATGCATTAATGAAGTGAGGCACACTACAAGTTTTGGCATCGAGCAAGATCATTGTGCAAAATCCAAATGAAATAATATCTCTCTGAAATGAGAGAGGTTATTGTAGAAATAGACATCACTATCCTATAGGATTTGACATTTTTCTAATATTCCCCACAAGATCTAAGTTACAACCCTAGGAAGATTGA
Source organism: Cupressus sempervirens (assembly GCA_028749045.1). Taxonomy (NCBI): domain Eukaryota; kingdom Viridiplantae; phylum Streptophyta; class Pinopsida; order Cupressales; family Cupressaceae; genus Cupressus; species Cupressus sempervirens. Next base: position 793,324,481 of record CM053785.1, read on the forward strand.
TCTCCAAATGCACTTAGAGCATCTCTGAGACTCTTTAGTATGAGGTGGCCGTAAACATTGCAAGCTCTCTATAGATAGAAAAAGGGTGTCACTAGGGTTAAAACACCCATATAGAGCTAATGGAGTCAATGATTTGATGCCAAGATCAATGGTTTCAAAGTTATGCAATGATGCACCAATGAACTGAGGCACACTGCAAGTTTTGGCATTAAGGGAGATTGTTGTGCCAAATCCAAATAGAATGTGATCTCTTTGAAATGAGATAGTTTATTCTAGACCTCAAAATAATCATCTTGTAGAATTTGACATTTCACTGATAGCCCCCATGAGCTCCAAGTTATGACCCTTGGAATATCAATTTCCAAATGCACTTAGAGCATCTTCAAGACTCTTTGGTATGAGGTGACCATGAAATTTATAGGCTCTCCATAGAAAAAACAAGGGTGTTACTAGGGTTAACTTTCCTATATAGAGCTAATGGTAGAGATAATTTAACACCAAGATCAGTGGTTTCAAAGTTATGTAGTGATGCACCAATAAACTAAGGCACACTGCAAGTTTTGAGATCGAGTGAGATCGTTGTGCCAAATCTAAACAAAATGTGATCTCTCCAAAATCAAATAGTTTATTGTATACCTCAACATCTTTGTCTTGTATCACTTAACATTTCACCAATATCACCCACGAGCTTTGAGTTATGACCCTCAAAAGATCAATCTCCAAATGCATGTAGAGAATCTTAGAGACTCTTCAATATGGGGTGGCCTTGAACATTATAGGCTCTCTATGGCCAGAACAAGGGTGTCACTAGGGTTCACCTATCCATCCAAAGCTAAAGGCATTGATGATTTGATGCCAAGATCAGCATTTTCAAAGTTACATAGTGATGCACCAATGAACTAAGGCAGACTACAAGTCTTGGCATTGAGCAAGATCATTATACCAAATACAAAAAAAAAGTGATCTCTTTAAAATGAGATAGGTTAATGTAGAACTTGACATCACCATCTTGTAGCATGGACATTTCATCAATATCCCTGATGAGCTCTAAGTTATGACACTCAAAAGATCTCTACAACTAGAACAAGGGTATTGATAGGGTTCACTTTCCCATTTGGTGCTAATGGCACTGATGATTCAATGCCAAGATAAGTGGTTTCAAAGTTACTCAATGATGCACCAATGACCCAAGGCACACTACAAGTTTTGGTATTGACCAAGATTTTTGTTCCAAATCCAAATGGAATGTGATCTCTCCAAAATGAGATAGGTTATTGTATACCTTGACTTCATCATCCTATATTATTTAAAATTTCACCAATAGAAGCCATGAGCTCTGCGTTACAACCCTCAGAAGATCAATCTCCAAATTCACTTAGAGCATCTTGGAGACTCTTTGGTATAGGAAGGCCATAAATTATTATAGGCTCTCTATGACTAGAATACGGGTGTCACTAGGATTCACCCATCAATTTAGATCAAATGGCACTAATGATTTGATATAAATATCAGTGGTTTCAAAGTTATGTAGTGATGTACCAATGAACTAAGGCACACTACAAGTTTTAGCATTGAGAGAGATTGTTGTGCCAAATCCAAATGGAATGTGATCTCTCTAAAATGAGATAGGTTATTGTAGACCTTGACATCACTATCCTATAGTATTTTATGTTTCACCAATAGCCCCATGAGATATGAGTTACAAACCTCATAAGATCAATCTCCAAATGCACTTAGAGCATCTTGGAGACTTTTTAGTACCAAGTGGATGTGAATATTGTAGGTTTTCCACAAGTAGAAAAAGGGTGTCGCTAGGTTTCACCTGTCCTAACCATCTGGAGCTAATGGCATTGATTATTCGATGCCAATATTAGTAGTTTCAAAATTACATAGAGATGCACTAATGAACTAGGGCATACTATAATTTTTGCAATTGAGCAAGATCATTGTACCAAATCCAAATAGAATGTGATCTCTCTGAAATGAGATAGGTTATTGTAGACATTGACATCACTATCTTGTAGCATTTGACATTTCACCAATAACCCCCATGAGCTCCAAGTTACGACCCTCAGAAGATCAATCTCCAAACACACTTAAAGCATCTTAGAGCCTCTTTGGTACAAGGTGGCCACAAAATTGTAGGATCTTAGTGACAAAAACAAGGTTGTCACTAGGATTCACTCACCCATTTGGAGCTAGTAGCACTAACAATTAGTTGCCAAGATCAATGGTTTCAAAGTTACATAGTGATGCACAAATGAACTAAGGTAAACTGTAAGTTTTGGCATCAATTGAGATCATTGTGCCAAATCCAAATGGAATGTGATCTCTCCAAAATGAGATAGATTATTGTAGACCTTGACATAACTATCTTGTAGCATTCAACATTTTTCTGATATCCCTTATGAGCTTCGTGTTATGACCCTTGAAATATTGATCTCTAAACACACTTGAGCATCTTGGAGACTCTTCAGTACAAAGTGGTCATGAACATTGCAAGCTCTTCATAGCTAGAACAAGCATGTTAATGGGGTTCAACTTCCCATCCAGAGCTAATGACATTGATGATTTGGTGCCATGATCAAATGTTTCAAGGTTACGTAGTGATGCACCAATGAAATAAGACACACTACAAGTTTTGGCTTGAAGTGAGATCATTGTGCCAAAACCAAATGGAATATGATCTCTCCAAAATAATATAATTTATTTTAGACCTTGACATCACCATTTTTTTGCATTCAACATTTCATCAATAGCCCCCATGATCTCTAAGTTATGACCCTTAGAAGATCGATCTCCAAATGCACTTAGAGCATCTTTGAGACTCTTCGCTAAAGGGTGTAGTCTTGAATGTTGTAGGCTCTATTCTATAAGAACACTGGTGTCACTAGGTTTACTATTAAGTAAAAAAAATTATTTTTTATCTCCCTCAAGTTTTTGGCATTGGGCACAGTGCAAGTTTGGTGTTAGTATTAAGTAGAACCATCATTTTTTAGGTCCCTCAACATTAATTACATTAAGTAAAAACATCCTTTTTTATTACATTAGATAAATAAGTTTATATCTACAATATCTCAAGTGTTTCATCATTAATACATCAATACACAACTGCCAAAAATCATAGTGTCAAAAATTGTAGTATAAAAAATTGAATAGATTTTTCTTCATTCTGCTCCTTATTTAATTTTTATCTTCATGCACAACTACTCTTTGTGATGTACCTACATTCCAATATCATAAAAAATGTTACTAAATAATCATATCAAATAAAATAATCATCAGTTCACCAAATTATTTTGAAAGAAAGAACATAAGAAGTAAATATGCCTAGTTGAGTGTTCATGTACAATCCTCTCTTTGCTTTAAGGTCTCAAATAGGGCTTCATAGTCAACATTAGTAGTAGTAAAAGGTTTGTTTACTTTTTGTCTTCCTTGATGCATCAACAACTTCACATTTTTTGCTATAATAAAATATGAATATATGAGAATTGTTGTGTGCTTTTGATAGTCTTTTAATGTGGGAATTCTATTGCTTCTAAGAATGCATGTTTGTAGCCATGTTCCAACAACAACAATTGAACCAGTAGGATATGTGAATCCATCATCATTTGTATTTGGTTTTGAAAATTTTTTTTTACTTCTTACACGTTGTGCTAAGCAATAGTTTGATTTCTCATCATTCCCTGTGGTGCAACTAATGCAAAGACATGTCCTAGGTGAAGAAGATCTGATAGATGGTTTTACTCAACTTAACTTTCCATGTCATCATTTTTTATAGAGGGTATGATAAAAAATAGAGTAAGATAATGTGTATCCCATGTTTCCACCCACTCACTTGATTCATAGTGATCCAAGTCACACTGAAGAAAACTAGGACAAAAGAAAGCTAGCTATCATGTCCAAATGGTCAATGTACTAGAATCAGAGCTCTAGAATGAATGCAATTTTTATGAATCTCTAATAGTAGTACAATCTGATCTATCACCTATGGACCCTTCCTCAACCAACCAAAAGAACCTATGTACTACTGAATCAAGAGTCCCCTTGTGATAATGTTGAACTACAGCAATCAACAATTCTATGAGCATCAAGAAGCTTTGCTCCTAAAATCTTCAATTTATCTTTAACTAGATCTCTCTTCACACATGCCCTTGCTCCATCATGTTCCCCTTTCCCATGGCCAAACTCAAAAAAATCAAAATATGAAGCACCCCCCTCTCTATGTGCATCCTCAACAACTAATAAAACATGTGAGCATTCTTGAATTAACCTATACAATTATCTAACCAAATGATATGTTTATCCATAGCAATGTCATGCTCCTATAAGAAATCAAAATAATTCTCAAAATAATGTTGCACAAACTCATGAGAGTGTGATCTCTCATCACTCATGTAAAAATGGTACTCTCTAATAATCTTTTGATTATCTTCCACACTATTAGGGGCATATCTATATGTTATATGGATAGCAATCTAAATGGAGTTGTAATACTGAGATTATGTCTCATTTTGGTGCTGTAATGTGTAGTTCTCTACAAATTCAACAACTAATATAATAGTGCTAATGGAAAATGTCTCCTTACACATTCAAAATTTCTGATCCAACCACTGAGACTTGTGACTATGTCATGTATACATGTAGAAAAGTTTTGTCTTGAAATCTGAAATAAAACTAGCCACACTAATTTCTTTTGCAACCAATTCACATCTAGAGCCCTCACTTCCACTATTCAATGTGTATTTCATTGTTTCATATACCTTTTTTTTACTATGTCCTCCCAAGATCTTGTTAGCACCCATCATGGAAACATGTTTTAAAATTGGATAAGCCACCATATTCTAAACACTTCTCATTTTAGCAAGAATTTCTATAAAAGAAACAATCATCAACTCTAGGACATAAAAATTGATCTAGCAAGTGTCTTGAAGATTTTGGAAGCCCACTAGCACCACAATTCTCCAACATTTCATTACTTTCCAAAGTAGAATGGATGGAGCATAATAATTCATGGTGCATACAAAACTCCACATTGTATTTGCAACAACATATATTTAAAATCTTAAGTGGCCCACCATAAAATGGCTTCAAGGATTCAAAATCCCTTTGTGATACATGCAATCTTGTATGGCTCTCTCTAAATTCTATGAACAAAATAGTTTGACTTACCTCAAAATAATGTTTACGATGTGTTGTGTGGTTTCTAATGCCAATTCTCAACTTCAACACATCTTTAGCATTGGGTGAGACTCTTAAGCTAGAGAGCTAAAACTATGTAATTTCTTGCTTCACATCATTGGTTATTTTCTTATCAAAACATGGAAGTCTCCCACCAAAAGCTTGTTGCTGCTCAAAATTGTAGCCCTGATTTTTAGTACCATTGAGAAATTAAGCCCTATAAATGCTTTTTGATGCATATGTACTCGACTATACTTTTGAGCCTCATGAGGTGTTTAATGTTTCTAACACCTTGCATTCAATATGTCTATGTGTTTCATAAAGTTAAATTGCCATTCCGAGCCATTTTGTGAAGTCTCATTTTGACAAATTATCACTTTTGCATTTTCACCTAAGTGTAAAACAATGATAGGAGCCCATGTTTGTATTTGAATATCTCGCACCTAGTTATGTTTCATGACTCGCCGCTTTGGAAATGTCTAGTGTCCATATCTGAGATCCTATGTTTCAGATTTTAAATTGTTTCTAATCCATTTTACTAGGTTTCGCATCCCTCAAAGTTGGTTATTTATTGATGTCATGTTGATGCACATTGTTCATAATTCTAGAAGGCCCTATTTGACTAGTTATAACTTTGACCCAGTTGATCAAAATGAGAAAATTTCTATTGTGTTGCATTTTAGAGGTCAGGAACTTGTCATGTTTCAATTTTGAGCTTATGAAAAATTTGTTTAATCAGTTTTCAAATGCGACTTCATTTGCAATTTATAAAGTTTCACTGGTGCCAAGAGAGGTAGATTGATCAGTACCCATGTTTGTCATGTTATATCTCAAAATCCAAGATAGGTGATGTCAAATGGATTGTACCACTATGTTGTACTCTAAAAATACTTCAATTGTGCCAATTTTCAAATCTTAACAAATCCGTCTGCATACTTTCCCAGGTCTATTCCATTTGCAAAAAATGCCTTTTTGTCATTGTGTTTAGTCATCACATTCTGAGTAGCTTACTTTGACCATTCACCAAATGTGCCCCATAATTAATCATTAGCCCAAATCATAGACTTATACTCTCCTGATGATAGTGAACCAACTCCCAAATTTTCATCTTCCCGAGTGTAAGTTTGCCTAGTTTTTGAAGCCAAATCCGAACATAGTTTAGAGTTCTTTGACATTTTCATGAAGGTAATTCTAAGAAGGAAACTTTAATGGTCAATATCTTCTGACCTTGAATTCATCATGAGATGAGATTCAACAGGATGCAAGTATGCAGAACAAAGAATCAATGTATTGATTTTTAGGACCCAATTAGGTGTTTTGGTCAGTTTTTAAGGCCAGTCAAAGAACCTCCTAGCACAAAGTTGACAAGTTATAGATTAATAGTAAAATGATCTTTAATTGATGGTTCAATGATTGAACTTGTTTCTAATCAATAGAAGATGGTTAATGGATCGGTTTTGTAGTTCAGTTGTTTGGAAATGAAATTATTTTTAGCCGGACCCACTTTGGGGCCCAACTAATTTTCACTAGATTGATAAGATGCTGGGATTTGGGGTGTTTAAAAGATGTTACAATGTTTCAAACTTATCTTAATACATTATTATAGAAAATCAAATGAGGGATGGAAATATATGCTCTATGATATATGATTCATTTCAGTGAGGGCAGCATTGAAGTATTTTTATTGCAATTGAATTTAGTGAATATAGAGATTTTGAGACACAAAACCTTGGATGCCTAATATTTGGCTTGAGAGCAATACATTGAGTGCATGACATTTTATATGTCGTGTATCTCAAGATGGCAAAAAGGCAAGTAGATGTGGACAAGAAGATAGGTGAATCAATCAAGCTCGAATCATTAGTCCTAAGTATCTAAGGAATTAAATTTCATCTAGAAGGGATCATTGCACTCATTGCATTTAAATATCTAAGGAAAGATTAAGGGTTACCTTATATGGCCGGATGCAAATAAGCTCATTAAGGAGAAAGCTCCATGTTGAGAGAGGAGAATACCACAGCTATGAAAGTAGGACAAACTAAATTAAAATGAAGACCATGTTGTTATAAATTGAAAATGCTTTCTTGAAGGCAGCAAATAGGGGAGTCGACTTTAAAAAGACAAGAATTCAACTATATGAGAAGTCAAATTTTGAAGCCCTTGAATCATGTTTGATCCTCAATTTGCCTATTGACATTGTATTTATCTACCTATCAAGGGTTCTATGCCAATACCATCATATATTGAAATGTATTTCTCAGAAATGGAGAGATTTTTTTACATCTAAATCTCTATATTCATACTATCAAAGGCTAGGGATTGTCGATAGTTGCATTAATGCATTGTATGGAGATAGTTCTAAATGTATTCATTGTTATGTACTTGATCCTACAAGGCGAAGGTTGACATAGTTGTCTGGTCTCCCATTTGCATGTTTAAAAAAATATCATTAGGTTTCCACTGGAAAAAACACTTATATATGGATTCTATTAAGTATTTAGAATTAGACCATTTATTGAAGCATGAGGACAAGAAAGAAATCAGCACATAAGCACAGTGGCCAACCATGGAGGAGAGTCATAGGTCAATAAGGAAGATGGACTTAGTTTTCCACCCCCTTCAGCTAGGGTTCTTCTTCATGGACTTTGATATGATTTCAAAGGAACAAATAGTAGAGGCAATGACATCAAAAGGGGACAAAGAAGCACAAAAAAGAGTAAGTCCACATTGGAAAGAGAGAAGAAGCTGCAATATAAAGTAGGGGAGGCGTCTCATAATAATGCCTCAATGCTAAAAATTTGCAATCAAAGTAAAAGGAAGAGCCATGGTAGATTAAAGGGAGTTGGAAGGCATCAGAGAATGAAAAGGCTTTAGAGTTTTTTTAAAATGGAAACTAGTGGGCTATGAGGAAATCTACACTTAACAAGACACATATTTTAGATTATCGAGCTTGCAATTTAAACAACAAAGGTTTTGCATTACTCACAAGAGAAATTGTTGAAGTGGTATAGAGAAGAGTGGAAGACAAAGTGTCAAAATGGCAATTACAGAGGAGGACCAAGCTAAGGTAGAAGCCGCAGATAAAGGAAAATGTCCACACAAACAAGCTACTATTTAAAGAGAAAGCGCTAGACAAGAACAGAATCCGCAGCCATAGAAGGAGCTTCACGTCATAAGAAAGACCCCGTGCATGAAGGAATCCCATGCAACAAAGAAGTTGAAAGCCACCAGCATAAAATAATAGAGCAGCCCGTATTTTTTTGAAGAAAAGGGTTAGGCCAATGAATAGAAGAGAAGCTGCTAAGGAGACGAAGCCACAGGAAAGGGCGTCATAATAGAGTTGCAAAAGGCTGCAAAGAAAGGGTTTGAAATGGCTTTGCAGGACAGAGTTATGGAAGAGGATTTTCCAAAGCCTTCCACATTAGAAAATAACACAGGAAGTCATGTGCATAAGAGGAAAGGCTCATGCAAATAGCAACAATACTAGTAAACGTCACAAAGGAGAAACTCGTCAGAATGTAGGGCAAGGGCATAAAGAAAATTATCCCACATTGAGTATGGGGGTGAAAGTTTCAATGTTTAAATAATATTGCACTTTTAGTGCATTGTGTCTATAGACATGAACCTTTTGAAAAGACAAGGTGTGCGTGAGGGCCCCGGACATGGATGCCAGCTAGTGGGTCACCCAAGAAAACTTTTAAACGAACACGCAAAACAAAGTTAATGTAATAGTTTGACAAAAAATTAGATAATGACAAGTGGCAGCTAGGCAATAGTTACAGTGACAAGGTGATGATGTGGTGATCAGATTACAATGACACACCAGATTGTGTCACATGGCAAATCTAACAAATGTTGCTATGTCACTAAGGCGAAGATGCACACCAGTAAACATAACAACCATGACATGGCATGATTACATGGCATTCTGACGTAGTAAAATAGAAGACCAATAAGATGCTGACATGTGGTACCTAGGTGGTAGGGAATGATGAGGAAGCAGCAACAAGCCAATCTAGTGCTGACACGTGTCAAGGGTGGTCAAACTAGGTTTGACCCAAATAGAAAATTAAGGGAAAGTACAAAGTAATAAAAAATTAATTCTTTATTTCCTAAATCACGTGCAAGTCGGAAGGTTTTAAAATCAAATTGGATTTATGATATAGTTTTAACTTTTGAAGAATTCAAATATTTGTGCAAATGTAATCTAGAGCATTAGATAGGAGCCTAAACTTCAAAGAGGCATAACAAGGGCATTTTTTCACTGAAATGGCTGCTCCAATATACCATCAAAATTGGGAGAAAATGAGCTATCCATTTATGAGGTTGGTTTTTGCACAAGATGTCACTAGTGCATGCTACAAAGTGTTTTGTGTTTTCAATCAAATCCTCAATTCCAGACAATGATTTCATCCATGCAATTACAAAATTTAGTTGTGACACATTTGATATGCTTTGTTGGATCAGTTTGTTCAAAATTTGATGCATAATGATGTGTTTTGCTTGCCTTTTGATGAAACTTCTCATAATTTTTATCTTTTGCAATCATCTATGATTTCCATCAAAATATATGAGATACTTTATAGTTTGGGAGGCAAAAAGGATCAAGGATTTGATTTTCTAGTTGAGGGGAGAGATTAGAGAGATGTTTTTAACTTCTTGGGAAAGAATTCTAAGTGGACACATGTTAGTTGCATAGCAGATCCAGGAATTCACCCTTCTCTATATCTTTCTTTCTTCTTCTCTTTTGTGGTTTTGGTAGTTTTCTTTGGGGAAACCAGCAGGGTTCCAGTTTCTACTATGAAACTAGGGTTGTTGACGGTTTTACTTCATGTCTATTGAGTAGAGCTCTAACAGTGAAGGCCAGACATCCGCTCTTGTGCAGATTTCATTTCATTTTCATGTATTATTATTCTAAGATAATGGAAATTGATGCTAGATCATATGAAGTATCTTGAGTTTCATTTAGTGTTGCCAGTTTATGTATTCAATCTTTCCAAGGATGAATATAAAAGGAGATTTACACGAATTATCTGGATTTTCTTATTCTATCTCCTAATTCTTCATATGCTATTGACTTTGGGATTAAATGAATAAGGTTCATTTGATTTAAGACATCTTGGATGAGTTGTATGTCAGATCTATTATTGCTTTTGATTCAAGGAGTCAAGTAAATGCTTCAATGTTCTAATAAGGTTTCTGGGTGTATGGAGGGGATATTTCATAAGAATGGAATTTGGGAATTTCAGTTGACAAACTTAATTGTAAGGCGGTCAAGTTAGGTCATGCTGCTGGTAATGACTCTATGTTGCAATGGATAAGGCACTGATCACTAAATTAGATGCAAGCTGATATGAAGGTTATTTGCACAAATCATTTTAATCAAAATAATTTTAGTTTTTCATGTCTTGTAGTGGGCTGAAAAGAATTAACCCTCTCTTAGCTTATGGATTCATAGGTTATCATATGTAGCTATCTCATTTATATGTCATTGCATAAGTATCAGAAGATGAAAGGGGTTGCATCTATTGTTATTAGGTTCAAATTTATGTTTTAATTGCACTAATACCATATATCAGAACCGTAAGGTTAACCCGACCAGGTCTTGCAGAGCCTAAAGTGAAGAAGGAGTTATGCCTTATAATTGGCCCAAGACTGCAGTTGATTGTATCCATCATGGGAATTTGCTAGCCTTAGATGCATTGGTTTGGTTTCTTGGTCATTTTCAAAATTGTTAAATTAGGAGCCAACAAAATGGCAAATTTTTTGGGGAGTCTATGAAGGAATTCACTGATAAGGAGTTAGAAATCTCTGATATACTGTGCATATTCAGTTTTGTATGCAAGGTTTTATGTTCCCCAATTAAGTTCTATCCATTTGTAGCAATATCTTTCAACGTTGAATGTAAATTTTGTTGCTAATAAGTTTCATTTTCAGTCAATTCAGCTGGTTGTGGTTTTCAAAGTATTGCTTTAACTTCAAAGTTAGAAATGTTTAAAGGTGGTTTCTCTCTTCTAAATGTTTAATGATTTGCAAGTTCTATCAGTTGAAAGTTCAGTTCAGATCTGTCATGCAATAAATCATGTTTTTAAAATTTTCTCGCAATTGTGAGTGGAAACTCTCTAAAAGATCTCTGTACCAATGCAAATTGGTTATATATAAATATTTTCAGGACTTTTTAACTGAATTGTGCAGATCTGAAAGCTATGATAAGTTATAAGCAAGAAAAGAGAATATCTGAATTCTTGACTGAAAAGTTTTGAAGTGTTGTTTGTCATTTGCTGTCATAAGAAATTTCAAAGTTCAAATGAATCACAATAGTGATTTCATTTAGTTCTCTCCAAGGAGATGATGCCTCTATAATGGTTTCATATGCGGTGTGAGGAAGTTCATGTCAGCACCAGTGTCAAACCAGTAGATCAATGGTTTTAACATCAACACTTGAGGTATTTAATTTTCATGATGTTATTACTTTCATGAAAGAAAGTGGTATATGTGTGTGTTATCCATCAAGTGATTTTCAGCACTAGGAGGAGGAGAATAGTGTGATAGGTTTTATACACTTCATGGGAATAAGTTTTAGCTTGTAAAGTTTTGTGAAGTGTTGGAAGTGATTCATTGGTAGAAGGTTATAAGCTTGTTGCAAATTACAAATCAAAATTTATTATGGGTGAATGAGTTTCAAATCTTTGAAGAATTTCAAGTTTTATTTCATCTAGTATTTAGCCTATCAGTAAAATTATTAGATCCATTTCTACCAAGCTGTATATGCCATTAAATTTCAATGGCATTCATGGTTTCCCAAATGTCATTCCTAATGATGTTAGAAATAAATTGCCTAAGTTTAGTGGGAACCATCTTGTTTTAGCTAGTCATCATGTTGAATTTTTTAATAATTTGATGGGTGATTATGAGATTGCTCATGAGGACATGCATATAAAGTTATTTGTTCAAACTTTGGAAGGTGATGCTAGAGACTAGTTTTCTTTTCTACAAACGTGTTTTATTTCATCTTGGGGTGAGTTGCATTCGGCCTTCGTGGAGCAATTTGGAAAAAGGGTAAGCATATTTGATTCTTATAATAAATTTTTAAGGATTTACATTGAGTGTGATGAACTTGTCCCTCAATTTAACATAAGATTTGCAAGAGTTTTGAATGAGATCCCTGTGATTTATAGACTTGACGATCAAATGTGTTTAGCTATTTACTTTGATGCATTTGACAAGAAAATGAACTATCTACTAAGGGATAAAGAACCACGGACATTATATCAGGCTTTTATGACTACTAGGGATATTGAAAATAATTTGAATTATGGATTGTGATGAACCTCCTTATAGCAATATCGTGAGAATGCTCGAAATAACAGAATACAAAGTGATAGCAGAACTCAGAATGAATCTACTGATCGCAGGCCACTTCGAGGGGGTAACCTCCTTTGAGCAAGCTCAATACAATAAATTCGTCCATGTCCATCAAGGGCCTCAACCTATTCTTATATACTGGGTACGATCTAGAAAAGTAATACTACCTATGCATGTGGGATAATAAAATATACTCGCGGGACGACTTACAAAGCATATGCGTCCAACAACACTACTCTAACAAAATAAACAGAAGGAACACACAGGTTCCTAACATCCCCTCTCCCTTAGAAAAAAGCTTTGTCCTCAAAGCTTAAGGTGTGGAAATTGTTGTTGAATATGAAGAAGGGGTTCCCAGGTAGCATCCTCTGGTTGCATGCCATGGCACTGAATCAAGACCTCCGAGATGGAGCGAGAGCGAAGCTGGCGAGTGCGCTGGTCAATGATTGCCACTGGCTCCAGGATAATGGATCCTTCCGTATCCATTTCAGGGAGAGTAGTTTGTGCTCTGACAGTGGTACCCAGAACTTTCTTTAGACAAGAAACATGAAAGACTGGATGAATGCGGGAAGAAGGAGGAAGTTCCAGTTTATAAGCAACTGAACCAATCTTCTGCAGAACCTTATAAGGCCCATAAAATTTTGGGGCCAGCTTATGACGCCCTTTCAGCTTTAGGGAGGATTGTTTGTATGGCTGTAGACGAAGAAAAACCATATCCCCAACTTGAAATGAGCGCTCAGAACGGTGTTGATTGGCTTGCTGTTTCATCCGATTACGGGCCATGTGAAGATTATCCTATAAGGTACGAAGAATCTGATCCCTGTTGCGGAGAACTATGTCAACTGCCTGGACTGGTGAGCTGTTGGGAGTGTAGGGAAGGAGCACTGGAGGTGCCTGACCATAGACGGCTTCATATGGAGTCATTTTAGAGGCAGTGTGGTAAGAGGTATTGTACCACCATTCAGCTAAAGGGAGCCACTTGGCCCACTGATGTTGCTGTTCGGAAGTGAAGCAACGAAGATAAGTTTCCAAGCATTTATTGACAATTTCAGTTTGACCATCAGTTTGTGGGTGATAGCCCGAACTCATCTTCAGTTTGGTGCCAGTTTTCTGAAACAGTGTAGTCCAAAAATGACTGGTAAAAGTTGCATCACGATCAGAGACAATGGAAGAAGGGAGTCCATGAAGACGAAATATCTAGTCCATGAAGATTTGTGCAACAGAGGAGGCAGTATAGGGGTGGCTGAGGGCACAAAAATGACTATATTTCGAGAGACGATCAACCACAACCAAGATCACTGTCTTGCCAACGGATTTAGGAAGCCCTTCAATGAAATCCATAGAAATATCAGTCCAAATCCGTGTAGGGATGGGCAATGGTTCGAGCAAGCCAGGAAGGAGGGTCGTTTCACCCTTGTGGCGTTGGCAAGTATCACATTCAGCCACCATCTGTTGAATCGTCTGTTTCATCCCTTTCCAAAAGAAGTTTCTCCTTGCTCGCTCATAAGTTTTGAGGAAGCCTGAGTGCCCTGCTGAAGGAGAAGCATGGAGTTCATAAAAAATAGCCTGATGTAGAGCTGGGTTCTGAGGAAGCACTAGCCGACCCTTGTATCGAAGAGAAGCACCATCCCAAGAGTAATGTGGTATAGCAGAAGGATTATTGGCTAGCTGGTGAATGATTTGAGATAAAGAAGAGTCACTGTCATAGCCCTGCTGAACAGACGCTAACCAATTGGGAATGGGCATAGAAATAGTGGAAAGGGAAGCTTGATTATCAAATGTGCGAGAAAGAGCATCTGCCACAATATTCTCCTTACCCTTCTTGTAGGTGATCTCATAATCATACCCCATGAGTTTGCTGACCCATTTCTGTTGTGTAGGAGAGGATACCCGTTGTTCCAGGAAGTATTTCAGACTTTGGTGATCGGTTCTGATGCAAAAATGACTCCCTAAGAGGTATGGCCGCCACTTCTGTACAGCATGCAAAATAGCCATCATTTCTTTTTCATAAGTAGAGAGGGCTAGATTCTTACCAGAGAGGGCTTTGCTAGTGAACGCAATAGGATGGTCATCTTGCAGGAGAACAGCACCCAATCCATTGCCGCAAGCATCACTCTCAATAGTGAAGGGTTTGGAAAAATTTGGCATCGCGAGAACAGGTGTACTGCACATAGCCTGTTTCAGTTGTTCAAATGCAGTCTCAGCAACAGGGGTCCAGGAGAAGGCATCCTTTTTTAACAGAGCTGTCAATGGTGCTGCAATTTTCCCGTAATCTTTGACAAACTTGCGGTAGTAGCCAGTCAACCCCAAAAAACCCCGAAGGCTCTTGAGAGTTTTAGGATGCGGCCAAGTTTTCATGGCATCTATTTTTGTAGGATCCACCCGCACTCCATGGTGTGCAACAATATGCCCGAGATACTCCACTTCCTCCTGGCCAAACACACATTTAGATAGTTTTGCACAGAGTTGATGATCAGAGAGAAGTTGCAAGACAAGCTCCAGATGATGGAGATGCTCAGCCCAAGTTTTGCTATATATGAGGATATCATCAAAGAAGACCAGAATGAATTTCCAGAGGTATGGTCGAAATATGTTATTCATCACTGCCTGAAATGTTGAAGGAGCATTCGTGAGGCCAAAGGGCATGACTAAAAATTCATAGTGACCATCATGTGTGCGGAAGGCAGTTTTAGGTATATCCTCCTCATTAACCCGAATTTGATGATACCCAGAACGAAGATCTAACTTGGAGAAAAAATGAGCCCCATGAAGTTCATCAAGAAGTTCATCAACAACTGGAATGGGAAACTTGTCCTTTATAGTGAAATGATTAAGTGCTCGGAAATCAATGCAGAGTCGCCATGACCCATCTTTTTTGCGAACAAGCAGAACTGGAGAAGAAAAGGAACTAGTACAAGGGCGAATAATACCTTGCTTCAGTAAGTCACGGACAAGTATCTCGATTTCGGTCTTCTGATGAAATGGGTAGCGGTAGGGCCTGATGTTGGGCGGAACACTGCCAGGAAGGAGCTGAATACGGTGGTCCTCTGGACGAGAAGGAGGTAATCCCACAGGTTCAGCAAATATACCAGAATACTTGTCCAAAATGTGTTGGAGATCGGCAGGAGTGCTAGAGACTGCTGATGGCTGCATCTGAATGGAATGGAGCTGAGCGATGACACCATGTGAATTCTTCTTAAGAAGTTTTTCCATACGGTGTGAACTGATGATGCTGAGAGACCCTGGTTGTAAGCCTTTCAAAGTGTGTTGGTGCCCCTCGGCTGAAAACTGCATCCAAAGTTCAGTAAAATCCCAGAGAATGGGGCCAAGAGTGCGTAACCATTGGGCACCCAAAACCACATCACAGCCACCTAAGGGTAAGGCAAACATGTCAGAGCGCATGTTATAATCTCCAATAGAGAGACGCACATTGCGACATTTCCCTTTACAAGGTAAAGTGCCCCCATTGGCAATCATGACTTCAAAGCTAGAGCAGGGATGGATAAAGCAATCAGCCTGTTTGGCTATTCGTGGATCAATGAAGTTATGAGTGCTACCAGAATCAATGAGTATAGTAAGAGGGATCTTCTTGAAGAAACCCTGGACCCGCATGGTTTGTGGAGTAGTGACTCCTGCCAAAGCATGGACAGATATCTCTGGTGGAGCTTCTGGTGAAGGAGGTTCAGGCTGGTGAGGCTCAACCTCATCATCCACTGTTTCCTGAGCATCTACATATTCTTCCAGTTCCGGTGGAGAATCCACATCCAAGAGATAGAGCTTTTGCTGAACACATCTATGGCCCCGAGACCATTTCTCATCACAATTATAACAAAGCCCTTTGTCTCGCCTGACTCGCATCTCTGTTTCAGACAAGTGCTTGATCGGAGTAGTTCTGGGAGCTGGTATGACTGGAGGGTTGTGAGAACCTGTATTTCTGAATGGAACAAAATTAGATCTGGAGCGTTGTAGAGCACTAATCTTGTCTTCCGCTAACTTAGTCAACCCAAGGGCTTCCATCATCGTAGTAGGTCGAAACATTTTGACTTCTGAGTGAAGTGCATCCTTCAGACCACTGACAAAACAACTACGGAAGAATTCATCAGACAAGCCCTCTGTGTGATTAGCTAATTTTTCAAACTCTGTCTAGTATTCTCTTACAGTGCCTGTTTGACGCAGTTTAGTGAGTGCTCCTGTGAAATCATCAAAGGAACTAGGGCCAAAGCGCTCCAAAATGAGGGTGCACAATTCTCTCCACGTTGGGCCATCATTAGCCTTGATGTACCAACGGAACCATTGAAGAGCTTCATGTTCCAAATGAAAAGATGCAAGGGGGACTTTGTGGTTATCCAAAGTATTATGCAAGCTGAAATACTGCTCTGCCCTATAGATCCATCCAGTCGGATCAGAACCATCGAAGCGCGGAAAATCAAGCTTTGGTCCACGGAAATTGTCAGAAGAGGACCCAGTATCTCCTGAATGGTTTCGGCTCATGGCTGACTGCTGAAAGTTAAGACCCAGAATTTTGTCATCCAGATCTTGAAGTTTGGTTTTGAGGGATGCAATTTCCTCTTCCATGATTTTTGCTCCTGTACGCGTAACAACCATAAAACAAGGGTTTTTTTTTTTTTTTTTTTTTTTTTTTTTTTTGAACAATCGACTTAGAAAAATTCACTCACAGACAAAACAACTGAAAAGAGTTATTGCAATAACAAGAGATATTAGAAGTGAGAGGAACCTGAAGGCCACGACAAAAAAAAATTTGATGTAATTTCCACCCAGCGAGCCCAAGAGAGTGCTCTGATACCAGATGTGATGAACCTCCTTATAGCAATATCGTGAGAATGCTCGAAATAACAGAATACAAAGTGATAGCAGAACTCAGAATGAATCTACTGATCGCAGGCCACTTCGAGGGGGTAACCTCCTTTGAGCAAGCTCAATACAATAAATTCGTCCGTGTCCATCAAGGGCCTCAACCTATTCTTATATATTGGGTACGATCTAGAAAAGTAATACTACCTATGCATGTGGGATAATAAAATATACTCGCGAGACGACTTACAAAGCATATGCGTCCAACAACACTACTCTAACAAAATAAACAGAAGGAACACACAGGTTCCTAACATGGATTGATTAGAGGTCACTTTTCTATGAATGATTGTCAGTATAATGGTTATGAAAGAAAAGTGGAACATAGTGTTGATGCTTCAATTTCAAATTAGAATATCAACACCCCTGCTATAATGTATAATCAGATTGAAATTTCAAATCAGAGAGTGTGTAGAGAATAATGAGCCTATTGTAAATAGAGACACATATGTTCATGATGCTATAGTAGTAAGAAATATTTCAGACTTTGATAGAGTTGAGCATTGTGTTGATTTTATGAATCAAAGTTTAGTTATAGTAATAAGTTCCTCTCATGATAATTATATGTATAATGATGTAACTAATGCTTCAAAATTTGAGGTTGCTGCACCTAGATCTCAGTCTTGTGCAAGTGAGGAGGCTAAGAATTATCTCTCTAATCATGAGTTTGATGTTGCTGATCCAACATGCGACGGAGTGATAACACAAGATGAAGAGTGTGAATCACATTTATCTCAGCCACAGTCAGAAGAACAGAGCACACATGTTTGTAGTGTTTCAATAGTAGATGGCAAGGTGGACTCACTTGATTAGTCAGATATGCAAGAAATGCTTTCTCTTATTTATAGATTGCATCATGTTGAGAATGTTATAAAATATGAAGTTGAAAGATATTCATCTCAATGTGACTACAAAGAAGCTGAAAGTCATCTTCCAAGTGATAAAGATAATTTTTTTGATCTGACATATTGTGAAGAAGCATCATGTGAAGACAATGGCGAGAGTTGTTGCTCGAGTCAAGAAGAGGACAGTGCCAGTATATATTCGTCTTCACATGAATTTGATGCAAATTGGGAAGAAGAGAGCAATGATGAGAGTGTAGTTTCTCATGAAGATGAAGGTATGATTTCTTGTTCTAAGTCTGAAAATGATAATGCATCTTAGTTTTTTTGTTATACAAATCAGTTTGGATATGAAGATTTTGAGAGTGATTTGTCCTCAAAGCTTGAAGAAAAAGAAATAGTTGATCAAATTGAGGCTAATGGGTTTGAACATGAAATTTTGAGTGAGAGATTGTTAAAAGGTTTTACGTTAGGCAATGAGTTTGTAGCATATGGTAATCATCTTAGTGTTGAGTTATGCTCTATCCATAGAGGTCATCCTAAACATGGTAACGAAGGTGATGCAATCATTAATACTATATGTGTGGTAGATGAAGAAGAAAGAAAGTCTCCATATAATTTTGATTTTGTGTCATATGCTACAAGTTTTTGTGACAATACATTGGGTAATGGCTTCAAGGTGTTTGATAACATTTTATATGATGAAGATCTTGATGATGATCAGCCCATTTTTTGTTAAGATGTTAAAAAAGGATCATTACATGGAGTTATCAACCCATTATTTGAAGAGCACATGGAAGTTTCATATTTAATTGAGAATGATCTTAATGATGATATGCTATCCTACTGTTGTAAGAGGTCAAATGTTTCTTCTTCTAGATGTGATGGTGAAAATATTGTTGAGGTTGCATCTTATGAGATTGATAATAAGGTGTTTGATGAAGTTGTTGTTGAAAATCAGTGTGCACCTTATAGAAAGTTTTATGATGAACACTCTAATGCGAAGACTAATTTTTTTGCTGATTGTGAAGAACCATTTGAAGACTATGGATTAGTTTCAAATTCTGATATTGATGACATGTGTGAGTACAAGTCAAAGTGTTCATTTGAATATCATCTAGTTATGCACAAGGATATACAATTTGAAGGTATGTGTGATCCATTTCCCCTTGTTGAATATGATGCCTTCATATTCGAGACTAGTAGCATGCATGATTTATTTGTTAGAGAAGGTCTTTAGTTTTAGTCTGATATTTTTGAGCATGTTGATCATTACTTTCATAATGAGCAACTGGTTGAGAATGAAGCAAGTTTTGTAGATTTAGTTTTTCCAAGAGAGTTGATTCATGATGCTAATCTGATAGGTTAAATTGATAGAAGAAATATTTTCAGTTTACCTCATGAGAATACAGATGAAAATCACATTTATGATAGAGGTAAAAAAAATTGTTGAAGTTTGGTGGCCCAGGGCCATCATTTATACATAGTTGAGGTAGTTGTTTTTACTTTCAATGAAGTTGTTCAAGAGAGAAATTTTTGTTGTTTCAAGAATGGTCTACTTCTACTAGAGATCTGAATCCTTGACATGCCCGCAAGGGACATGTATCCCTAGACAGAGCCACTGTTGGTGCTCAAAATTGTAGCCTTGATTTTGAGTAAAATTGAGAAATTAAGCCCTATAAACATTTTTTGATGCATATGTACACAACTGTACTGTTGAGCCCCATGAGGTTTTTAATGTTTCTAACACCTTGCATTCAATATGTCTATGTATTTCATGAAGTTAAATTTCCATTCCAACCAATTTCATGAAATCTCATTTTGAGCAATTGTCATTTCTACATTTTCACCTGTGTCAAACAGCAATAGGAGCCCATGTTTGCATTTGAATATCTCGCACCCAATTATGTTTCATGACTCGTCACTTTGGAAATGTCTAGTGTCCATATTTGAGATCCTATATTTTAGATTATGAATTGTTTCTAATCCGTTTGACTAGGTTTTGAATCCCTCAAAGTTGGTTATTTATTGATATCATGTTGATGCACATTGATCATAATTTTTGAAGGCCCTGTTTGATTGGTTATAACTTTGACCTAGTTGATCCAAATGAGAAAATTTCTATTGCATTTCATTTTAGAGGTTAGAAACTTATCATGTTTCAATTTTGAGCTTATGACGAATTTGTTTGATCAGTTTTCAAATGTGATTTTGTTTGCAATTTATAAAGTTTCACTAGTGCCAAGAGAGGCAAATTAATCAGTAACCCTGTTCATCATGTCATATCTCAAAATTTGTGATAGGTGATATTGAATGGATTGTACCACTATGTTGTACTCTGAAAATACTTCAAGTGTGCCAATTTTCAAGTCCTGACGAATCCATCTGCATACTTTCCCAGGTCTATTCCATTTGCAAAAAATGCTTTTCTACCATTGTGTTCAATCATCAAATTCTAAGTAGCTTACTTTGACTGTTTGTCAAATGTACCTCATAATTCATCATGAGCACAAATCATAGACTTATACTCTCCTCATGATAGTGAACCAGCTCCCTAGTTTTCATCTTCCTCAATGTAAGTTTACCTAGTTTTTGAAGCCAAATCCGAATGCAGTTCAGTGTTTTCTAACATGTTTTCATGCAGGTAATTTTGAGAAGGTAAATTTGATGGTCAATATCTTTTGACCCCAAATTTTTCATGAGACGAGATTCAACAGGGTGCAAGTATGCAGAACAAGGAATCAATGTGCCAATTTTCAGAGCCTAATTAGTTGTTCTAGTTAGTTTTTAAGGGCAGTTAAAGGACCTCCTGGCACAAAGTTGACAAGTTGTAAATTAATGGTAAAATGATCTTTAATTGATGGTTTAGTGATTGAACTTGTTTCTAATTAGTATGAGATGGTCAATGGATCAGTTTTGTAGTTTAGTTGTTCAGAAACAGAAATTTTTTTTAGCCAGACCCACTTTGGGGCCTGACTAATTTTCACCAAATTGATAAGATGTTGGGACTTGGGGTGTTTAAAAGATGTGACAATGTTTCAAACTTATCTTAATACATAATTGTGGAAAATCAAATGAGGGATGGAAATATATGCTCTGTGATATATGATTCATTTCAGTGAGGGCGACATTGAAGTATTTTTATTGCAATTGAATTCATTGAATATAGAGAATTTGAGACACAAAACCCTGGATGCCTAATATTTGGCTTGAGAGAAATACACTGAGTGCATGACATTTTATGTTTTTTGTATCTAAAGATGGCAACAAGGCATGTAGATGTGGATAGGAAGATAGGTGAATCAATCAAGCTTGAATCATTAGTCCCAAGGATCTAAGGAATTAAATTTCATCTAGAAGGGATAATTGCACTTGTTGCATTTAAATTTCTGAGGAAAGATTAAGGGTTACCTTATATGGCCAGCTGCAAATAAGCTCATTAAGGAGAAAGCTCCATGTTGGAGAGGAGAATGCTGCAACTATGAAAGTAGGACAAACTAAATTAAAATGAAGACCCTATTGTTATAAATTGAAAACATTTTCTTCAAGGTAGTAAACATGGGAGTCGACTTTAAAAAGACATGAATTTAGCTATATGAGAAGTCAAATTTTGAAGCCCCTGATTCATCTTTGATCCCCAATTTTCCTATTGACATTACATTTCTCTGCCTATCAAGGGTTCCATGCCAATACCATCATATATTGAAATGTGTTTCTCAGAAATGGAGAGATTTTTTTCATTTGAATTGATATATTCATATTGTCACAAGGTTGGGGATTGCCGATAGTTAGATCTATGCATTGTGTATAGATAGCTCTGAATGTGTTCACTATTATGTACTTGATCTTGCAAGGTGAAGGTGGATAGAGTTGCCTAGTCTCCTATTTGCATGTTTAAAAAGATATCACTAGGTTTCCACTAGAAAAAGCACTTGTATATGGATTATATTAAGTATCTAGAATCAAACCATTTATTGGAGCACAAGGACAAGAAGGAAATCAGAGCATAACCATAGTGGCTGACCTTGGAAGAGAGTTGCAAGTCAATAAGGAAGATGGACTTAGTTTTCCACATCCTTTAGCTAGGGTTCTTCTTCATGGACTTTGATCTAATTTCAAAGGAACAAATAGTAGAGGCAATGACATCAAAAGGGGACAAAGAAGCTCAAAAAAGAGGAAATCCACATTGGAAAGTGAGAGGAAGCTACAATATAAAGTAGGGGAGGTGTCTCATGATAATGCCCCAATGCTAAAAAGTTGCAGTCAAAGTAAAAGGAAGAGTCATGGCAGATTAAAGGGAGCTAGAAGGTGTTAGAGAATGAAAAGGCTTTAGAGTTTTTTTTAAAATGGTGAGTACTGGGGTTTGAGGAATTCTACACTTAACAAGACACATATTTTAGATTACTGAGCTTGCAATTTAAACAATGAAGGTTTTGCATTACTCACAAGAGAAATTGCTGAAGTGGTATAGAGAAGAGTGAAAGACAAAGTGTGAAAATGGTGATCACGGAGGAGGACCACGCTAAGGTAGAAGCTGTAGATAAAGGAAAATGTCCATGCAAACAAGCCTCTATTTAAAGAGAAAGCATTGGAGAGGAATAGAATCCGCAACCATAGAAGGAGCTTCATGTCATAAGAAAGACCTTGTGCATGAAGGAATCCCACATAGCAAAGAAGCTAAAAGCCGCTAGCATAAAAATAACAAAGCAGCCCATTTTTTTTGAAGCAAAGGGTTGGGCCAATGAATCAAAGAGAAGCTACAAAGGAGACCAAGCTACAAGAAAGGGCGGCATAACAGAGTTGCAAAAAATTGCAGAGAAAGAGTTTGAAATGGGTTCGTAGGATAGAGTGATCTGTTGTCTCATATTTTGCATCTTTAATAGGTGCATAAAAAGTTGGCATTACTCCACCACTATCTTGTTGCCAAAAAATATCTTATATAGTCTTGAATCTTATAACCAAATGGTTCTTTGTCATTTTTTTCCTTCCAAATTACTAATAATGATTTCATCAGTTTCAATTAACCATTTTGGTGTTCTAGGACATTCATTTCAACTATAATTAGGAGATATGTAACATTCTTGTCAATTTTCATTTTTGACATGGTCAATCATGGAATTCATATTATGAACTGGTAAATTTTCATTCTCCAAATTTTCAATCCTGACATTGTCATTATCAATTGGTACATTTTCATTTTGCAACTAAACATATTCATTTTCTGACTCAATGATTTCATCTTCAATCAATACATCATCAACTTGATTGACATTTAACATACCTTGTCTCTTCCTTTGGTGATTTACCCTGTCTCTTTCCCTATATGTTACAATTTCTTCATTTGATACCTTCCTTTTAAATTTATCCTTTCGACAACTAATGCTCCCAATTTAGACAACAATACCAGACACCTAATCAAATTTTGTAGCAACCTTTTCTAGCAATGGACCGCAAAAATGTTTTTTCTACAAACCCATGAAAAAGCCAAAAAAGAATGTGATTGTTAAGTTTACAGTGATGAAGAATATTTTGGTAAAAGTCTTCTAGTAAACAGATTTGGGTACCCAATCCCATATCGAGTATCCAACCACAAATAAGATACGTGATATGTTACTGAGTACCTAAAATTGGTGCCCAAAATTTGAAGGGAAATAAAGTGGGGATATTAGGTACTATGATGAAATATAGTAATGTATCATTATTACTATTATTATATAATATAGTAATGTATTATTTATTGTTATTATTATTATATATTATTATTATGCAATATAGTATTTATAAACATATATATTATTTATTATATAATCATATATATATAGTTGAGAACAATTATATAAACATATAGAATTTACTTATTATATATTATTATATAATATAGATATTATAAATTATATATTAATATATACATTTCTCATATATTATTTTATAATTGATCATATGGATTGAATGAGGTTGTAGGCTGACCTACGAACCCCTTTGACCCATTTTATCACAACATATGTCCCTAGTGGTCCTAAGAGCTCCAGGGACGTATCGTAATCGATCATATGAGTCGAAGGGGGTTGTAGGCTAACCTATGACCCCATTTGACTCATTTCATCATGACATGTGTCCCTAAGGGTCCTAGGACCCCTAAGGACATCATAATTCATCTTAAGGGTTGAAGGGAGTCATAGGCTAACCTACGACCCCCTTTGACCCAATTAATCATGACATGTATCCCTAGTGGTCTTAAAAACCCTAGGGACATATCATAAATGATCATATGGGATGAAGGGGATCGTAGGCTAACCTACAACCCTCTTCGACCCATGTCACCATGCTATGTTTCTTTAGGGGTCTTAGGACCCCTAGGGACATATTATAATCGATCATATGGGTCAAAGGGGGTTGTAGGCTAACATACAACCCCCTTTGATCCATTTCATCATGACATGTGTCATTAGAGGTCCTAGAACCCCTAGGGACATATCATAGTCAATCATATGGATTGAAGGGGGTTAGAGGCTAACATACAACCCCCTTCAACCTATTTCATCGTGACTTGTGTCCCTAGGGGTCCCCTAGGGACATATTGTAATCCATGTTAAGGATCAAAAGAGGTCATAGACTAACCTAGGACCTCCTTCTACCCATTTCATCATGATATATGTCCCTAGGGGTCCTAGGACCCGTAGGGACATAATAATCGATCATATGGGTTGAATAGGGTTGTAAGTTAACTTATGACCCCCATCAACCCATTTCATCATGACATGTGTCCCTAGAGGTCCTAAGACCCCTAGGGACATTGTAATTGATCATATGGGTTGAAAGGGTTCATAGGCTAACCTACAACCCTATTTGACCCATTTCATTGTAAGATGTGTCTCTAGGGGTCCTAGGACCCCTGGGGACATATCCTAATTGATCATATGGGTCAAAGGGGCTTGTAGGCTAACCTAAAATCCTCATTGACCCATTTCATCATGACATTTTCCCTAGGGGTCCTACGACCCATAGGGACATATCATTGATTGGGGTCATAGGCAAATCTATGACCCACTTCGACCCATTTCATCCTGATGTGTCCTTAAGGTTCCTAGGACCCTAGGGACATATGATAATCAATCATATGGGTCAAATTTGGTTGAAGGCTAACCTATGACCCCCTTTGACCTATTTCACCATGACATATGTCTCTAGGGGTCCTAGAACCTCTAGAGACATATGGAATTGATCATTTAGGTCGAAGGCAATTGTAAGCTAACCTATGACCCATTTCGTTACAATATGTGTCCCTACGGGTTTTAGGAGCCTAAAGACATATTATAATCCATCTTAAGGGTCAAATGGGGTCTTAAGCTAACCTATAACCCCCTTTGATACATTTCATCATGACACGTGTCCCTAGGGATCCTAGGACCCCTAAGGACATATCATAATTGATCATATGGGTTGAAGGGGGTCATAGGCTACCCCCTTCAACCCATTTCATCCTAACATGTGTCCTAGGGGTCTTAGGACCCTTAGGGACATATCATAATCCATTTTAAGGGTCGAATCAGGTCATAGGTTAGCCTATGACCCCCTTTCACCCATTTTATCATGACATGTGTCCTTAAGTGTCCTAGGACCCCTAAGGACATATGGTAATCAATCATATCGGTCGAAGGAGGTTGTAGGCTAAACTACAACCTGCTTTGACCCATTGAATCATGACATGTGTTCCTAGGGCTCCTAGGACTTGTAAGGACATATCGTAATTGATAATATAGGTTGAATGGGGTCATAGGCTAACCTACAATCCCCTTCATTATATTTAATCACTACATGTGTCACTAGGGGTTCTAGGACCCATAGGGACATATCGTAATCCATCTTAATGGTTGAAGGGGGTCGTAGGTTGACCTATGACTCCCTTTGACCCATTTCATTGTGACATGTGTCCATCAGGATCTTAATACCCCTAGGGACATATCGTAATCCATCTTAAGGGTCGAAGAGGCTCATATGCTAACCTAGGACCTCCTTCAACCCATATCATCATGACATGTGTCCCTAGGGGTCATAGGACCCCTAGGGACATATTGTAATCAATCATATAGGTCAAAGGGGCCATTGGCTAATGTACAATCCCCTTTGACCCATTTCATCATGATATGTGTTCTTAGGGGTCCTAGGACCCCTAGGGACATATCCTAATCCATTTTAAGGGTTGAATGGGCTTGTAGGCTAACCTATGACCCCATTCAACCCATTTCATTTTGAATGTGTTACTAAGGGTCCTAGGACCCCTAGGGACATAGGGTAATTGATCATATGGGTTGAATGGGTTCATAGTCTAACCAACATTTCATTTTGACCTACTTCATCTCGATATGTGTCCCTCTGGGTCCTAGAACCC
Organism: Cupressus sempervirens; assembly: GCA_028749045.1. NCBI lineage: Eukaryota > Viridiplantae > Streptophyta > Pinopsida > Cupressales > Cupressaceae > Cupressus > Cupressus sempervirens. The sequence goes on from CM053785.1 coordinate 793,351,130, forward strand.
CCTAGGAATATATCATAATTTATCCTAAGGGTTGATGGCTATCATAGACTAACATACAACCCCCTTCAACCCATTTCATCATAAAATGTGGCCTCGAGGGTCCTAGGACCCCTAGGGACATATCATAATCCATCTTAAGGGTTGAATGGGGTCGTAGGCTAACCTACGATCACCTTCAAAACATTTCATTGTGACATGTATCCCCAAGGGTCATAGGACCCTAGCAAAATATGGTAATTGATCATATGGGTTGAATGGGGTCATAGGTTAAACACCTATAACCTCCTTTGACCAATTTAATCACAACATGTGTCCCTAGGGGTGCTAAGACCATTAGGGACATATGGTTATTGATCATATGGGTTGAAGGGGATTATATGCTAACCTACGACCCCCTTTGACCCATTTCATCATGAGATGTGTTAGTAGGCATCATATGACCCCTATCGACATATCATAATCAACTATATTTCTTGAAGGCAATTGTAGGCTAACCTATAGCCCCCTTCAACCTATTTAATTATGACATGTGTCTCTAGGGGTAATGTGACCCGTAGGGAGATATCATAATCCATCTTAAGGGTCAAAGGGGGTTGAAGGCTAATCTATGATCCCCTTCGACCCATTTCATCATGACATGTGTCCCTAGAGACATATCATAATTGATCATATGGGTCGAAGGAGGTTGTAGGCTAACGTACAACCCCCTTTGAGCCATTTCATCATGGCATGTGTTCCTAGGAGTCCTAAAAGCCCTAAGGATAGGTGGTAATTGATCATAAGGGTTGAATGGGGTCATAGGATAAACTAGGACCCCCTTTGACCCATTTCACCATGACATCTATCCCTAGGGGTCCTAGAACTCCTAAGGACATATTGTAATCGATCATATGGGTTGAAGGGGCTTACAACCCCCTTTGATCCATTTCATCATGACATGTATCCTTAGGGGTCCTAAGACTCCTAAGGACATATCAAAATCCATCGTAAGGGTCAAAGGGGGTTGTAGGCTAAACTACAACTCCCTTTGACCCATTTCATCATGACATGTATCCCTAGGGGACTTTGGACCCCTAGGGACATATTGTTATTGATCATATGGGATTAATATTGCTGCAAGCTAACCCACAACCCTCTTCAACCCATTTCATCATGACATGTGTCCCTAGGGATCATAATACCCTAGGGACATATCATAATCCATTTTAAGTGTCATAGAGGGTTGTAGGATAATCTATGACCCCCTTTGATCCACTTCATCATAACATGACTCCTAAGGACATATTATAATCTATCTGAAGGATTGAATGGGGTCTTAGGCTAACCTATAACACCCTTCGACCCATTTCATTGTGCCATGTGTCCCTATGGGTCCTACGACATATTTTAATCGATCATATGAGTCAAAGGGGGTTGTAGGCTAATCTATGACCTCCATCAATCTATTTCATCATGATATTTGTCCATAAGGGTTTTAGGACCCATAGAGACATATCATAATCCATCTTAAGTGTCAAATGGTGTCATAGACTAACATATGAACCCCTTCTACCCATTTCATTACGACATGTGTCCCTAGGGTCCTAGGACCCCTAGGGACATATGATAATCCATCATATAGGTCAAATAGGGTCGTAGGCTAACATATGAACCCCTTTGACCCATTTCATTGTGACATGTGTCCCTAGAAGTCCTAGGACTCCTAAGGACCTATCGTAATCGATCATATAGGTCAGAGGGGATCAAAGGCTAACCTAGAACCTCGTTTCACCCATTTCATCATGACATGTGTCCCTAGGACCCCTAGGGACATATCATAATTGATCATATGGGTCAAAGGCAATCGTAGGCTAACCTATGACCTCATTTAAAACATTTCATCATGACATGTGTCCCTAGAGGTCCTAGGAGCCATACAAACATATCATAATAGATTATATGGGTTGAAGGGGGTCAGAGGCTAACCTACAACCCTGTTTGAGCTACTTGATCATGACATGTGTCCCTAGGGGTCTTATGACCCCTAAAGACATATCATAATCAATCATATGGATTGAATAGCCTATAATCTCATTCAACCCATTTCATCATGGCATGTATCCTTAGGGATCCTAGAATGACTATGGACATATCATAATCGATCATATGGGTCAAATGTGGTTGTAGGTTAACCTACAACCTCCTTCAACTATTTTAATTGCGACATGTATCCCAAGGGGTCCTATGACCCCTAGGGACATATCACACTTGATCATATGGGTCAAAGGTAGTTGTAGAATAGCCTATGATACCCTTCAACCAATTTAATCATGATATGTGTTCCTAGGAGTCCTAGGCTAATCTATGACCCCCTTCAACCCATTTCATCATAACATGTGTCCCTAAGGGTCTTGGGACCCCTAGGGACATATTGTGATTGATCATATGGGTAAAAGGGGGTCATAGGTTAACCTACAATCCCCTTCTACCCATTTCATCATGACATGTGTCACTAGGGGTCCTAGGACTCCTAGGAACATATAGCAATTGATCATATGGGTCAAATATGGCCGTTGTCTATCATATGACTCCCTTTGACTTATTTCATTGTGACATGTGTCCCTAGAAGTCTTATGACCCCTAGGGACATATCATAATCCATCTTAAGGGTTGAAGGGGATTGTAGGCTAAACTATGACCCCATTCGACCCATTTCATCATGACATGTGTCTCTAGAGGTCTTAGGACCCCTAGGGACATATCCTAATTGATCGTATGGGTTAAAGGGGCTCGTAGGCTATCTTATGACCCCCTTCAACCCATTTCATCATGACATGTGTGTAATTGATCATTTGGGTTAAATGGGCTCATAGGCTAACACACGACCTCCTTCGACCCATTTCATTGTGACATGTGGCCCTAGAGATCCTAGGACCCCTAGGGACATATCATAATTGATCATACGGGTTGAAGGAGTTTGGAGGCTAACCTATGAGCCCCTTTGACCCATTTCATCATGACATATGTCCCTAGGACCCTTAGGGACATTCAATAATCCTTCTTAATGGTCGAATGGGGTTGTAGGCTAACTTACTACCCTCTTCTACCCATTTCACTATGACATGTGTCCCTAGGGTGATAGGACCCCTAGGGACATATGGTAATCATTCATATGGGTTGAATAGGGTTGTAGGCTAACATATGACCCTATTTGATCCATTTCATTGTGACATGTCTCCATAGAAGTCCTAGGACACCTAGGGACATATCATTATCAATCATATGGGTAAAAGGGGGTCAAAAGTTAATCTATTACAATGTTCAATGCATTTCATAATGACATGTGTCCGTAGGAGTCATAGGACCCCTAGGACCCCTAGGGAAATGTCGTAATCAATCATATGGGTCCATTGGGGTCATAGGCTAACTTACAACCCCCTTTTATCCATTTCATCATGACTTGTGTCCCTAAGTGTCTTAGAATGCGTAGGGTCATATGATAATTGATCATAGGGGTTAAATAGGGTTGTAAGCCAACCTAAGACTCCCTTCGACACATTTCATCATGGCATGTGTCCCTAAAGGTCCTAGGACCCCTAAGGACATATCGTAGTTGATTATATGGGGTGAAAGAGGTTGTAGCTTAACCTACAACACCCTCCGACCCATTTAATCATGACATGTCTCCCTAGGTATATATCATAATCCATCTTAAGGGTCAAATGGGATCATAAGCTAACTTACAACCCCTTCTACCCATTTCATCATGACATATGTCCCTAGGGGTTTGAGGTCCCCTAGAGACATATGGTAATCAATCGTATGGGTAGAATAAGGCCATAGGTTAACATATGACCCCCTTTAAGCCATTTCATCCCAACATATGTCCTTAGATGTCCTAAAACCCCTAGGGACATATCATTATCCATCTTAAGGGTTAAAGGGAGTCATAGGCTAACATACGACCCCCTTTGACCCATTTCATCATGACATGTGTACCTATGGGTCTTAAGACCCTTAAGGACATATTGTAATTGATCATATTGGTTGAAGGGGGTCATAGGCTAAGCTACGGCCCCGTTTGATACATTTCATCAAGACATGTGTCCCTAGTGCTCCTATGAGCCCAAGGGACATATCATAATTGATCATATGGGTCAAAGGATGTTGTAGGCTAACATACAAACCCCTTCAACCTATTCCATTGAGACCTGTGTTGCTGGAGGTCCTATGATCCCTAGGACATACTGTAATCAATTGAATATGGGTCAAAGAGGGTTGGAGACTAACCTACAACCTCCTTCGACCCATTTCACTACGACATGTTTTCGAAGTGGCCTAGGACTCTAAGGGACATATGTTAATTGATCATTTGATCATATGGGTTGAAGGCTAACATATAACCCCCTTCGATACATTTCATCACAATATGTGGTCACAGGACCCCTAGGGACATATCGTAATCGATTATATGGGTCCAAGGGATCAGAGGCTAACTTATGTCCTCACTCGACCCATTTCATCATGACATGTATCCCTAGGGGTCTTAGGACCCCTAGGGACATATCATAATTAATCATATGGGTCAAAGGGGGTTGTTGGCTAACCTACAACCCCCTTTGACCCATTTCATCATGACATGTGTCCCTAGGGGTTCTACAACCCCTTGGGACATATCGTAATCGATCATATAGGCCAAAGTGGATCATAGGCTAACCTTCAACTCCATTTGACCTATTTCATCATGACATGTGTCCCTAGGGGTCTAAGGATGCCTAAGAACATATCATAATTGATCTTAAGGGTCTAATGGAATTTTAGGTTAACCTACGACCCCCTTCGACCCATTTCATCATAACATGTGTTTCTAGGGGTCCTAGGACCCCTAGAGACATATGCTAATCAATCATATGGGCCATTATAAATTTTTATGTTTTTGAGATGTCTCCACTTAAAAATTCATAAGAAATTTAATATGCATTAAGAAATTAGCAAGAGAAAATCAAGATATACTATGTAAAGTTAGCTAGCTTCTAACTAGAGGAATCAAAAAATTTCAAAAATAAAGAATATTTTAGGGAGAGAAAAATTGGCATTATGTTATGTTTTTACTCAAGAAATAAGGTCAATTTGTATGCTCATCCTTTTTGAGGGCCTTATATTGTATGATTTAACAAAAAAAAGAGTAGTTTAGAAACCAAATTTTGAGGATTACAAGTTTTGTTTTTGCCATATCTTAAAATATTGACTCCAACTATCTCCAATTTCTTATCAAACTTTAGAATTTTTGCAAGTTTGTAAAAAAGTGGAAACTTGTAGCCTCTTATTGGTCCCCCATCTTTGTGCACTTATCCCATGATGACTCCTCACAAGCAGTCTAAAAAGTGACTACCAATTTGTGAAGGATGTACTAAGCGGATACAATGAAATTGATATCAATGTCTACTAATATAAAATATAATCACACATAAAAGAAAATATGTAAAGTGTATATTATACATGTACATGCATCAATAAATTTAAACTTTACCTATTAATTGTTGATGTCATGTGATCAAGTCTCTTGATGATGTACATGATTAGGCATCAATGAAGGAGTAACAAGAGGCATCTCCCCTTACAATGCCTACATGCTTGATATTATGTATCAATGAAATTAAAATAAAGTATATTTGCATGCTACATTTAAATTTGTAAATTTAGATTATACTACACATAAGATTTATGTGTGTAGATGTTGGAACCTAATAATGCTTAGTCCTCCTAGCCTTGACCATGTTAACCATGAAATCAAGATGTTGTTGGGCCTTAGTTAGACTGAACTTTGCATTTTAAATATGAGTGGTCAATACACTTCCTAATAATGATGAATAAAGGAGATTGATGAAATGAGATGACATGGAAGTAGAATCACCTTAGGTCTAAAAACTAATGTAACTTATGGTCATCCCATTGAAATCACCATCAAGGCCAACATCAAAAGAGTGGTTCTTTACACTTGCTAAAGGATGTGCATGTTGTGCCTCTCCCTCTATAGGAATAGAGTGGATGATAGATAGATCTTTATGTGCACTATTACTATGGTCATGGCCTATGTGATGATAATAATCTGGCTAAGTATATGTAGTAGTACCACACAAGCTCTAATAATCAATATGGATAAATTAAGATTTGGTGCTATGAATACATATGCATCCAATAGATCCTCAATGAAACTAGTCAATTTAACCCATGTCATCTCTCTAATAAGACCCTTTGGCCTTGCAAGTGAAGGAACACCTACTACAATAGATGTCAATTGAGGATGATGTACCTAAGGATCAAGGGCATCGACAAGACATCACAGATTGGCTAGTCAGAATACTAGCTATGAATATGGAAGCTATTGTTATGTCCCCAACTCCAAGGATCACTCCTTGTAGTTCGTTGCCACACACAACATTATCTTTTATGGGACCTAATGTAAGGATAATAGAAGGTGTCCTTTGACATCAAATAACCTTGTTTATTAGTAACTAACGATCAATTTAGTAATAAGCTTCTTTTCTAGCTAACCTACCATGATCTTGTCCTAGATATGGTGACAAATCAATGTCATTCACCACCCTCCTTAAATGGATCTTAACAAAAAAATGTGATGCAAAATAAAGTGGGATCTAGTCATTATTTGGATAACAACTATGAGCATCAAGAAATCATGGGTATATCAGTAATGACATAAATGGATCCTAACATTTCATAACTTAATACCCCTTCATGTACTTTTTATTCACAAAATATAGGAAACATTCCCTTTTCAAGGTGTCTTTGGGCACTGAGCCTTGTACCTCACTGAGAGAAGTGCCTGGAGAAACCTCTCATCTTTTCCTCTCAAGTATGGCCTCTATAACATCTAAGAAATATAGAGTAGCACCATAAATGCCATCCCTAATGCTAATAAGAGTTTCTAGTATAGATTGACACGTGCTACTATAAACACTATAATTAGCACCACAATCTAGGGAATCTCTCATCCTTTGAATTTCCTAATCAGTGCATGGAAATTTTTTCTAAGATGGAATTGGCTAATCTACCATGATGTTTAGGATAATATATAGAAATATGTCTACCTAAAATATTTTATTTTAAGTTGTCAAATAAAGTGTATATTGTTTCCTAGAATAGGAAAATATTTAAACTGCATATGATTACATTCTTCAACTAAAATCTTTTACTACATTTAAATATATAAATCTGCACGTAAATTTTTTTTTTGATAGGTAAAAGGCCATAAGGCCCAATAGTTAAAAATTAAATTTGATATCTATTTTTGTGAAATATCCAAGATTAGGGATGCATTATTATTATTTATTTAAGTTTAAATAATTTGATCATTTGACGTCAACTTTTTAACTTCCATATTTTTAATTCATCTTTTTTGATATCCTTATTGAAGTACTAGTCAAAATAAAATAAACTACAATCAAGTTCTTAGAAATGTGATTAATACATTATCAAATATAAGTTAACATTTTCTAATCTATTGTACTATCAAAATATGCTTTAATAAATTATTTTGATTATACACATTTATATTTTCTTTTCTTTTCTTTTGATTGGTTATAAAACATCTATATTTAATCTTTATTAGGTTATATCACAAATAATTATTCATCCCTCTACTATTATTACTGTTTAGGCATAATTGTCTTTCTAATTGTTAACTTATCAATTTTATCTTATTAGTATCTCTTCTCCATCCACTCCTTTATTAGCAAGGTTATCTACTTCTTTATTACATTCTCTATAAATATGTTTAATGATTGTTCTTTCAAAATAATTGACTATATCTAAGGCATACTCAATTTTACAATTTAGGATCTAATTAGGGGTTTCCCTTTTTCTTAATGCATTTAAAATAATTTGTGAATCACCCTCTATAATTAATTTATTAATTCCAATATCTTGACATAGTCTTAAGACTTCTATCGGGGCTTCTAATTCTACTAGATTGTTAGACATTAATCCTAAGGGTTTGACACATTTAATTAGACATAGTCCCTTATTTGAATAAATTGTACATCTTAGGCCTATTGATCTTGGATTATGTCTAGAAGCCCCATCAAAATTTAATTTTGACCATCCCACATGAGGAGGTTCCCATTTACATGCTTACCTGGAAATCTTATTTGTTTTATTATAAATCATTGGAGTATTTATTAGATTAAACCAATTATTATGCATTTCTGCATCCCAATCTAAAAAGGATCCTTCATCCTTATATATAAATTTCTAAGATTATCATTGGCTACCTCACTTATGCATGCCTCTAATTTATTAAAGAAGTATGGTAGATTCATATTTGTGTCACAAAAAAATCTTTTGTTCCTTTCATTCCATATTTCCCATAGAAGAATAAATGGGGATATTTTCCATAGATTGTTATAAACATTAGAACTTCATATTTTGGCTAACTACTTAAAAAGTTTAAAAGATTTCTAGGAAATGCAAAACTCCACATTCTTTAACAAATGTACATTAAAAAAAAAAAAGTGTTCATCTATTTCAAATAGAAAATCTTGACGACCCTTCAAAACTCATTTTAGTAAACCTATTTGCTGTTAGAATATAAACTTGGACATAAATTGAAAATAGATTACTACACTTAATAAATTAAAAATGGATGTTACACATATAATGTATACTTTTACTATATGTTATACATATAATATACACATGCATATATAGAGTACATGCTACGTGTGTTGTTTCTATATATATATGTGAAATAGGCATATCCTCTCTCTCTCTCTCTCTCTCTCTCTCTCTCTCTCTCTCTCTCTCTCTCTATATATATATATATATATATATATATGTCATGCATACATAGATATTTATAAAATATGTATATACACATATACATGTATATACATATGTACATGTGCATATATATATGTATATATATACATATATATGTATATGTATACATATATATGTATATATATGTATGTATATATATACGTATACATATACATATATATATATATATGTATATATATATATATGTACATATATATATATATGTATATGTATATGTGTATATATATATACATATATATGTATATATATACATATATATATACATATATATGTATATATATACATATATATATATATATATATATATATATGTATATGTATATATATACGTATATATATATATATACACATATACATATACATATATATATATTATGTATATATACATACAGATATATATACGTACATATATGTACATATATATGTATACATATGTATGTACATATATATATATACACATATACATACATACATATATGTATATATATATACATACATATGTGTATATATAAATGTATGTATGTATATATATACACGTGTGTGTGTGTGTGTAGTAAATAAGAAATATTAAATAAAAATATAAACATTAAAAAAGGGTTCTACCTTGAAATGAATGTCAACTTTTAGATGCCCATGATATCGATCAAACCCTGACAGTCATAATGAAAGTGACTCTGCATTTCATGGGGTGAAAAACCTCATTTACACAACTTTGGATCAAAAGTTATTAATTTTTTTAAAATTTATATTTGACATTTTTTGTTGAAAGTACTATACTTTTGATCAAAAGTTTCGAGAGGTTTTTGTTGCAGACTCTCAATTAAAAAATCCAGGTTTTGCTTTTTGGAGGATTTTTTTTCTAAAAGAAAATGTAACCCTCTATTTTAGGTTTAGTCATCTTCTTCTTTTGGATGTAGACAAAGTATCATAACTCATAATTGCATTTATTTTTGCAATATGTTCTGCAACCAAAGATCCCAAAAGGTGAGAATTCTCTCGTATAGAAAATGAAGTACCGCTAATGATGCCAATAAGCAAACTCCAAATAACTTGATGTTAACATTTAGAATAAAAGTTATGTAAGATTAACTAAGATAAATAAGTGCACAAAAGATAATAATATAATATTAAACAAAAAAAAAATTTCAATTCCTTACTTGCAATAAATTTCATCACAATTCAACCTAGTGATCACTTACACCCTAATATTTTACACACCCCTTGCATCATTCTCACAATATACTATCAAACTTTTATTTCTGTGTCCTCTTGCATCATAATATATGTAAAATCTCTAAAAATCTTTAAAAAAAACACTTTTAACTGAATCAAAGAGAAGAAAGAAAAAAAACAAACAAACAAAACAGGAACACGCAACATAAAACTGGTTTCATTGATGCAATAACAAAGTAAGTTTGAAAAAGTCTGGTTTAAAAAAAAGTGTCCCACAACTTGTACGAAATAACTTTCAAATTCGACTCCCGACTTCGCTGACATAGCCATTACTTCATTATGCGCGTTTGCCTTTTCGTGGAAGCAATCGAGGAACAGATTGGTGGGCCTGCATGAATTTATTCCTCCGAAGTGACTCAGCGTGCATTAGACTCGGGTCTTCCTTCTCTTCGAAGTCACATTGCTCAGGATTGTCTAAACAAAAACGCCTATCTTACAAAGTGGGGGGCATGCACTTTTTTTTTTCAAACTTGGCTCTTATGTGTAGCCAATACCTTTCAGAGGAAGGAAAGGAAATGTCGGCCCCACGAGCTGCTTCAGAGACGCGACAAACGCATTTCGAAGGTCCCGGTAGAATCTTGTCAGTATCTGCGTCGGTGCATGGAGTTCGTCGTGATCGTGTCAAACCAAGCGAAGAGATCGTTGGAAAAGCAGTGCGCATTTCTTGTCCAAAGCACTCAAATTTGTTGCAGATCAGTCCGCCCATGTAGAAGAAAACATGGTGTCTATATTCTTTGGACGTAAACAAGAGAAATTGTCGTGGGTAGGGACAAAGGACGCGAGAAAATTAAACCCATCATCAAATAACTACAGGCTTCTCAGACGAACCGACATGCATTAGGGTCCACGCTTTGCACTTGGTTTCGTCTATAATTGTCTTGCAACTTTGTCCCTTCGATCTTTGCTCTCAAACTTCTCTGGGAAAATTCCAACGCTCGTCGTTACTTGTCACAAGAATACATGCGTAGCTAATTGGGGAAAGCGAAACGAAAACGAATTGAATGTCACCAAGATGAGAGAGAATTAAAGTTATATAGTTACCTCCGTTATTTTCTTTCCATAACCCTACAGACCATCATTGCAAAGACCGACGGCTGACTGAGAGATACACGACAGATCAGGTTCGTTTACTCTTGTCTCTTTCGCTCTTCAATCCCTATAAATTCATCCCTGCTCTCTCCTATAAACGTACTCGAGTTTTCTTCAAGATTGGAAGTTATTATCTATGATTGTTTAATTTCGTGACAATTAAATAACTTCTTTGTTAAGTGCTCCGACACGAAGCAGTCCTATTTGTTCTTGCTGCAGGTATTTAGCGTGGAGCTTTGCCACGTGGCTTCAAGTATAATTTGAGCGAGGAAGAGAGATTAGAAGCATCATGTGCATCTGTGAGAAGCATGGCGATAATCTTCAAGTGTGCCCAAATAATGTGGAGAATCAGCTCCGGTTCAAGTTTGATATCGATGATCGATGTCTTTTACCTCATCCTCTGGCTGATCCTGATTACGACGACTTGAATTTCTGGCCACCGTGTCGTGAGGTCGGTATTGAATATCTCTGGTTTTCTAATTAATCAATTGATGAGCTTTAAGGGGCATCCTAAACTCACAATACTTGTTCAAATCTTTTACAAGTACATTGGATTTAATCATAGAAAAAATTCTGTAGTTAAGTCTGTTCAAGTTGGTGTAGTATTAGAATAGGTTACCATCCAGTGTTACTGTCTCTTCTATGAACATTACTTAAATACAATATATGTGAAGTGATTCATTTATTTTAATGAAAAATGAATTCATGTCAATAATTACTCATGAAATATAGATCAATTAATTTGACTCAAATTTTTTTATAATTGAATTCTACTAATAATATCAGAATTTATCTGATAATTTCTAAATCTGATTCATTGCTCCATGTTTTGTTCCTCATAAGAGCCTACATTTATCATTAGAATTACATTTATGTACTTCAGAGTATCATTAGATGATTCGTTGTGGTAAATATCTCCTACACATCTAAAACTGAATTTAATGTAAGAGATGCGTTATAATTGGGGCAGGTTGTAGAGGAGCTGGTCATGCTTGGAAGAATCTCGGGGCCAGTGGTTGTAATGGGACTGCTTCTCTACTTGAGAGGCCTCATCTCCATGCACTTCTTGGGCCACCTTGGAGAGCTGGAGCTTGCGGGAGGTTCTCTTTCAATCGGCTTTGCAAACATAACTGGCTATTCTGTTATTTCAGGCCTCGCCTTGGGAATGGAACCCGTCTGCAGTCAGGCATTCGGAGCAAATCGTCCGAATCTTCTCGGGCAGTCTCTTCAAAGAACAATTTTGATCCTTCTCTGCGCCTCTGTACCCCTCGCTTGGCTGTGGTTAAACATTGAACCGATTCTGCTGTATTGTGGGCAGGACGAGAGCATTACCAGAATGGCAGGCACATACCTTCTTTATTCTTTGCCCGATCTCATCGCTCAGTCATTTCTTCATCCGCTCAGGATTTTCCTTCGAACGCAGAGCTCTACTCTCCCGCTGACTGTCTCAGCGGGCGTAGCTCTTCTCCTTCACGTTCCCATCAATTTGCTTCTAGTCGTGTATTTCAGACTATCTATCCGCGGCGTCGCCCTGGCCGCCGTGTTGACCAATTTCAACACTGTGATATGCTTGGCGTGCTACGTATGGATATCTGGACATTACAAGGATTCCCTGCCGAGTCTGTCGAGAGAGTGCCTGAAAGGGTGGACATCATTTCTGAGACTTGCAATTCCCAGCTGTGCGTCGGTGTGCTTGGAGTGGTGGTGGTACGAGTTCATGATTCTGCTCTGCGGGCTACTATTAAACCCCAAAGCAACCGTAGCTTCCATGGGAATCCTCATCCAGACAACGGCGCTTCTTTACATATTTCCGTCGTCTTTGGGAGTGGGAGTTTCGACGAGAGTGGGAAACGAGCTCGGTGCAAACAGACCGGCCAAGGCCCGCACGGCGACAATGGTGGCAATTGCATTGGCGGCGGTTTTGAGCATCATAGCGATGAGTTTTACAGTAACAGTACGGCATGTGTGGGGTAAAATGTTTACCAAAGATGAGCAGATTCTGTCGCTGGTGTCGACGGCACTGCCTATCGTGGGTCTCTGCGAGCTGGCGAATTGGCCACAAACGACGGGGTGCGGAGTCCTCCGTGGCAGCGCTCGCCCGACGATGGGCGCAAACATTAATTTGTGCTCTTTCTATTTGTTCGGGACTCCCGTTGCTTTGATATTGACCTTCATCTACAAGTTTGAATTTGTGGGTCTTTGGTTCGGCATGCTGGCCGCGCAAGTCTCGTGCGTGAGTGTGATGTTGTTTGTGCTGCTGCAGACGGATTGGACTGTGGAGGCTGTGAGAGCGAGGGAGCTCACCTCTGAATCTTCTTTCGATAAACGGCAAGTACAAATTATAAGCAATCAAATGACGGAAGATTGTTTCTATAAAAGATTATACGTCCCATCTGAACAAACAGACACACATCCTGTATTAACTGTAGTTGTGAGGTAATTTGCATACTTTACAAACGGCTGAAACATGGCATACTAAGATTTGATTTATAGACCATGTGTTTTTTATTAAGGCTAAAACATGTTTTTAATAGGGAATTGAAATTCTAGATGTTTTACACAAATAAAAAGAGCATTAAGTTCTTATATGAAACTGTGTTCTAACCAGCAGAAACACTAACATCAATTTCCAGCTAAACCTGACTAAAGCTAACACCAAAACAGCGACAGAACTAACCAAAAGCCTAAGTTTATTTATATTGAAGCTTGATTTCTTATTTAGTGTGTGATGTTTAACATTTTGAAAAATTATACACTAATCAACTGAAATATAAGAGAGGTCAATTGCTTCCAAAATAGTTTCATGTATTCATGTTTATGTCCTAGAATTTTGAGTACATTGGATTGGCCTCTATAATGACATTAGCAAAGGCATGTCTTGCAATCTACTCATAGTCGGTATGGGCTTCGTTGAGTTTTAATATTTGTAAGAACATATTTTTCATTTGGTCAAATTCTTTTTATAATAGCATTCTTAACAAGTAAAATTCCCCATAGACTATAGCCTACTATTAATAATAGATATAATATTAATAATTTCTTTTTTGATAAAAGAGTATTGTAAAGTATTTTTCAATTTATTTTAAAATTGCTCTTTAATCTATTTAGTTCAATCTTTAAATTTTTTTATTAAGATGGTAGGGAGAGGGTCTTCAATCCAAAGAGAAGAGGACATATTATACTAGCAACCCAAAGCATAGCTTCACGTTGTCATAACCTGATTTAAAAACTACCATCACTTAGAAAAAATTACAAAAACCTTCACCAAAGTATTAAAACTAAGACACTTAATACCACTATCATTGTATATATTAAGTGTACTATTGTTTGAGTATAAAAGTAAACTAATAAAATTAGCAACTAAATTTCTTTGTTTGTTGAAAATGAAATTGATGTACAAAACTATCTTAACATATCACAATAAAAAAGCTTAAAGTTTACCATAGGACTAGGACCAAAGAATAATAGAAATATTGATCACTAGCATATAATAGTAAATCATTTGAAGTTATTTATATCTTTCAAATTCATGGAGAGGTGCTTGAGATCGTTCCTCCACTCATCAACTTCTTCATCCACAAGGTCAACCATCTTATGATTGTATTGTCTCCACCTTTTTAAATTATCCCTATACGTACTTTTCTCAATAACCAATCCAAGAACCCCTTTCTGCATAAGACCATCATGTAACCACAGAGAGAGGTAACAACAATGTTGAAATCATTCAATATTACCATATGAGGAGCAACATTTTCTAGTTTTGTCACCCTATTTTGTAAAGCTTTAATATAGATCATTAAGTTTCATTCTTTAACCTTTTCATGCATTTCGGCTATGGGGCTCTCTTTCTCAATGTACTCTTGTCTAAGTTCCTCATATCCTATACATCACCAAAATTCACCATAATCTCTATAGACTTATCCTCCTTTGTTACTTTAACCTCCTCCTTTTTTTAAAACTCCTCATCCTTAATACTCTCACTTTCCCCACTTTCTTCGAAAGAAAAATATTGACCTATTTCTAGGATAATTTCCTCCTTAGTATTATTTTCTTTGTTGACTAGATTTTTTTCCCTAGTGAGGTAGATCTCCTTTCTGAGAGCTAATTTCTTGCTTCATTTCACTAGAGATTTTAGGTCCCTTTCCTTCATTAGGCTTTGCCTATTCCCTTGAGTCTTTCTTATCAATCTCAATGAAACTCTTCACCTAGAATTTTTTCCCCCTAAGTTTAACAAAGCCAACCATTTTAGTTATGGCTTTTTAATTTCACTAGGGTAGTATTCAACAAAATTTATTCAAAAGAAATTTTAGTGGGTATTTTCTCCTTAAAAGGGATTTTTCTAGAGATTCAACCTATTTTTTATCTTTAAGGCTAGACATAGAATTCTTGTAGAGAGCAACTACTTAGAAGTTCTATTCTTATAGAGCTCACAAGAGGTTTCTTAGAATGTGGGAAAGCAACACAACTACCTTTTAAAGGTGATTGACTACAAATGTGTTGGTATAAAACATAAACAAGTTCATAATGGAGGGATGATTCTCTCCTTTATTAACACTATCTCTCAAGGATTTAAACAAGAAAAAGGGGGACATTAATCTAATCACCATGGAGAATATGGTTTATGATAGGAAAATAGTAGCCATCAAAGGTAGTGAATCATTCTTTTAAAGTAAAATATTTCACAATAGAAATTAAAATCAAAGAAAAGTGGGAAGAGAGAGACAAGAGAAACACCCATTAGTAGACATTTTAGTGTACAAATTTTCTTAGTTTAAAATTTTTTATTTTTTATTTTTAAAAGAACCTTTAAATATGTTATATAGTCTCCATTGCCCTTTTTTTTCACATGGTCTTCTCTACTATCAAAACATGTCACCTCATCTATCAATTCACATGTAACCTAAAATTTGAGACTACTAATGGAGACATGCCCTTGATGTGAAGAGTTGATGAATTTCATCGACAATATACTGTTGAAACCCCTCGTAGCTCGGATATAATTTGACAGAATAGCTTTTAAAATTCCTCTAATAATTCTACATTTTGGGTTAGTTCCTTATAATCCATCGGTTTCTCTTTTTTAAGAGGGCCCCCTATTACTCTAACATCCTCGAAGATCAACTAAGAAATACTATGTGACATAAATTAAGTTGTTTCTCAAGTAAAAAGCCAAAACCCTTGAAAGTGATCTTTTCTAAAGTTGAAGAGAAACTTCATGAAGGTGGTAGTTTAGCAGTTGTTAGAAATATTTTATTTCTAAGCAATTTTAATAATTAACCTTATGTCTGGATGCTCTTGAAAAAGTACTTACTCTTAAAATAACCTTTCGAAATGCTTTGATTATTTAAATGTATGTTAAAGATCTCATTTCTCTACCACAACTAATAAGACATACCAAAGATAGTAAAAATATTTTCTCCCTACCCCTTCATAGTTTCTTTCCCTTGTGTATAAATGACCCTTTGTAATTTGTTCACACCTTATAATTATTATTTCCAATTCACCCCATTTGCCAAATTTATACCCAATTTTATCCAAAACTAATAACGTTATTCTAATTAGGGGGCTAACTTTTTCATTACTTTGTTTTATCTTTTTCCATACAATTAGATATATTCCTATATCTCAGATTGAGAAAATTCAATAGGCCATTAGCATGATTATTATCCTCCATATAAATAAAATTATCCTTATCTACCCTTTTCTTCATGTCAATATCTTGATTATGATTTCTATTTTCCATAAGCCAAACATATTACATGGATATGAACATAGTTATTCTCTTGATCTACCTATAATTAGGACCATTAATTATAGTTTTTGTATTCATTAGTTTAGGATGTCTTTTAAACACTAGGTACTTTATGCAACACATTAGTCTACTCCTTATACCTCAAACCTGAGTTTGGCATTAATCTTATTGTAGTATTTCCTTATCTTAGAGTGTAATAAATTTTAACATTTTCAAAGGGCTAAGGCATTCTACTGCACTCTTCTAGAAAGGCTAACAAGGCTTTGATGGAAGTTCCTTCCTTTGAGGTAATCAATCATCAATTTACAATCTCGTAGAATTATCTTATCATCCCTTGTCCCTTTGATGTATTTCATACCATGCCACATAGCAATAGCCTTAGCATAATTATTTGTGTTTATTCCCAGGTTAATACCAACCCTAGATATAAAAACACCTTTCCAATCTCTTATTAAACCAAAAGTAGCAAAGAGGATAGGATTCCCTTTCCAACACCTTTCCACATGGAAATTTATCTAGCCTTCATTTGGAGGGATGAATCTAATTTTATTACTCTTCCAAACACTCTTCCTATCTATGTCAATTAGCTTTTTTCTTAGTATTCCATTTCTTTGTTATTCTTGAGTCTTTAAGGGTTAGGAACACCTTTCCTTTCTTATGGGTATTTAGGGGAGAAAGGGAAGCATTTTAATAGGATTGTAGATCTCCACTTTTTTACACTACTAAGCCATTCAAATATGTATGTGAGGGAAAGAGAGAAATTTCCAAATATGATTCCTCTTATAATCCAAATTAGATTAGCTATCTAACCTAGAGGAAAAAGGTTGCCAATACCAAACTCAAATTATAAAGGAGAATGGAATACAAGAAAAAACACTCTTTAGGCCTTATAGGATAATGTATATGTGAAATTAAACTAATTGCTTAAATAATGTAGATCTAGATGCTAAGTGTATACAATCAACCCAATTAAGATATAAATCTAGGGTAAATATATGAAATCAAATAAAATATTAAAGAATCAGCTTGAAATATGTAGGGAAAGATTTAATTTAGCTCCAAAATTCATGGATCCAAGCCTATTTCTGAATATTCAAGTATGGATTCCCAAATGAAATGACAAAAAGAACGAAACCGAAAATCCATTGGTCAAGAAAAGCATTATGAACTAGGTTGACTTGGAAGGACTAATTCCTATGGAGTTGATGTAGTTTGATGGCACTATAGAAAATTTGAACCAACTTCTCCATAAATCTTTCAAAGAGTTATTTCCATATTTGCATTTGAAATTTTGCTATCTCACTCCTACACATAGAAAATGAAGGGTTTTTATTATTTGTTGTGCGAGGCCTTGCCTTGGTCAAACCCCAAGTTAAGGAATTAACTATAAATGATAAATGAAAATATAAATGACTAAAAAACAAGATAAATGTTAGGACACACCTTTCTTAAAACCCTTGTCAATAAGGATTTTGTTTTGCAGTGTGTTATAAACCTTGAATTAGGTATAGGAATTTAGGGTATCTCCACAATTTTCAATAGATCTACCATAATCCCAAAATAAGCATTAATGTAGAGGATAATGATTGCTTGAATGTAGATCTCCTCCCTTGATGGCCAAAAATAAGCCAGATGTTGAAGAGGAAATTCTCACAAAGGATCCTTCAATACTCTATCTCCTTAAATTGCTTTCTTGTCCTCAAAAGGATATGCATGTTTGAGCTTAAGAGATGAAATTGGAGTGCAAAAGATGTAATGAGAATGAGATATGAAAATGAAGCCTCCTTATATATGAGTTTTTGGGTAGGAAAATAGTACAAGTCGAGTGTAGAGCAAAGTAAAACTAATTAAAGCCTTGGGGCCTTTTGGGCGCCGAGCTCAAAAAATTTTGGGAACTAGGTCAACCTAGGTCTTGGGTCAACGTAGTTTTGTCTAGGTCAACTAGGGTTGACTTGGTCATAGAGGTCAGGTGAGGGGATCCACAGAGAGCTTAGACACTTACCATAAGGAATAGAGAAGAAATTAGAAGAAGATAAGGGAAAGAGGTCATTAAGCATAGGTCCATCCATGGTCAAACAAAGGCATTATGGAAAGGGTCCTAAAAGGTCCTAAAAGGAAAGCACATCCATTTTAAGATGGTACAACAAGTAGTAGCACTCATATTGTCTCTAACCTCTTATTTGATAATTTAGAACATAGTCAAGATTGATCTTTGATGTACCTAGAAAATCCTATTATTCTTCTATTTCCAAGCCATAAAAGGGAGGATCTGGAACCATAAGTCCTAAATAATTGGGTGGTTAAGATAGATATAATCTCACTTATATATGAGAAAATTGAGTGATTATAGATTAACCTTGTCTACCTATAGGGAAAAAAGAATAATATTACAAATTTTGTTAGTATAATAGTAGTGGATAAACAATGGATTAATGGATTTAATGTCCTCTACAACACATATTTATTGATAAACTAAAAATCCCTTTTTTATAAGATTATCCACTATGATGATTCTTCCATCTCCCACTACCCACCTAGAATAGTCAGTTTTAGGAATCGATTAAGGAATCTAAACAAGATTCCAAAAGTGGTCTAGCCCCTCCCTAACTTCTTGAGATTTATAAGAAGATATAACCAAAAAAGGATCTCGATCTTTTATGTTTCCAAATTCGTCTATCACCCACTCCTTGAGAAAAAATAATCACAATCTGGAAGCATACTCATAACTCCTTGAAAATCCTCCATCCTTATATTGTAATTCCTTTGAAGATCTCCCTCCTCTCCCCCTCCCAACTCCCTCATGTCCAAAAGATTGTATAGATATCTCCATGTTTCCTTCCCATCATTCCATATTAAATAATTTTCCACCTTACAACCTACAAGATTAGTAAGTCATTCGCTGACAAGAGATAAAGAATTAATTTCAATGGAGATTCGCAGTCCTATATATCCAACCAAAAGTTGTCTTGCATTCCATTTCCACTAATTATTAACTACCCCCCTTTTTGAGTCCCTTCTTGACATTGATGATGTTTTTCCATAAGGATGACCCACTAATCAATCCTGACTCATAGAGAAAGGAATCATCTCTTCATATGCCATATATTTATCTCTCATTATTTATGTTTGTTCCTTCTTTCCTTCCATTAGAATCAATCCTCCTTTAGAAATAAGATCCATGTTAACTAATTTGATTTCCCATAAACCTAGCCCTGCCATTGCCTTAAGAAATGAAAACATTGTCCAACTTCACAATGTGTCACAGAGCTAAGGAATTTATTATAGATTTTAAATTTCAAATGTCTTAGTATATAAATTTTGATCACATTGTTCTTCATAAGGTAAAAAATGCATACTCTAATACATTTCATCTTAGTTTATATATTGTTTAACTGACAAAAGTTAATAACCCTATGGAAATCCTTCTAGAATTATTTAATGGAAACAAATCTTCATATCCATAGATAGGTTTTAGAACTCATCATGTCTCTAGTGTGTATACTTAAAAGAGTTATTTGGAAGTTGTTTAATTAATTTAACTGTTAAATAGCATATGATGCCCATAAATCACTAAGACAACTTTTTTAGGATTTATCCATGACTAGGAAAACTCGTCAAATCTATTTTTGTCAAAATAGATTCAAATGTTATTCAAAATTTCAATTATGTCTTTTATAATATTTTAAAAGATGAAAAATCCTCAAAATTAATGTTTCTTATTCAAACATCAATATTTGAAAATTTTAATGGATTTGAAACAAGTGAGAGTACACTAATTTACTAATTAAAGATAGTTATGGTGTACCACATTATACATATTTTTTTTATGGCTACATAGGACATGGTTATTGATCTAGCATTGATTAATCAATTAGGGTTCTGTTAAAATTTATATCTGTATTTCAATGTGATTGTATGTATTTTATATTAAATAATATTTTAATTTTAAAAATTTCCCAATCACTTCAATTAGGAAAAAATCTAACAATCCAAACTAATTTATACTATCTTTCTTATCACACTATAAATAAATTTGGTTAACTTCTTTTATAATTCTCTACAACATCTCTAGTTTATTCTAGGCATTATATAACAAGAAATGATATTTGGAACTTCTTACTTTCCTTAGACACAATTGAAATATCTCATGGAATACTCCAATATGCTAAAATTCTATATCCAAAATTTGTGAAATATTCACTATATGTTAGGGTATTTTTCCGTTATCTAGTGTTTCATTTGTTATCTATTGTGATTTAGTTTCTCACTTTTTCAATTCTAATCATTTTCCAATATGCATAATATGTTATCTCTAATTTGTCTTCTATTTTAGTTTCTAATAGAGACTCAATATTCTCAAGTGAATAATAATAGTGCGGCTAATAGTAATTTTCTTCACTCAAATATTTTCACTATACTTATATTAACTAGAATGGTGTTTTGCACTCCATTATATAATTTGAAGACACCTCTCAAAATAATTTGAAATACAAACAACTTACATACTAATCTTTAGATAATACATAATACTCTATATTAAGATATTAAACTTACTTTAATTATATTTTGTTTAATTATCCTATCTTTATTCATAACTTAAATATTAATTCTTTTATTTAGATTTTATTGTCTTATGTGAAGATAGTGCATTGAAAAAAGAAAAAGATACATTGTAACATTCAACAAGATAAGGAACTCTCTTAGATGTAGATAAAATGTCACACATTCTTATGTAGATGTCCTCTTCTATCAATGACTAGGTTCAATTTAAACCTCAAAATTCACACTTGTCTTGTATAGTTGACATTATAACGTTATAATTTATCTATAATACATGCATATAGGTTATTATTATTATTTTCCTTATAACCTCCTATAAATACAAGCCTGAATAACGTATTTATATAATCTAGATGAGTAGACATGGATAAATATAAATTCATTGTCTATTCCCAAGATGTCTATCGTAGATAGCTGGTATTTACTCACAAACGTCATCGCGGCGTAGAATTTGATCAGTTAATACCCATGCGTTGCATAAATTTAGAAGACGTCGATTTCACGCAGAAAACCAGGTAATTGAGTGCAACTTAGATATCCACCATTTATCCTTGGGTTCAACTTCAGCATTGCGATTTTCGAAGCAGAATGTTTGTATATACTCTTGAAAATGCCGCACATAAAACACCTTGGCCGCTATACACACGATAAAATATCGTTGGAAAAGCTGCTCTTTGCGCATCCCGTTGACTAGATTTTCCTTGCAGAAGAAATCATCGTGTTTTGGTTTGTTTAAATGAAAAACAAAGATATTATCTTTTGTGCATTGTGAAGCCCGCTGGTTGAGTGAAAGACTAACTCTTAACCTTGTAACTTCCACGCCTTACATTTGTCATTTTGACTCTTCGCTTTACTGCCTTCACTCACAGAAATCTTCTGAAGGACTTGAACTTAGAGGTTATTTCCTCTCATTCTATAGCTTAGATGCCATTGGAAGAGCTTCTTCCTTGTCGAACTAATTTTAACTGGTTGCGTACGCGGCCACCAATCAATCAAGATCCTTCCTGTTGAGAGTGTCGAGCACTTAGATAAGTAGAATGTTTCCGTGCCAGTTTTATTTGAGCGAGCCGACAACAAAGCTAAACATGAGCCAGTGTTATACCCCATCAAAATCACCCCTGTAGGGTTGAGGAATTAATAGGTGAGTGGGTCTAAAAGGTAAAATGATAGATGCACATTTTAGACTAGTACATGAACACTAATACTTATAGTGGTATATTTAAAAAGTTCTATCAATGCATATTTAAATAAAAAAGGATTTAAAAAAAAAAATCATTCATGTGGTCAATGGTTTAAACATCAAACACTAAGGCTTGATTCTTTGGTTAAAAGTGTTAAATAGTCAAAGTTGACTTATTTTTCCAAGCTTAATTTCTTCCTTAGTGTGCCATATTTAAGTGTTGCCTTATGTGGCCCCGTATCAATGCACCATTAAACACAATCAAGTGCATATCTATAGGTCTTACTTTCTTTTGGACAATCTTCGTCATGTTTCCCCAAATTATATTGTCGGTGTGGTAGATAGAGAACTCAATGCCAAAAATTTAGATTTAGAGTTACAAACTAGGCAAAGGAAATTTTCTTTTTTTTTAAATTAAGATTTGGGGTTCACATGGACTGAAGTTAGGGTGTGCACCTTTCAGCTCCCCTTGTCTAGTCCCTTTTCATTCTAACATATTAATGACCATTTCTTTTTCTCTCAATTTTAGTATTTTATGAAAAATTAGGGGTTAATTTATAAAGCCAAAAAAAACCACAAGAGCCTCTATAGTTTTTAGTTAGAATTATCTACTCATTTTCAAGAGCTTAAATTGGATGTCAAAAAGTTTAAGTATGATGCATAGATTGATGTGAATATTTGATATTATTCATTGATGGAGGTTTTATATATTCAAATAATTGTTCCAACTATAACCATTATTTCAATAGCATAATATTGAGTTCTAAACTACCAAACAATGTGTATTATTATGATATTGCTATGCAAGTTCAAATGCATAGTTTTAGAGTCAAATTCATTGACCCATGTTTCATGAGAAGTCCACAAGAATCCATCTCTCATAAGAATAAATGGGACATTTAGTATTCATTGCATCTAGGTGATACTCATAAAGGTGCAACATCAAAAATTCCAAGGAGGTCACCCATCCTAGTACTATTTGATGCAGGAGCATCCTGGGTTGCCCTATTATCCTACTCATTTATGTTCATTCTACAGTTGGTGCCGAGTTACTGTAGCACTCTTCATGTGTTGAGTTGCTATAACACTCTTCATGTGTCGAGTTGTTGTAGCACTCTTCATGTGCCGAGTTGCTGTAGCAGTCTTCATGTGCCGAGTTACTGTAGGATTCCTTCATGTGTCGAGTTACTGTAGCACTCTTCATGTGTCGAGTTACCCAGTGCATGGCGAGTGCCAATTTTGGAAAGCTTTCTTTTGCCGAGTAATCTGTGTCTGGTTCCTTTTTGGGCCAACTTTGCTCACATTTAATTTTGGTATAGGTAGTTATATTTGCTGAGAGCCGACTTGTGGCTTCTCTATGTTCTAGAATGTTCTGTAAGCCATTTTGGCAAGTATATATAGAGTATTTAGGCTTAGATTTAGGCTTGTTTTTGAGAGAAGAAGTTTTTGGAAGAAGATTAGAGAGCAGAACTGAAAGTGTGAATATGCAGTTGGATCTTTGATTGTGAATGTATTTGTAATTGGCCGTAACCCAAAAGGCCTTACAGCTGAGAATGTATGAAGATATCTTAATGAATCAATAAAAGTAGTTCACTCTTCTTCCTCCTTTGGTTGTTTTTCTTTGTGTTTGTTTCCATTGTGTTAACTCTTGCATGGTGGTTTGGATAGTTGGGTGAACCTTTGGCCCTAGTTATTCACCCTCTATAGTCTACGTTAGTTGGTATCAGAGCTTGAGGTTCATCCTTGTGGAGATTGGATCGTGTGGAACCCTAATTTGGACTTGGTTGTAGGGTGGTAGATTTGTGGATTTGACCTATAACTTGCAGAGGGTTATGATCTTGCAGGAACCTGATTTGTGAAGATGGTTTGTGGTAGAGGAAATAATGTTGATAATGCTATATTGGATCAGTGGAGACAAATTGCAGCCATATTAGATGTTGTGGAGACAACCTAGATGAGAGGAGCACATCTTGAAGATGTGAGTGATGATGAAGTAGCAACACCAAACATAATCCAGAACCTGAAGAAGATCAAGATGAGGAAAGATGGTTGTGAGTATTGTCTAGGGAAAATTCAAAACGTGCTATAGAAGTTGTTCCTTATGATGCAAAATTGGATACCAATGCTGCGCTAGATTGGATCTTTGATATGGAGAAGTTCTTTGAGTATGAAAACACTCCTGATAATAGAAAGGTGAAGATTGCAGTCACTAGGCTGAAAGGTCATGCATCTCTATGGTGGGAGCACTTGCAAACTGATAGACAAAGGAAAGGAAAGGAGAAGATTAGAATTTGGCCAAAGATGGTGAACAAGGTAAAGAACAAATTCCCTCCTAGTAATTACCAAGTTAGCTTGTTGAGAAAGATGCAAAATTTGAAGCAAAAAAACATGACTATGAAAGAGTATACTGAGGAATTCTATAGCCTGGACATTAGATCTGGACATGTGGATGATGATGTTGAGAAAATTGTAAGGTACATTAATGGATTGAGATCTGAAATACAAGATGAAATAAGTTTTGTGAAGCTGGAAAGTGTAGAAGAAGCATATTGATATGCCTTGAAAGCTGAGGAGATCTTGACAAAGAAGTATGAACAAAGATAGAGAGGTAGAGGTGGTAGATTCCACAGAGGCAAAGGTAGATCTTATGGAGCAAGTGGCAGATCTAACAGTTCTATGCAGGATAAAGCAAATCTGAATGGAAGAATGATGACAAAGGCAAGGTTGAATGGAAAAGTGGTAATTCTTACCGAGGAGGCACTAATTCTTACTGAGAAAGAGGTAATTCTTATTCTAGAGGTGGATTTCATGGTAATTGTTTTAGATGTGGAAAAGAAGGGCATAAATCCTTTGAATGTAGATCTTCTAAAGGTGGGTAGAATAATAGAAATGCTATGATTCAAGAAGACATTGAGAATTCACCAAGTGGACCTGAGGCTAGAGAAAATTTGATGGTGAGAAGAACCTTATGTAATAAGGGAGGGGATGAGGAACCTATTTTAAGGAGAACTCTCTTCAAGACAAGATGTAAGATGGCTGTAAAATGTTGTAAAGTGATCATTGATAGTGGAAGTTCTACAAATCTGGCATCAGAAGAGCTAGTTACAAAGTTGCAATTGTAGAGGCTAAAACATCCCAAACCTTATCATGTTTCATGGATCAAAGATGAGCATAAGATATTGGTAAGTGAGCAATGCCTTGTGAAGTTCAAAATTGGACATTACTTTGATGAAGTTTTGTGTGATATTATGCCCATGGATTGTTGTTATATTTTCTTGGGTAGACCTTGGCAATATGATAGATATGTTGTACATGATGGAAGATTGAATCAATATACTCTTTGGGTAAATGGGAAGAAACACACATTACTGCCTTTGATCGAAAGTCTAGATGAGGTTAATTGTACTGCTATAAAAATTTGCATGGTTAATGGGAAACAATTTGAAAAGGAAATGAAAAAAAAAAAGTTTGTTTTGCTATAATTCAAAGAAAACTAAGTTTTGTCAATGGAGACCAAGTGCAAGAAAATAGTGTTAACCGAGTGCTAGTTAGTGGTGACTGAATGACAAATGGTAGTATTGACCAAGTACCAGAAGAAATTGCAGAGTTGTTGAATGATTATAAATAAATTATTAATGATGATATTCCTAATGGTTTACCTCCAGTAAGAAGTATAAGTCATTGTATGGATCTGATCCCTAGAACTAGTTTGCCAAACAAAGCACCATATAGATTGACACCTGCAGTGAATGAAGAACTTAACAAACAAGTGCATGAGTTGTTGCAGAAAGGTTTGATTAGAGAAAGCTTGAGTCCATGTGATGTACCTGCTGTATTAGCACCTAAATAGAATGGAAAATGGAGAATGTGTATTGATTACAGAGCCATTAACAAGATAACAGTGAAATATAGGTTTCCTATGCCGAGGATGGATGACATAATGGATTGTTTGAGTGGAGCAAAGTATTTTACCAATATTGATTTGAATAGTGGCTATCATCAGATCAGAATCAGAGAAGGTGATGAATGGAAGACTGCTTTCAAGACAAAATATGGTTTGTATGAATGGTTGGTTATGCCTTTTGGTTTGACTAATGCACCTAGTACTTTCATGAGGTTGATGAAAGAAGTTCTAAAAAGATTCTTGGGTAAATTTGTGATTGTTTATTTGGATGATATTATGATATTCAGCAAGACTAAGGAAGAACATCTTGAGCATATTAGACAAGTATTACAGAGGTTGAAAAAGGAAAAGTTGCTAATTAATCAGAAAAAGTGTTCTTTTATGCAAGAGGAGATTGTGTATTTGGGATTTTTGATTTCAACTGATGGTTTGAAGATGGATCTTGAGAAGGTTAAATCAATTTTGGAATGGCCTACACCTGAGAATGTGAGTGAGGTAAGATCATTTCATGGTTTGGCTAGTTTTTACAGAAAGTTTATAAAGAATTTCAATGTTGTTCGTAATGCTATGACTGAAACAATGAAGGGAGATAAAAAGGAATTCAAGTGGACTCATGGAGCTGATAAGAGTTTTGAGACTTTGAAACAAAAGGTTGTTGAATTACCTGTATTGGCTTTAACTAATTTCAACAAAGTATTTCAAGTTGAATGTGATGCAAGTGATAATGCAATAGGAGCTATATTAAGTCAAGAAGGTAAGCCTATTGCTTTCTTTAGTGAAAAGTTGAATGATGCTAAAATGAAATATTATGTGTATGATCAAGAATTTTATGCCATTGTTCAAGCATTGAAGAAATGGAGACATTATTCGATGCCTAAGGAGTTTGTGTTGTATACTGATCATAAAGCTTTACAATACTTGGGAAGTCAAAATAAATTGAATCAAAGACATATGAAGTGGGTTGAGTATTTGTAGAGTTTTACATTTGTGATCAAGCACAAGAGTGGAGTTACTAACAAAGTTGTTGATGCATTGAGTAGAAGACATTCTTTGTTGACGGATGATGAAATGAAAGAATTGTATGATGTTGATCCTAATTTCTTTGAGGCGTGGAGAGAGTGCAGAGCACCACATTTGATAGATCACATAAGTAAGAATGAATAGTATTTCATTCAAGAAGGTATGTTGTTTAAAGGCATCCAGTTGTGTACTCCTAGAAGTCCTATGAGGTTGAATTTGATTAAGGAAAAGCATAGTGGTGGATTATCTGGACATTTTGGAATTGATATGACATTGAGTTTTCTGAAAGAGAAGTATTATTGGCCACAAATGTATAAGGATGTTCAGAAATTTGTAAAGAGTAGTGGATTTTGTCAAGTTGCAAAGGGAGTGAGTCAAAATACTAGTTTGTATACACCTATTACTGTTCCTGAGAAACCTTGGACTGACATTAGTATGGATTTTGTTCTTGGATTGCCTAAAATAGTGAAAGGCTATGATTCCATATTTGTTGTAGTGGATAGATTTTCTAAGATGACTCATTTTATACCATGTAAGAAGACATCAGATGCTGAGCATGTTGCTAAACTTTTCTTTAAAGAGATTGTGAGATTGCATGGATTACCAAGAAGCATTATTTTAGATAGAGATAGTAAGTTTGTTGGCTATTTTTGGAAGACTTTGTGAAAAAAGATGGGTACTGAGCTGAAGTTCAGTTCTACATTCCATCCACAAATAGATGGATAGATAGAGGTTGTGAATAGAAGCTTCATAAATTTGCTAAGATTTTCAGTTGGGAATAAGCCAAGTAATTGGGAGATGGTATTGGCACAAACTAAATTTGCATATAACAATTCTATGAATAGGAGTACAGGGAAGACACCTTTTGAGATTGTTACCAGAATGCATCCTAGAGGTATATCAAATTTTAGAGATGTTTCTGGTGAAGAAAAGAAAAGTGCTACAAGAGAAGAATTTGCTAATTTTATGGAGTCCTTGCATAAGGAAGTGAAGTTGAGGTTGGAACAAAGAAATTAGAAGTATAAGGAGAATGTTGGTCAGTCTAGAAGACACCATAATTTTCAAGTTGGTGATGAGGTGATAGTTCATCTAAAGAAAGGAAGATTCTCAGTTGGAACATACAGTAAGCTAAAGATGAAGAAATTTGGACCTTGTAAGATCTTGAAGAAGTTTGACAGTGGTAATGCTTATGAAGTTGAGTTACCTGATGAGATGGATATATCTCCTATATTCAATATTGCTGATTTGTATAAGTATCATGAGCCAGATGATGAAGTTGTTGTATTAGAAGATTATCCTAAGAAGTAGATTGAGGAAGTTGAATAGATATTGGATCAGAGAGTTGGCAGGAGCACAAGAGGAAAAGATTACTATGAATATTTGGTAAAGTGGAAGAACATGCCTATTGAAGATGCTTCATGAATTTTGCAATCTGAGTTGGATTCCACTCAGATTGTGACATCTTAATGATTCAGGAGAATCATCTCTTTCAACCCCAGTTGTCTGATGCAGGAGCATCCTGGGTTGCCTTGTTATCCTGCTCATTTTTGTTCATTCTACAGTTGGTGCTGAGTTACTGTAGCACTCTTCATGTGTCAAGTTGTTGTAGCACTCTTCATGTGATCAGTTGTTGTAGCACTCTTCATGTGCCGAGTTACTGTAGCACTCTTCATGTGCCGAGTTACTGTAGCACTCTTCATGTGCCAAGTTACTATAGCATTCCTTCATGTGCCAAGTTACTGTAGCACTCTTCATGTGCTGAGTTACCTAGTGTATGCTGAGTGCCAGTTTTGGAAAGCTTTCTTTTGCTGAGTAATCTGTGTCTGGTTCCTATTTGGGCCGTGTTGGTCTTTAAAAACGCTGGAGGGTTTTCAATTATCCCCATGAGAATATGACACATCTAGGGGCAGCTAAATCCCATTATCAACATGCCATTTCAGACACAGGGCCAACTATAAGGCATGACCCTTCTTCTTCTTTAGGCTGTGCTAGACCTAGGCGGGTAGACCTGAGATTCAATTGATACTGTACTAGTGCAAAACATATCCCTGAATCTATTTAATGCAGATGACAACCCCTATATCTCCTAATGGCCTATGAAACAACACAGATCTATAGTAGCTAGGTGCAAACCTATGCTAGTCATAAGTTGAGTGAGGGTTAGTTCTATTATAGCTCTTCAGCATAAAAAATAAAGATCATTTGATTAATGATGTTGATTCAACAAAACCCCTAAAATGCAGCAACATGAACAAGTGATCTTGTAAACGACTAGTGTCTTATCTATTGGGAAAATCCATGAATCAAATGCATTCATATGAATATCTGAGACGTGTATCTTTAGATATCTGATCTATCCATCTAACTTGTAAATGGACATCTATGCTCAATCTAAACCTCATTCTTACATGATATCCCCATCAGCAAACCTGCAATTCTGTTGATTCTCTGAAGCATTTACATAACCTCTTGGGTTATAAGCAACAATGAACTAACATACAGCCTTAAGGAGCTGGAATTACAACCTAAACTCTTTGTTCAGAGATTGTAAAACATTGAAGATCACTAATAAGGGAGACGAGAATTAGAAAGAAACTAATGAAATTCCTATTCCTTTGTATTAATTTCCTCGAAACAATACATTTAAATGCATATAGTCAAAACATGAAAACACCTAACATGTTTGAACTATTTGTATTATCTTTACATTTGCTACTTACATGAGAGAAATATGCTGAAGAATGGAGGTGGAATCAAAGTTCTGGATCCAAAGAAGTGGTCTCACAGAATGGCTGCAAATTTCCTACCGACAATGGTTTCACAGTCACAAAAAATTGGAACCCTTGCAATGACAAAAAGAAAGAATGATATAGACCAGATGAATTCCAGTATCTGATTTCAGAATGACAAGTGTCCACTCAAAATTTCATCTCTAACCATTGCAAAACTTCTCTCTCACCTTTTCCCTCAACTGCTGAATCAAATCTTCATCATTCTGGCTCCACAAGGTAGAAATATCTGAGATATTTTTTTCAACCTCGTAACTGATTTCTAATTCTAAAGTGCATTCATGGTAAAAGTGAAAAAACAATTACAAAGTGACTTCAAGAAGCCAATATAACCTTTCTTGTTTATTTTCTCCACATCCAAACTTCAAAAAGTACTCAAATCTTCCTTGTAACCAACTTTGATGCTCTGTGATGACTTCTGCCCATTGCACTAAGAATGCCTCTGAAAAATGAAAATCTGCTTATAGACTGAACCCGCGAAGACCTGTGCATAATCTAATCCCAAATTCAAAAAATTTACTTCCTCCCAATTCCAATGGTATGCTGCACTGCCTATTTTGGACAAAAATTGCCCCTGATATGGTCATTTGAAAAATAGGCCCCTGGATTAAACTCTGGCATTTAAAATGAATTTTTTTTAAAATTATATAGTTTAGACTATATAAAAATTTGAAATATTTCAAATTTTTCACTTTATGCATGGTTCCTCTATGAATTTTTATTTTCAAATCATTTTACTCTATCCTCCTTATTCGAATGCCACTTGTCTGCTTTATTTGCCATCAACGTTTGAAACATGTTTAAAATGTTACCCTTTACATTCTCACGATGAAAGCCTTTCTCGTAGCATTGGGACCTTTGAAAATTCATCCTTCGCTCTTATGATCTAGGCCTCTTTACTCTTTTACGACCATGAGTTTGAGTGTAACACCGAAGGTCCTAAAATTTTTGCTTATGCTCTTACGTTCACCTCTTTAACGTATCAGCCTAGCGTAGCATCATAGAGGCTCAGAGATTTCTTCATGATCTTACGATTGATCGTAAGATCGGGCATCATTAAAATTTGATACACGATCACACGAATGGTCAAACTACATTGACTAGTTGGGCCCTCCACACAAGCCGCTACGTCTATAAAGCGTGTGTCACATGACATTTAACCACTTTGCCTTCGGGCTTATAAATTTTAAACTTCATCACCACTCCTCCAATTTGGGACAATAAAATCACTCTGGCCTATGGCTTATCCAAGCTATGAGTGGCCTTCATGCCTTCTTTCTACAAACATAGATAGCTAAAATGTGGAGCTCCCCTACCTCTTTCCTACTGTTGCATCTCCTTTCTTCTGCGTGGCTCTTGCTATGAGACGCCTCCCTCAAACATGGATCTCCTTTCATTTTTCTGAGCCTTTTCTCTCCATTGCTAGGCATGAATGACTTTTTGCAAGTGGTGGGCGGCTTCTTTCCAATGTGCTGTGGGCTCTATGAGAGCTCCCTTTGTTTGACGTGTCTTGGCATGTTTTGCCCTTTGCAAGCTGCCTTGGGTTCTCTCTTGTTCCTCAGTCATCCTTGTCAATCAGATGGTTTTCTTTTGTTTAGTGTGATTTCCCTCATAGGAGTCACTCCTTCATTTATGGTGTCTCTCCAATGCTTTGGACGCAGGCTTTCATTTTAACTCTGCATCTGTTCATGGTATCTATTCCTCGTTTTAAGCCTGCTCCCTTTCTTTATTGCCCACATATGCAAAGCTCCCTACGGCTTAGACTCAATGTGGAGCTTCCTCTGTTCATCATGGTTCCCTCTTTATCCAAAACATTGCCTCCCTTATGTTTGGTGCCTTTTGTTCTTTGGATGCTCTGTTTTAAAATCGCCTGTTCTTGTCTTTAAATGCGCTAGCTCTAGTTTTCTTAACCATTTCCTTTCTAGAAAACTCCCTAAGCAATATTTCTTTGGTTGATCTCATCAATGAATCTTGCACTTTCTTTGAACATGGAAACTCTCACAAGTTTTTCTTCAAATCATCACTACTAGAATTTATGCCATTGTGAGACAACCAACTTTCATTAAGACCTTACATGGTTCCTTTGGATTGGAGATTTTCAATTTCCCATTCCTACACTTATCTAATAGGATCAATCGAGATTAGTTGGGCCCTAAAGTGGGTCTAGCTAAAAAAAATTCATTTTTAGACAACTGGACCTTCAAACTGATCCGCCTACCTTCTCAGACTGGCTGGAAACTATTTTGATCACAAATTCACCATTAAAAACTCATTTTACTTTACTCTTCGCAAATTGTGATTTTCTGATGACAGGGCTTGTCGGCTAGCTTTAAAAACTGATTCAAACATCTGACAGAGCTCTGAAACTTAGGATCTCTGTTCTCTCTGACATGTTCAACAAACCTGCAAAAACTCGTTGCATGACGACATCAAGGTCAAAAGATATCGACCTCAGAACTTGCCTCCTTAAATTCACCTGTAAATAAACATGTCAAAAAGTTGGAAATTGCATTTGGAAACGGCCTGGAAAACTCAACAAATGGGCACTTGAGGCTTTAAAAATTGGGGTACTAGTAGATTGTCATGAGGTGAGTATGATTCTACAATTTTAGCTCATGACGAATCACAGGACGCATTTGGCAAGCATGCAAAGTAGGCTACATGGATTTGTAGGATAGAGGACATCATTAGAATATCAATTTTTGTGAATGGAATGACCTTGGTAAAGTGTGAAGACAGATATAGAGGAACAAACCATTTGACTTGACCAATCATGGGTTAGGAGTTATGACGCCACGAAGAGGGCTGCTAATCAATCTGCAAATACTGACACCAACAAAAAGTCAGAAATTCCATTTGGAATCATGCTTGAAAACTGATCAAACGGATTCCTCATGATATGAAACTTGAAATATAATAATTCTTTGACATCTACAATGCAATGCAAAAAGAATTTCAACAATTGGGTCAATTGGTCAAAAGTTACAACACGTCAAACAGGGCTTCCCAGAATTTTGTGCAATTTTGCAAAAACATGAAACCAGTAACTAACCAACTTTGAGGGATACAAAACCTAGTCAAACAGACTCAAAATGACTCAAAATATGAAACAAAAGTTCTCGGGTATGGACAGCATACACTCTCAAAGTGGAAAGTCACAAAACCTTTCTGGGTGCGAGATATTTAGATGCAAACATAGCCTCCTGTCACTGTCTGACACTTGGGGTAAAATGCAGATTTGACAATTTCTCAAAACAGTACTTTAGTAAACAGCTCAAAATGACAATTTATCATTACAGAATATGTGAATGGACTAAATGAAGGGTATTAGAAACATTGAACACCATTTAGGCCTCATACTGACAACCGGGTACAACTAGGTACATATGCATTTTAAAAGCATTTAAGGGCTTGATTTTTCAATGGTGCTCAAAATTGACCATGCAATTTTTATCGCCAATAGGCCAACTTTGCTCACATTTAATTTTGGTATAGGTAGTTATATTTGTTGAGAGCTGACTTGTGGCTTCTCTATGTTCTAGAATGTTCTGTAAGCCATTTTGGCAAGTATATATAGAGTATTTAGGCTTAGATTGAGGCTTGTTTTTGAGAGAAGATGTTTTTGGAAGAAGATTAGAGAGCATAACTGAAAGTGTGAATTTGTAGTTGGATCTTTGAATGTGAATGTATTTTTAATTGGATGTAACCCATAAGGCGTTACAGCTAGGCATGTATGAAGATATCTTGATGAATCAATAAAAGTAGTTCACTCTTCTTCCTCTTTTGGTTACTATTCTTTGTGTTTGTTTCTGTTGTGTTAACTCTTGCATGGTGGCTTGGATAGCTAGGTGAGCCTTTGTCCCTAGTTATTCACCCTCTTGCCTGCATCACTATTATAGCTTAAGCATGCTTAACTACAAGGTTTCCCCATGGTTAAATCAACTTTCCTTCTAGCCTCATTCACAAAACCCCCCAAAAAGTGAATAACTTTCAATGTGTTAAATCACAACACTTGCTAAATATTTTTGAATGGGATTAAAAGAAAAGTGGGTTTAACCATGGAGGAAACTCTATAGCTATGCACACTTGAGATGGAGTAGTACTGGGATGGGTGGCCTCTTGAAAATTCTTGGTGCTTCACCTTCATGAGCATCGCCTAGATGCAATGAATACTAAATATTCCATTATTACTTGTGAGAAATGGTTTATTGTGAACTATGTATCATGAAACATGGGTCAATGAGTTTGATTCAAAACCAACACACTTATTAAGCCTTGATGAGAATATCACAATCTAACTTGCTGCGGAAATTATCTCCTACTTATTAATGGGTATTATGCTAACATTCCCCACTTAATACATTAATTTACCTTGCCCAAGGAAACCTCCCCCAATCTACTTAAGGATTAGATCCCAACTTTTTCATTACATAAAATAAATATATTTCCTTGAAGAATCCAAGCCTTAATTAAGTAACTTACCCAAGTTACCTCATAACCCCCATAAAGGTGTGGCTTTTAGTTGAATTCTTGACCTGATAGTCCTAAAATCTAAAATCACAGATACTAAATTATTCTAGGAGAAAACCTCCAAATAATCTATGGATCCTTTGAAGGGTGATAATTCTTCATACGAAATTTCTCAACAACAATCCATGCTCAAGCTCTTCACAAAACCCCTAACTTGTCTCCAAATAATACTCTCCACAATACATGTATTCTTATAACTATCAAAAACCAAAAAGAAGAAAAAATAAAGCATGAGAGAAAAGTAAAAAATGTTTCTCATGCAAGCACCATCTCAAATCAAGAATCTAGATTGAGATGACATAAAAAATTTCATCCTCTACTATGTGTAGCCTCTTACAACATAACAAAAAATTATTCATTGATGATTTAGACAAGAATATGGAGGCATCATCCTTAAAGTGAGAATATAAAAATAATGTTTTAAATCTTGTAAAATGTGTTATTCTAAATTTTGTACTATTATGGCCATGATAATGTCACACAAGATTAACTTCTTTATTCTTATTTATATACCTATTCCAACTCCAAATATCTCCATGAGGAAAGAAAGGTTGTATCTCAATCCAAATTTTAGAAATGCTCAACTTGATGCAAAATGTTCACTATTACTTTCCATTCCTATTTCTCTTTTTATTTTTCCTTTTATTTTCATGCTCTCATGCGAGGGTGTGAGTTAGGATCCTTAGTGGTGAGGGCACGACATGAGACAAAAATGAACATAGTAGAAAAGGAAAATCTCTATTATTTGGAAGAAGAAGCTATCACATGCATTATAGTAAAAAAAAATACCCAACTACATGCCCTATGGGTTACAATATTATTAGATTATGGAGAAAACCCTTCTCATAGTGCCTTCTCCCAAACTCTGCTAGAAACTATCTTTTCACCTCAAGGATGCACCTTAAATAGCCTATCTTAGGTTTGGGGTTAAGAATAGAATTTATATTTTAAAATTTGGTGCCAATGCCAAAAACAAAGGTTGTAGAATTCAAATTTAAAGTCAATGCAAAAACTCTCCATATATAGTACTCCAACTTCTAGAAAGCATAATTTTTGATCCAAGACTCTTATTGAAAATCTATCTACCTTTTTGTAAATCTCTCTAAGTGCTCTATAGCCCTATGGAATGCCTACATACATCACCCATTTTTTGGGGTTGTATAGGGTCATTTAGTGCCTCAAATATGATCTAAAGTATTTTAAGTCTCTAAGCAACTTAAAACTGCAATAACTTTCAAAATGTGAAACATTTTGACCTTACCATTTTTTCTAGAGTTCATGAAATTTTAATTAAAACTTGTTAGATTGTGGTGACTGATCATGAAAGTATTGTACATGTAATTATTAATTATAACCCTAAAGTGATAAAAATACTTGTATAAAAGAGCTTAGGGTTAGGGATTGTTATTTAGTTGTGATGTGAAATTGGTTTTTTGTGGTGGTATTGAGCTGTAAGGGATTACAAATTGTAATCAAGTTATAATCACTAGATCATAATAATATCAGACTTGTTGTTTGGTAGATGTAGCCTCAAGGTTGTGAACCATGTTAAATCTTGGTGTCTTGTGTTCTTTTCTATGTGATCTATTATTTTCTGTTATTGAATATATTTGCATGTAATTGTTATTTCTGTTTGTGGTTTAATCCTAACAAGTGTTATTAGAGCCTAGTTGTTTTCTAGTTATCCTTTGTAGGAAAGTCTCATGATTGAGTGGGAGCGATGTTAGACAAGGGTAAGCTGAGGGTTGACAGGTTTAATGGGTAGAACTTTTAGTTATGGAAGATGCAAATGGAAGACTATCTTTATCAGAAGGATTTATGGAAGCCGTTGGAAGGCAAAGCCAAGAATCAGGGATCTATGTCAAATGATAAATGGGATCTTTTGGATAGAAAGGCACTTGGAAGCATTTGATTATGCCTGGCACCATCGGTGGCATTTAATATTACAAAAGCAAAGATGATAGAAGAATTGATGTAAACCCTAGCAAAATTGTATGAAAAGCCTCCCACTTCAAACAAGGTATTTTTCATGAAGCATTTATTTAATATGAAAATGGAAAAAGGTGGATCTATTGCAAATCATTTAAATGAGTTTAATACTATTACTAGTTAGTTATCTTTTATGGGTATCAATTTTGATGAGGAAATTAGTGCTCTCTTGATTTTGTGTTTTTTGCTTGAAAGATGGAATGGATTGGTAATGGCTATGAGTAATTCTATTTCTAGATCTAGTACCCTAAAATATGATGATGTGATCAATGTTATTTTGAGTGAGGAAACTCATACGAAATCCTTAGGTGGATCTACATCAAGAAGTGCTCTAAATGCACAAAGTAGGGGCAGAATGACTGAGAGAGGAAGTAATTCTAGAAATCATGGAAAATCAAGAGGAAAGTCAAAGGGGAGGAGGTCTCAATCGAGAGGACTGAACGATTATTGGTACTGTGGGAAACCAGGTCATAAAAAGAAAGATTGTTGGAATCGAAAGAAAAATGAAGGAGATAAATTAGATGGAGACAAGTAGGCAAATGTGGTAAGTAAAAAATCCAAAGAGGAGGCTTTTCTTTTGTCTTTAAAAAGTGTTCACGATTCAAGGGTTTTAGATTCTGGTGCTTCATTTCATGCTACAACTCATAGAGGTTATTTCATTGATTATGTCCAAGGGGATTTTGGGCTTGTTTATTTGGGGGATAATGAACCCTGTCAGATTGTTGGAAAGGGAAAAATTAAGATTAAGTTGTAGAATGGGAATCATTGGCTACTACATGAGGTAAGACATGTTCCAAGGCTGAGTAGGAATTTAATTTCAGCAGGGCAACTCAATGATGAGGGTTGTGTAGTTACTTTAATTATAAAAATTGGAAGGTTTCAAAAGGTTCCCTTGTAGTAGAAAAAGGTGTGAAAGTAGGCACCTTATATCTTTGTACAGGTCATATTGTTCCTTCTACTTTAATTGTTTTAGAGAAAAATGAATATCTAGGAACAATTGCTACAGTTGAGCAGGGAGAACAAATAGCTGATGTAAATTCTAATAAAGTGTTGTGGCATAACAGACTTGGGCACATGAGGGAGAAAGGTATGAAAGTCCTACTAGGTTTGAAATGTGTTAATATGGATTGTTGTGAAAGTTGTGTGTATGGAAAACAAAAGAGAGTGAGTTTTGTAAAGACTAGGAAGAAAAAAAAAATAAAAAAATTAGAGCTTGTGTACACCAATGTATGGGGACCGGCTCAGGTAT
This sequence comes from Cupressus sempervirens, assembly GCA_028749045.1. Classification (NCBI taxonomy): domain Eukaryota; kingdom Viridiplantae; phylum Streptophyta; class Pinopsida; order Cupressales; family Cupressaceae; genus Cupressus; species Cupressus sempervirens. The sequence continues at coordinate 793,389,263 of CM053785.1, forward strand.
CTTCCCTTGGTGGCTCTCATTATTATGTTACATTTATTGATGATGCAACTAGAAAAGTATGGGTTTATTTCCTTAGATAAAAATCTGATGTATTTCAAACTTTTAAGAAATGGAAATGCTTGGTTGAAAATGAGACTGGTAAGAAATTAAAATGTCTCAGATCTTATAATAGTGGTGAGTATTGTAGTCATGAATTTGAATATTATTGCTCCACTAATAGTATTCATAGATAGGAAATTGTTCCAAGGACTCCATAGGAAAATGGAGTGGCTGAACACATGAACAAGACTATAATGGAGCATGAGGTTGCATGTTGGGTTGCCCTTATACATATGGGTGGAGGTTGTCAATACTACTGTATATTTGATTAATAGAGGTCCCTCTAATCCTTTGGGCTATGGTATTCCAGAGGAACCATGGACTGGTAAGAAGGTGAGTTATTCTTTTCTCAAGACCTTCGGTTGTGAAGCATTTTCTCACATAGATTCTAATAATAGAAGCAAGCTGGAAGCTAAGTTAAAGAAATGTGTATTTGTTGGATATGGCATTAATGAATTTGGTTATAGGCTTTGGAATTTTGAAAATTAAAAAATTGCAAGAAGTAGGGATGTCATATTCAATAAGAAAGTGTTGTACAAAGATCTATTGCAACAACATGAGAAGAAAGAAGATGATTATGTAGTGCTAAATGATACTCCAAAAGCTAATGTTCCAGCCATTCCTCATGATGTGCAACAACTACAACAACAAATACCACACACACTAGTGCATGTTAGATGGTCAAAAAGGAAAATTAGACCTCTAAAAATATTTTCTCCCTCTTTGTATTCAATTTTACTTACTGATGTTGGTGAACTTGAATGCTATGATGAAGCTATGTAGGTGGATACTAAGGTTTAGTGGGAGTCTACAATGAAAGACGAAATGGACTCTTTGCTGAAGAATAAGACATGGGATTTATGTAAGTTGCCTCCAGGTAAAAGAGCTTTATAGAATAAGTGGGTTTATAGTGTGAAAGAAGAGGAAGGAGGTAAGAAAAGATTTAGAGCCAGGTTAGTTGTAAAAGGATTTGCACATAAAAAGGGAATCAATTTTGATGAGATATTTTCTCCTATTGTTAAGATGACTTCTATCCGTACTATTTTAAGTATTGTGGCTAGTGAAGATTTGCATTTAGAGAAGCTTGATGTTAAAACAACCTTTCTTCATGGTGATTTGGATGAAGAGATATACATGGCTCAGCCACAGGGATTTTTGGTCAAAGGTAAGGAGAACTTAGTGTGTAAATTGAAGAAAAATTTATATGGCTTGAAGTAAGTACCTCAACAATGGTATCTGAAATTTGACAGTTTTATGCATGGGCATGGTTATAGTAGGTTTCATTCAGATCATTGTGTCTACTCTAAGAGGTTGGATGATGATAGCTACATTATTTTATGTTTATATGTTGATGATATGCTTATAGCTAGGTCTAACATGGATCACATTAAGGGGCTAAAAAGTCAATTAGCACATGCATTTTCTATGAAGGATTTGGGGGCAAGAAAAAAAATCCTTGGTATGAAGATTTTTAGAGATAGGAAGAATAGGACATTGACACTATCTTTGGCTGATTATGTTGAGAAGGAATATAGTCAAATGGATATATGAGTCATCCAGGTTTTGAGCATTGGAATATAGTCAAATGGATTCTCAAATATTTGAGAGGAATATCTAATAAGTGTTTACATGTTGGGTTCTCTACTACTAATTTATAGGGCTATGTTGACTTAGATTTGGCAGGGGATATTGATACCAGGCAGAGTACTACAGGTTATGTCTTTACTGTTGGTGGGGCAACCGTGAGCTGGGTTTCTAGGTTATATAAGGTTAATGCTTTATCCACTACAGAGGCAGAGTATGTTGTTGCTATAGAGGTAGCCAAGGAGATGATATAGCTTCAGTTCTTAGAATTGAGACATCCTTAAAAGGATAATTATTTGTTTACAGATAGTCAGAGTGTCATTCATCTTGTAAACAATTCATCTCTACATTCAAAGACCAAACACATACAATTGCAGTACCATTTTATTTAGTCAGTTTTGGAGGATGGACAATTAAAGTTGGAGAAGATACATACAAATGAAAATCCAACAGATATATGTTGACAAAGGTAGTAACAAGGGAGAAACTAAACTCCTCTTTAGCTTCGGTTGGTCTTCTAGACTGAACATGAATAAAAGAACAACAGAGTCTAGGGTGGTTTGATCTAGTGGGAGCCTAATGGAGTAGCAAAATAGCTATAGGATCAACTTCCAAGTGGGAAATTTTTGTTTAGTGTGGAGCTTGATTATTCCCCAAGTGGGAGATTGTTAGATTGTGGTGACTGATCAAGAAAGTACTATACATACTTCATAAATTCTTTGGGGCTCAAAAATTTTTTTTTGGGGCCTATTTTATCAAGATTTTGGGATGACATGTAATTATTAATTATAACCCTAAAGTGGTAAAAATACTTGTATAAAAGAGCTTAGGGTTAGGGATTGTTATATAGTTGTGATGCAAAATTGGTTCCTACAGTGGTATTGAGCTATAAGGGATTACCAATTGTAATTAGGTTATAGTCACTAGAACATAATAATATCAAGCTTGCTATTTGGTGGATGTAGCCTAGGGATTGGGTGAACCATGTTAAATCTTGGTGTCTTGTGTTCTTTTCTGTGTGATCTATTATTTTCTGTTATTGGATATATTTGCATGTAATTGTTATTTCTATCTGTGGTTTAATCCTAAAAAAACCTTCCCTCCAACTCACACCCTCTAATTCTTCATAATTATGGCTTGCAAAAAAAAACTAACCCATGTTTTGCCCTTGCATGTATCCGAAGGTGTGCCAAAATACTAATCCAGAAAAGTAACAATGGAATTTTGAAAATTACAATATCTACTTTACCCAAATGGGTATCGAGAAATGAAAACATGTCAAATGGAAACTATCTCTAGGCATATTTTTGGATGATACATGATTTATCTTCTACCATTAGATGCTCTTGTATCAGACACCCGAGGTAATTTGAGAAGTGGTCGTTTCACATCTAAATTGGTTGAGGAAAACCCAAATAGTAAACCTCCACCTTGGATAACCAAGTTCAATATTCTATAGATCATCCTTTCCACTTCATAATACCCTCCTCATGCTACCTATTTATAGTAATCCTACTCACACAACTATCCAATATTTCATCAATCTCCTCTTTCTTAGAGGTAGGCACTAGACATTTCTCAAGTATTGATTCCTCCTTTATACTCCCTTCTTGATACTTGGTTAAACTTATAGCATTAAAGATAGGAGACATTTTGATTCCATCTAGAAAATCTACCTCATATGCATTCCCTAAATCACATTTCTTAAAAAAATTGTAGGGATCACATTTCTTCATCTTTAGCTTGTTGTAGGTGCCCATTGGAAACCATTCTATTCTCAAGTACTCCATAAGTTGATCCCCAACTTGGAACTCCTTATGCCTCCTCTTTTGATTTGCCATAGACTTATCAACATGTTCACCCTAGTGATATGCTCATGTACTTCCTCGTGTAGGTTTTGACTTGTTCAAAAAAGTTCTCTACCTTGGCACCAATCCTTTCTCCTTTCTCCTTTCTCCATCTTTAATTCTATTGGAGTCCTTGGACTACTTCCATATACAATTTGGAATAGTGATCTACTAGTACTCTTGGTCACACAATTTTTGTAAAATTTTTTTTCTTGTGATAGAATCAAATTCCATCCCTTGGGCTTATCACCTATTAGATGTCTCAATAGATTACCCTAACTTCTATCCAACACTTTAGTTTTCCCATAAGTTTGTGGGTGGTGTGTAAAACTAAAATTCAACTCTATCTTCAACTTCTTTCACAAGGTTCTCCAAAAATATCCAAAAAAACATTATATCTTAGTCTGAAACTATACTCTTTGGAAGACCATGTAACCTCACCACCTTTGTAAAGAACAAATCTGCAGTGTGAATCACATTATGCATCTTGTGGCAAGGAATGAAATGACCCATCTTTGCAAAAATTTAAACCACCAAAAATATATAATCATTACCACTTTGTGTTCTTAGTAAGCCAAGAAGGAAATCCATACTTATATCTTCCCATGGTCTTGATGGAACATACAATGACTAATAGAGTCCTATGTTCTGGCTGACTCCTTTAGCTATCTAACACACTGAACAACTCTACATAAACTTCTTCACATCCTTTGAAAAGTGAGGCAAAAATAAATGTTTAGTCTTATGTTGACCAAAGTTGCATAGCATTCCTCCATTATGTTTCTTTTTTATCAAGCTCTCTCTTGTGGAACTTCTTGAAATGCATAGATGACTCCCTTTGAATAACATACAATCTTAGATCATGTAGTCTTCCCACCTAGTCCTATATACAATAATAGGTTCCTTACGAGCCTTCCAAGCCTTGGCAAAGTTAGCATCCTTAGTGTACAGATTCTTGAGCTCATTAAACCCAAAAAATGCAACTTGAATTTATACTAGTAATATTTTCTTTCTAGTTGATGCATCCACACCCCTATTAGATCACCCATTTCTTCTTTTCAATACAAATTTTAAGCTTTGCAAGAAATCCACTCATTTCAAGTCCCTCTGCTTCGATTTACCCTTACTATTTAGGTACAATAATGCCTAATGACTAGTCTATAAAAAAATCTTTTGGTAATAGATAATACATGCATTTCTTTACTTCCTAAAGTATTTCATATAATTCTTGATCATAAACATATTACTTCTTCTTTTCATCATTTAATTTCTCATAGAAATATGAAACGTGCTTAGCTTGGTCCAATGCAACTTTAATGGCACTACCACTAGAATCACAATCCACCTAGAATATCTTGTTAAAATTAGGGAGTGATAACATATACTCCTTTGTTACCTTCTTCTTTAGTAGTTAAAAACTCCTTGCAGCTCTTGTAATCCATTTAAATTCTTTTGCATCCCCTACCATTGTTTCAGTTAGGGATGCATGGATACAACAAAAATTTATAATTAGCTTTATTTAGAAACTAGCCAAACTATTGATAGACCTCACCTTAGTGGTAGACCTTGAGGTAAGCCATTCTTGGACAACCTTCACTTTCTTTGGGTCCATTTTAAGACCATCAAGCGAGACAACATACACCAAATATGCTAATTCACTTTTGAGAAATCTACACTTCTTCAAATTAATCAAAAGCTTATCTTCCCTTAGCTTCTCAAAGACTATGAATATGCATAAAATGTTCACTTATAGGCTTAATAAAATCAAAATATCATCTAAATAAACAATAATATTTTTTTCCATAAATTCTTCTAGTACATCTTTCATAAGCCTCAAGAAGTTGATTAGTGCATTTGTCATCCCAAATGGTGATAGGCTTAGGAAATGACATAGGCTTATAGGTTTTTATGGTTATTGAAGGGGTTTATCCTTTAGAGTTTGAAGACTTTTTATCATGATATTATGTATAAGCCTATATTTACTCTAGTTTTCTATGGTTTATTGACATTATATAGTTTTATGAACATACTCCTATGGTTAAGACTTATATGAGATAAATGAGATTATATATGTCTGTTTATAGATAGGAATATGTTTTCATTTCTTACATGTAAGGGGTAGGTTCTTGCACCTAAAGTATTGTGAGCAAGGAGTTTTCTATATGTACATTAAATGCTTACTATGAATTATTGGAATGAATAAGTGCTTTGTTATATTGCATGTGTATTAATCTTTTACAAGAACAAGTCAAAGCAAGGAGTGTGCAAAAATGAAATAATTAAAAGGTTATGCAGTCACTATGTGTTTATGATGCAACTAAAGATTGAGTTAGCATAACTAATACCTATTGTGTAAATCTAGAAGTTGTTACATGCTATATTTGTTGGAAGTCTTGTTTAGTGAGATGTGTGTGATGATGATGTAATTTATTGTGTTGTCCTATCCTTGCTTGTTGAGGCTAGATGTTAGGAAATTAGTTTTTTTTGTAGTTTCTTTAAATAAAGCTATTGAATTGAGCCCTAGATAGTTGAAAAAGGGAGAGATTGTAATTGCAATAGCATTTCAGATCTATACTATCATTTTCTAGTTTGTACTATTTTATGGTCTGATATCAATAAAGTTATTATTATTGTGTTTTAAATATTTGAGCTTGAATTTTTAATTGTTCACTTATCCAAGGGGGATCACTTGGCGAGTGAACTTGGAACATAGAATTAGCTTGACACTATTTTAGGATTAAGTAAGAGTTATGTTTCTCTTGTAACCATTGGTAACATAACCATTATATGTTCCTATAGCAAAGGCAAAAAATGTAGAATCTTATTTATATTTCCATTTTTTTCACTTTGAATAAGGTTATTTTCACTTTCATATAGATTTAGTGTTTATGTTCTTGATTCTATAGGTTAGAAATGATAATTGAAGAGGTTTAAAGAATATACTTTGCAAACATCATTTCAAGTTTATGTCCTTGGTTGATAAAGTAAATAGGTCTAATAAATACTTTTGGATGGTATCTTGAATGTCCATATTGTTAGAAACAATAGTCCACCAAGATAACTGAGAGGGTAGGGGTGAATTAGTTATCCAATAATTAAAACATTTATCAACCTTAAACAATCTTATCCATTCGGCCAAAGTAAACAACCATAATAATATGCACACAGACAATTACACTAGATATGTTAACTAGGGAAACCCTTGATTAGAGGGGAAACCTTGGTGGGAATGATGCCCACAAGATGATGTACTAATATAAATATTCCTTGGTAGAGGATGGACACTGTTAGGAGTCTATTACAACATTTAGTATATATGAGTCCCTGTTAGGAGACTTTGAATCTTTGTTATAAGATTCCAACCCTATTAGGAGTTGTTCCAACCCTGTTATGAGTTGTACCAACCTTGTTAGGAGCTGTAGAAGATAGAAGGACCCACTATCCAAACAACATCTAAAGAATGATCACCAAACTCACTATCCAACTGAATAATTATGTGTATTGAACTTTAATTTCTTTCCTCTATCCTGTCAACCAAACCAATTACTACTAGACCTTGTAGACTAGGTCATGAACCTTAGATCCAAGTATCCAACTTCAAATCACATAATAAAACCTTGGCAATTAAATTTCCTTCACTTCCACCCTACTCTGCTTATCTTTGCATTCCTCTCTTCATGCTGCTTACAATCACTTTGTCCATCTAATCCGTGATAAAGGAAAATTTCCTTCCTTTATACCAAATCTATAAACCAATTCCCTGAGTCAGCTGTTACACCTTCTTAATTGATTATTATAGGACCACATTAAGAACAAATTACACTTAGCGATAACATTAATCTTTCGCCTTGCAACTTGAATAAATTTCTATACACGTAACAATATAATGAGCGATCTTAGCTATGCCATCACCAACATGACTTCTTCACATCTATAACTTTTTCTTCTTAGGATAAAAAATCTACTAAGAGATATAACAAGTTTACAGAACATGCCTTTGTAAACTCTATCTCAAAATAGTCTTCGCCAAAACTTGCATAACTTCTTCCAAACTTTATATCTTATGCTTTCGAGGTTAGATGCATATACTAGATACTTAGTATTATCTCTCTTTAACCTTGCTTAGTGAAAGTACTCAACTTTCTATCCATAGCAACTTGATCTTTCTACTATTCTGTTAGATACCACATAAAACTACTATGTTGACATCAATGACAAACACAATCATGAATGTAACATATCATAAATCATGTTTCTACAATACTCCCCCATAGGAATATCATCAACATTCATGCTTCCAACAATCTCCCCCTTTGGCATTGATGACAACATAGATGAAAAACATCTAGTTCTAAGAATACCAACTACAAAAGTCTATTAATCTTTCTTTTCAAATCCTCTTTATCATTCGTTCTCCCATGTTGTACTTCTCCCAAATTATTTTGCATGCTAAAATTCTCCCTTCAATGTACCCAAAGTGTTTTTCATGCTAAACTTCTCCCCCATTGACATCAATGTCAAAGGTTTCAACAACCAACAATCTCTACAACAACTGATTCTGACTAGCTCAAGTGTCGAAAGACACTGTTCAAAACAACATTCAACAAGAGTCCTAGATGATTTTGTTTATCATAGATACACCTCCATACAAGAAGTATCAACATTTAGTCTAGACAAACAATGGTTCTCTGTTACACTAGATTGATGCACTCTTGCATAATCTACTTTGGTGTAGGAAGGGGCATAACCCCTAGCATACCTTGTAAATACTCAAAAGTCTCTTTGGGAAGAGGCTTAGTGAAAATATCTACAATCTACTCTTTAGTTCTTACATGCTACAATCTAATTTCCCTTTCTATAACTTTCTCTCTCAACATGTGATACTTGATAGAAATGTGCTTGGTCTTAGAATGCAACATTGGATTCTTAGACATACTATGCTTGTATTGTCATAATGTATGACAACAAGCTCACTAAATTCTATCCTTATATCCTTTAGTATCTACTTCATCCAAACAAATTGATTACAATTGTTTGCAACTACAACATATTCTTCTTCTATTGTACTCTATGAGGTACAATCTTGTTTCTTGCTTTGCCAAGAAACCAATCTTCCTCCAAGAAAGAAGGCTGCACCACTGGTGCTATTTTTTGTCATCCATATTGCCTACCCAAGTAGCATCAATATAAGCACATAGAGTGAAATCATTAAATCTATCATACCACAATCCAAACTCTAATATTCCTTTTAGGTATCTAAATCTTAATTTGACTGCTGCATAATGTCTTTCTCTAGGATCAAATTGGAATCTTGCAACAATTCTTATTGCATTTTCTATATCCGACCTTGTGTGAGTTAGATATTTCAATCCTCTAATCATAGACCTTTACATCTTTTTCTCAATAGTAGGTTTCTCATCCTTTGTAGATAACTTGTGTCCAGTTAACATAGGTGTTCCAATGAGTTTACATGTTTCCAACCCAAACATTTTTAGCAAATATTTTAAATAATTGTTCTAAGAAATAAAGATTCCTTCTTTATCCTATACAATATGTAATCCTAAAAATTATAGCATTTCTCCTATCATGCTCATTTTTAATTCCTTGTTTATTTTTTCTAAAAATTTGTTGCTTTCATCATCATTTCCTCCAAATATGATATCATCAAGAAACATTACCAAGATCATTAATCCATCATCAATTTCTTTCCAAAAGAGATTACTAATTGCCATACCTTTGCTATATCCATGCTTTGTCAAATGCTTGTCCAACCTTTCATACTAGGTTTTGGGTGCTTGCTTCAAGCCATACAATGCTTTCCTTAGTCTACATACTATGTCTTTATCATCTATCAATGGCCAACCTTCAACTTGTTCTATGTATACCTCTTCTTCAAGATCTCCATTTAGAAATGCTAACTTGACATCCATCTGATATAGTTTGAATTTCTTATATCTTGTATAAGCTAAGAATAACCTTACTACTTCTATTTTATCCATAGAAGCATAGGCCTCATCATAGTCAATCTTTTCTTGCTCTGAGTAACCTTTACATACCAAGCTTGCTTTGTTCCTTACAACTTTTCCTTGTTCATCCATATTGTTCCTGAATACCCATTTAGTTCCTATCACATTCTTGTCTACTAGTCTGGGGACCAATTCCCATGTCTCATTCTTTAGTATCTAATCCAATTCCTCTTTCATAGCTTGCCTCCAATAGTCATCTTTGCATGCTTCATCTTCATTCTTAGGTTCAACTTGGGATATCAAACATAGTTTTTCATTGATTCTACTTCTTATCATCACTCCTTTGTCTCTACTCGAGTTGATGATTCTCTATTATATTCTTACTTGAAGTGGGAGTTGTTATCTCAACTCTTGGCTCTGCTGAAGTTTCTAAGATTTGTTCCTATCTTATCTCTCCTTCATTCTATAAATCACTATTAGTCTCAAGAAATAATTCATCATTCCTTGGTTTAGTAACAAGACCACCATCTAAATTGTAATCAACTACTCTTTCTTGTATTTTGAATTTTTCATCAACTCTTATATTTACACTTTCCATAATAGTCTCCAAAACTATTTCTTTTATTGCTTGCTCTTCATTAACCAATCTAGACTCATTATCATAGTTTTTCAAGGATCTTTCCATATTTTCTCTAAGTTCTTCAACTTTATCAGAAAGTAAACTCTTTCTAGTTTTTCTTAATCTCTTAGGACATCTATTAAAAAAATGACCAAATTATCTACATGTAGAAAAAACAATAATTTTCATACCTTTTGGTTCTCTCTTCATAAGTAGATCAATACCTTCCTTTATCTTTATGTCTTCTTTGAATCTTGATCTATCTTTTCTTGTGCTTTTGTTCTTTTTTATACAATAGAAGGATTCTGGATCTAAAAATTCAATGCTCCGTGCTTTACACAAATATGATAACTCACCAAGAATGTCCACCATCTGGGTGTTGAAATTTCCTCTATCAAATGTAGGACTATCTTTCCTGAACATGCTTGCCATGGATCTCCCAAAGTTGTTAAAATTTATCTTCAAGGACTTGATGCTCTAATATCAATTATTAGAAACAACATTCCACCAAGATAACTCAGAGAGGGAGGGGTGGAGGGGGGGGGGAGGTGAATCAGTTATCCAATAATTAAAACATTTAACAACCTTAAACAATCTTATCCATTCAACCAAAGTAAACAACAATCATAACAAGATGCACATAGACAATTACACTAGATGTGTTAACTAGGGAACCCCTTGATCAAAGGGAAAACCTCAATAGGAATGATGCCCACAAGATCATATACTAGTATAAATGTTCCTTGTTAGAGGATAGACCTTGTTAGGAGTCTATTACAAAATTTAGTACATATGATTCCTTGATAGGAGACTTTGAATCCTTGTTAGAAGATTCCAACCCCATTAGGAGTTGTAGAATATAGAAGGACTCACTATCCAAATAGCTTCTAGGGAAAGATCACCAAAATCACTATCCAACTAATCTTTGAACTAGTCCTTGCAGAATAATTGTGTTTACTGTACTTTAACTTCTTTCCTCTATTCTATCTACTAGACCAATCATTGTTAGACTTTGTAGACTAGATCACGAACCTTAGATCCAAGTATCCAATTCAAATGACATAATAAAACTTTGATAATGAAGTTTCCTTCACTTCCACTCTACTCTTCTTATCTTTGCATTCCTCTCTTCATGCTTCTTACAATCACTTCATCCATCTCATCCATGATAAAGGAAAATGTCCTTCCTTTATACCAAATCCATAAAATAATTCTTGGAGTTGGTTGTTATACCTTCTTAATTAATTATTACAGGACCACATTAAGAACATGTTATACTTAGTGATAACATTAATCTTTCACCTTGCAACTTGAATAACTTTCCATACATGTAACAATATGACACGTGAGCTTAGCTATGTCATCACCAACATGTCTTCATCACATCTTTAACTTCAGCTTCTTAGAATAACAACTATAATTAGACATATAAAAAGTTTACCAAAACATTCCTTTGTAAACTCTATCTCAGAACAATTTTCACCAAAACTTGCATAACTTCTTCCAGACTTATTATCTTATACTTCTGAGGTTAGCTACATATACTAGACACTTCATAGTATCTCCCTTTAACATTTCTTAGTGAAAGTAGTAAACTATCTATCCATACCAATGATGTAGAAGTATTAAGCTTGGATTTTGGTGCAGTTATGCTTTTTGTGGTTAGGGATGTGTTGGAGACACATTGGAGAACCTTTCCTCATGATTGCATAGAGATTGGATGGATTCAGTTGAAGTTTGAGCCATTTTATCTTGCTGCTAGAGATGTGATTTTATGGTTTATGGGTTCCTATTGTAAGCCATGTAACTAATTTTGTGTAATGAGGTTAAGGATGAAAATTTTACTATCTCTGGTTAAGGTCACTAGTCCTAATTCATTATAATTTGGGAGATATGGAAATTCTCCTAGAGTATCAATTTCTGACAGTTTGCATGACAGGTTTCTGTAGGTGACTTTTGAGATGAGTTTGAAGATATGCTTAAGAAATCATCCTTATAAAGCTTAAGGGTTGTAGAGGACCTAAAGTACTACCTTCGATTCAAAGAACAAGTTGTAATTTAATCAGAGCTAGGAGATACCTTTAATCTCACTTAGTGAAAGTACTCAATTGTCTATCTGTATCAATGATGTAGGAGCATCGAGCTTGGATTTTGGTGGAGTTATTCTTTTCATGATTAGGGATGTGTTGGAGACACATTGGAGAACCTTTCCTCATGATTTCATAGAGATTGGATGGATTGAGTTGAAGTCTGAGCCATTTTACCTTACTACTAGAGATGTATTTTTTGTGGTTTCTAGGTGCCCATTGCAAGTTGTGTAACTAATTTTCTACAATGAGTTTGAGGATGCAAAGTTCAAGGATTGAAGATCACCTAGAGTACTATTATAAGGAAACTCAAGTGCAGAAATAGCTTCCTACACTAATCTCATAAGGCAAGTATGATGCAAATCCTATTAAAATCTTCTACACTTATAGATTCAATATCATGTAAACAACAATATTACAGCCAACCATGCATACAGAAAATAGATAGAGAAAGGAACACATAACACAAGGATTTTTTGGTGGGGAAAAACCTTTCATTAAAACAACCCCACCCCTTTAGAACCTGCACAATGTATTATCTTCAATACAAGGTTACAATACACTTGCAATGTAAGTTCAACATCAACAACAGAAGACTCCAGTAGCTACTCGCAGTACCAACAATACACCCTTTTTGCATCGCATCTCTTTGCAACCCTAAAAATGCTTATAACATGCACTTCACTTTAGGGCTACTCCCAAAGGTAAACCGTATTAGGGTTTTACCATTCTTCGAGAAAATAGGAACCCCAAAATTTTTTTTGAGGCATCGAACCCCACTATTGGGGTAGAGTGTACAGTACTCAAATATCTTATTTGCCACATGTCTTCACCTGTCATTGAATCTTCCTAACATAGCTCTTATGTGTCATAGGAATCCGTCATAAAAGTTTTAGTCATGATCTCCTTACACACAATTCAAGATGTCGACACATCAACATTATTTGCAAGAAATAAATTTTGCAAAACAAATAATAAGAATAGGAATTATGAAAGGTTGAGACACCTTATTCCTAACATTCTCCCACTTGTCGAACACCTTGTAAGAGAAAAAAGAACATAACAAGAACTAACTACTATAGGCCAAAAGGCCCATAGACTCCGAACACCATCTGAACTTCTCAGTGCCCACTAGTTTTGTTAATGCATTTGCAACATTCTTCACAGTATCTACCTTTTCCAAATTTACCTTTCCATCTTCCACCATATCTCTCAAAAAGTGATACTGCACATCAATGTGCTTCGTTCTGGCATGGAAAGTTGGATTCTTAGCAAGGCAAATAGCACTTTGACTGTCACACCAAATAGTAATCTATTTTGCATCAACACCAACATCAGAACACAATCTCTTAAGCCAAATGGCTTCCTTACAAGCATGAGTAGTAGCCATGTACTCAGCTTCTGTAGTGGATGAAGCAACCACAGGTTGTCACTTGCTCATCCAACTGATGGCACCACCAAACATAGTGAACACATAAGCACTAGTGGATCTCCTACGATCAATATCACCTGCCCAATCTGAATCCACAAACCCATGAATACAAACTGAATGCGGAGATCCAAAAGAGTTACCATGATAACATATGGAGTAATTTGATGTACCCCTCAAATATCTGAATACTCGTTTAACTACATCCCAATGTATCTATCCAAGATTAGCCATAAATCTACTTAGGACTCCCACTGCTTGGGCAATGTTTGGTCTAGTACAAACCATAGCATACATAAGACTACCAACTGCACTAGCATAAGGTAATCTACTCATGTCCTCCACCTCACTAGGAGATTTTGGACAATCATCTACAGATAACTTTGTTCCCACAAGAATAGGAACACATAGTGGTCTACAATCAGCCATGCTGAACCTGTCCAACACAGACTTCACATACTCTAACTCAACCAAAGTTTTCTGTTAGACCTGTCTCTACTAATTTCCATACCCAAGATGTACCTAGCTGCCCCAAGATATTTCATCTCAAACTGTGCTGACAATTGAGATTTAAAATCAGAAATCATACCCTTACCTTTCCCAAACAGCAACATATCATCAACATATAATGCAACAATAAGAAGGTGATCATTTTCAATTCTGAAATAAACACAATGATATGATTTTGATCTTACAAATCCAATTGACAACACAAAAGCATCAAACTTAAGGTACCACATTCTAGGAGATTGCTTCAAACCATATAGAGATTTCTTTAATCTGCAAACTACGGATTCTTTACCTTTAACAATGTAGTGCTTAGGCTGTGACATATAAATCTCTTCCTCCAAATCACCATGAAGGAAAGCTATCTTCACATCCATCTATTCTATCTCTAAATCATATGATGCAGCAAGAGATAACAGAAATCTAATGGATGTCAACTTTGCAATAGGAGAGAATATTTCACCATAATCTATTCCCTCTACCTACGAATACCCCTTTGCAACCAATCTAGCTTTGTACCTTTCAACACTGCCATCTGCATAGAATTTCTTCTTGAACACCCATTTACAGCCAATAGATTTTCTCCCTTTAGGAAAAGGTACAAGGTCCCAAGTTTTTTTTTTTCTCTAATGAAGCCATCTCATCATCCATAGCCTCAATCCAGGAACCTGCATCTTCCATGCCAAAAGCCTCTTTCACAGATCTAGGCTCATCAGTGTTAGTAATCAAAGCAAAAGCACAACTGGAATCTAACATAGAATAACCAAACCTTTCTAGTTGCTTTCTTTCTCTCGTGGATCTCCTCAAGGGTTGAGGTTGAGGATTTTCTTCCTCTTCTTTTGAACTGTCAGAGCTACTAGAGCTCTCCTCATCATTAGACCCAACATGGTCTCTCTGTTCAGTCTTCTCAGGGGTAGGAGGCAACTGAACAACAACTTTTTCCTTTTCTTTTTTATCTATTTGTAGCACAATAGGAGAAGATTTTAGCTCTCTAAAAATAACATTTCTTCTATATAAAACCTTACTAGTCACATGATCCCAAAGTTTGTATCCTTTCACACTAGCATTGTACCCGATGAAAATACATTTAACAACTTTGTTTTCCAACTTAGATCTTTTCTCCTTTGGAACATGTGCATAAGATTCACAACCAAAAAAACAAAGATGTCTAATTGAAGGCTTCTTAACAGACCACACCTCCATGGGTGTCTTACCAACAAGGGTTGATGTAGGAGATCTATTAACCAGATAGCAAGTAGTGGCCAAAGCTTCGGCCCAAAACCTTTGTTCTAAACCAGCTCCACTAAGCATACTCCTAGCCTTCTCCATTAGTGTCCTGTTCATTCTCTCTACAACTCCATTTTGCTTTGGGGTATAAGGAGTTGTCTTATGCCTCTTGATACCTTGTTCTTTACAGAACTGTTCAAACTCTGCTAAGCAAAACTAACCACCATTGTCAGTTCTCACACACTTAATCTTCTTACTAGTTTGATTCTCTACAAGGGCTTTAAATTCCTTGAATCAACTAAAGACTTGTCTCTTACTTTTAAGGAAATAAATCCATGTCCTTCTACTGTAATCATCTATGAAAGATACAAAAAATACAAACTTGGAGATTGAAGGAACTTTTACAGGACCAAATACATCAAAATGAATAAGATTCAAAACATTAGAAGATTTGTGAGAACTAGAGTAAAATTGAACACGATTTTGTTTACCATATACACAGTGTTCATAGAAGTCAAACTTGAGATTGCAATCATTTAACCCTTCAACGAGATTTTTATTTTTCAAGGTTCTGAGACCCTTCTCACCAATGTGACCAAATCTCAAATGCCATAGCATTGTCTTTTCTCCAGGAAGCTTTCCTTCCAAAGTTTTTGCACCCTTAGGTACACTTGGTGCACTACCATCAGAACCACTAACCACAGTCTTCTTTACTGCTCATTCAGATGGTGGGGATGAAGTGATAGCTGCTCTCTTCTTTGAAACATAAGAACTATTACACTGAGAAATGTATGCATCAAGCTGAAACAAAGTACCTCTCCTAGTACCCTTAGCAAGCACCATAGCTCCTCTCATCATCTTACATCCATCTTTAGAAAAATAACTTGCACACCTACATCATTCTTCATACTTACAGATAATAGGTTTCGTGCCAAACCTGGAATGTGCATAACTCCATTGATTCCCTTTACTCGTCCATCTAGAAATTTGATAGTGACCCTTCCACATCCAACTATCTTTAGGTGAGAATCATCACCCAAGTACACCTTTCCTCCATCGAACTCTTCATATTTTGAGAACCAATTTCGATGAGAGGTCATGTGAAAAGATGCACCCGAGTCAACCAACCACACATCATCAGATGCATGGGCTGCCAAAGCTACGATGAATGCATCACCATCTTCTTGAGATTTTTCAGAATCAGAATCTAAGGCTTT
Organism: Cupressus sempervirens; assembly: GCA_028749045.1. Taxonomy (NCBI): domain Eukaryota; kingdom Viridiplantae; phylum Streptophyta; class Pinopsida; order Cupressales; family Cupressaceae; genus Cupressus; species Cupressus sempervirens. Next base: position 793,405,845 of record CM053785.1, read on the forward strand.
CTTCTTCTTCTTAGGCTCTTTATAGTCTTTATAGAAGTGCCCAGTCTTATCAAAGTTCCAACATTTTGCCTTGGACTTATTGGAAGTCTTTGACTTCCCTCGAGATTTGGATCTACCCTTATTTTTAGACTTATTTTCATTTTTATTCCCTCTTTCCATGGATCTCCCACGAACAGCAAGGGCTTCTTTTTCCAAAACAGAAGCCTTTCTCCGCATTTCCTCTAATAGCAACGAAGACACCACATCATCCATTTTAAAGGTGGCTAATGTGCTTCTGAGAGCCATCACAAGATGGTCCCATGAATTCGATAAAGAACACAAAAGTGTGTAGCAACGATCCTCCTCCTCTAACTTGACACCAGCTGATGTCAACTGTGCAGCCAGTAGATTAAATGCATTTAAATGATCCATTAAGGATCCACCTTCCTCCATTCACAAAGAATACAACTTATTCCTTAGGAACAACTTGTTCACCAAAGATTTGGCCTGATACATGGCCCCAAGTCTCTCCCACAAACTATATGCAGTTTTCTCATCTAGAACATTCAGAAGGACTGCATCGGTTAAACAGAGTCTTATGAGGCCCTTAGCTTTATGGTCTTTGATATCCCAATCTTCTTGAGCTATAGTTTCTAGTCTTGTAGTGCTTTTAGTCACTTCCCATAGGTCACGATCTTCCAACATGTCTTCCATCTTGAGTTTCCACAACTCGAAATTAGTGCCATTAAATTTCTCCACCTCCATTCTTCCATATGATGAACTCACCATCTCAATCTGAAAATAAGATTCAGGATGCTCTGCACAAGACTCCCACTCAACTTGAGATTAGCTCAAAAAACCCTACCCAACAACTAGGATCAAAAGTTGATCAAGCTCTGATACCACTTGTAAGGAAACTCGGGTGCGGAAGTAGCTTCCTACACTAATCTCATAAGGAAAGTATGATGCAAATCCTATTAAAATCTTCTACAGTTATAGATTCAATATCATGTAAACAAAACTATTTCAGCCAACCATGCATATAGAAAATAGACAGAGAAAAAAAGATAACACAAGGATTTTCCAGTGGGGAAAAACCTTTCGGTAAAACAACACCACCCCTTCAGAACCTACACAATGTATTATCTTCAACACAAGGTTACAATACACTTGCAATGTAAGTTCAACATCAACAATAGAAGACTCTAGTATCTACTCGCAGTACCAACAATACAACCTTTTCGCATTGCATGTCTTCAAAACCCTAAAAATGCTTATAACATGCACTTCATTTAAGGCTACTCCCAAACGTAAACCATATTAGGGTTTTACCATTCTCCGAGAAAATAGGAACCCCAAATTTTTTTTTGAGGCATCGAACCCCACTATTTGGGTAGAGTGTATAGTACTCAAATATCTTAGTTGCCACATGTCTTCACCTGTCATTGAATCTTCCTAACATAGCTCTTACGTGTCATAGGAATCTGTCATAACTGTTTTAGTCATGATCTCCTTACACACAATTCAAGATGTTGACACATCAACATTATTTGCAAGAAATACATTTTACATAACAAATAATAAGAATAGGAATTATACAAGGTTGAGACACCTTATTCCTAACAACTATCTAGTTAAGGTCACTAGTCCTAGTTCATTATAAGTTGGGAGATATGGAAATTCTCCTAGAGTATCAATTTCTGGTAGTTTGCACAACAAGTTTCTATAGATGACTTTTGAGATGAGTTTGAAGATATCATTACGGAATTGAACTTAGAAAGCTTAAGGATTTTAGAGGACCTAAAGCACTATCTTCAATTCAAAGCACAAGTTGTAATTCAATTAGAGCTAGGAGATATCACATTTTTTCTTAGATATCAATTTTGGACATTTAATTTTTGTTAGAGGCCAACTTGTGGCTCTTCAAGTATTTAATGTTAGGGCTATCTAGTTTTTAGCATTCTAGTCTGACTTGTGGATTAGATTGGTATAAGTAGGGCATATTGGGTAGAGTCTTAATTAGATAAATTTGGTAGAAGAGTCTTAGGTGTAGTAGCTTGGAGGTAGAAGTTCATATTTGAGTCTAGAGATCTTTTCTTCTTTGAAAGATGTATTTTTATTTGTAATGGTAGTAACATGGAAGGCCATATAGCCAGACATGTTGGATGTAAACTTCTTGCTTTGAATATATGAAATATTATCTCTCTAGATCTGAATCTTACTCTGTTTGTTCATTTTCCACTGTGTGTTTGTTTGCTAGTTTCTGGATCACCTCATTTTTGGGGTACATCCAGATTAGTGCTGCATCAACCAACTTGATCTTTCCACTATTTGTCTATCAGATACGACAGAAAACTATAGTTGACATCAATGAAAAATATAGTCATGAATGTAACATATCATCAATCATGTTTCTATAATACTCCCCAATAGGAATATTATCAGCATTCATGCTTCCAACACATATACCATTATCATAAGCTTTAGTTTCTAGTCCAGTCATTTAACCTAGCATTTTTGGTGTCATTTAAAGGGATGGTGTTAGTTTAAACCTTTTTTGAGGATCATCTTTAGGAGTTTCTATGCATGAGTAGTTGTCAGTAGTTTCATTTGAGTCAAACTTAGTTTTATTTTATCTGTATGCATATAAGAAGAGACCATCTTGGGAGATTTTCTCCTCAGAATGACCCACTAGAAATAGAAAAGATTATATATCCTAAGAAAGAACCCCAACTTGAGGACCAAGAAAAATACCAACCCCTTGAAGAAGACTAAGCTATTGGAGAAGAACCACCATTTGGAAATCCTTTTGCAACCTACCATGTAAATCTTTCTTCATCATCATTTGATGAATCATTAGGCTTGAATAACACTATTTCTAGCCTTGAATACCAAAATAATCCTCTAGCCATTATCATTTATTAGTAAAGAAATCAACCACCACCACCACCCAGAATGGTACATACCACCTTCCCATTTCCCATAACTAACCTCCAGGAAAATAATAATCTAAAAAATATTCCTACACCTGCACATTCTAAGTTCCATGACCTACTTTTAAAAATTCTTGCCTGCTTTCATATCATTTCCTTTCTAGTACTCCTTACATTTTGTTTGAAAAATATTCTTCATTACATCCCATCTAGTTACATAATTGACACCCAACCCCATAAACCATTGTAAGGTTGTCTCCTTTAGAGTATATGGGAACACATTCAACATATGAACATTAATTGTATAGTTATAACTCCAACAAAGGATACCAAACTCAAACAAAAAGGTTTTAGGGTACTCAATAATAAGGCCATAAGATTTTGGCAATGTAGAAGAAGGAATGTTCTTCAAATCATTATTATCATGTTTTTCAGGTGTAGGATAAGGAGAACTAAGATGATCCATCATTGGTGGTGTAGGTGATACTACTTCTCTAGGTTGGTAAATTACAAGAGCAAGATGATTTTCCTAATATTTTGGTTCAGAAAAAAGGTCATTCAAGTGTAGCAATCCTTCAGAAGATGGTGGTGAAGGAAATTCTTCTTTGGCACCAAAAAATAGGTTTTCAAATGGTGATTCTTCTTCAATAGGTTGTTTTACTTCCTAGTGTTGAACTTGGAGATCTTCTGGCTCATGGCATACAATTTATTCTATTTCAAAGGGGTCATTCTAAGGAAGGAATCTCCTAAGGTGGTCTCTTCATCTATGCATACAAAAAAAGTGAAAAAAAACTTCTATTTTATGGATATTTGAAAGGAAATGATACTTGAGAAAGGTTTAGATTGACACCATCCCCAACAATGGTGCCAAAAAATCTTGGTCAATTAATTATTCTAGAAGCTAGATCTCATTCCATTTCTTATGGACCAGACATCCTTAAGTAGTAACCAAATAACCCATTAAAATCATTTAATTTATCAACTAGGGATATGTAATTGAAATAGAATATGTAAAGTATATGCTCCAAAACTTCCTAGTTGCCATTCCTAAACTATGAAAATGGAAATTTTGAGCTAATAGAAATGGAATTTTTGAAATTAAATACACAATTGAACAACTAATATATTGTGTAGGATACTACTTTGTTATCCTATTCCATAAGAGCAACAAAGTTCTATCTATTCTAAGAGAAATAAAAACCAACTTCTACTAACTTAGCTTCACTCACTAAGTGGGCCCCTTAGATGAGAGAATGAACAAGAACTCAAGACAAAGTGTTGAAGTATAACAATGTCATTTTATTGGTATTTGAACTATCAAACTTATAGTTGTAGCAACATAACTATATTAATCACTATTTCTAGATTATAATTAATTTCATGACAAACTATTGAAGTTCAATCAACAACTTATTTATAACATCTATAGGAAAAAAAATCCTACATCTAAGATCCTTCAATAGCGAGAACTTAACAAAGACTTAAATGAAGTACATTAAATAAAGATATGCTCATTGAGAAAGTCTTCCAAAAATATAACATGCCATGATTTAGGGTTTGTGCATGGATAGTTTACAATTGTATTGACCTTATTTTTTAATGAACCATTCGGTCATGGTTTTTATATCATGAATCTATCACAACTCCTTTGATCATGCTTCCTTAGTTCCTTGTTGACTTGTTCCTACAAAAGATTAGTGTACATGCTATGTTCCAAAACACATTTCCACTTCATAACTCATGGAAAGCATTAAATGTATAGATAACTAATATTTTCTTATGACATATGGATATAGGAATCTACCCCATAAAAATATTTTAAATAAATAAAGAAAAATTTCCATCATTATAAACACATGACTTCATTCACCAAGCATTAGTTGTAGCTATAGTGTTATAAATATAAAATCATAGTGTATCTTTAAAAGACATAGTAGAGCATAGTAGTTATACATTTATATGGAATATATGATAAAAATTGTTTGAACTTAAGGGTGAAAACACTCTACATAATCATAAAACCTATCAAAACTAAATACTAATATATTGCCCCATCATTCCCCCTAACTTAAGGTATTACTAGTCTTCGAACAAGAATGCAGTTTTTGACTCTGGTTCTCATACTAAAATCAACTACAATGCTCTATCCTGGTCATCCTTTTGTATAGCTCCAATATAACCCTTTAGATTCTCTTAGTTTTTCCCATAGTCTAACTTCAAATTTTATAACATGATCATCTAAAACCTGACATATACCTTGGAGTGGATGAATAAGAAGAGGTTGCAGTGAAATATAAGTGGTATACATAAGCTTTCTCTAGCTCTTCCTAACATTACATGCGAGGGAATATGCCTACATATGATGATAAAATTTTGGGGTGAATGTGGCTCCTAAACCTATATTTCATGGGGTATCCTGATCCATCTTTGCATGATCATAATTTTGGCTACCTATACTCCTCTCTCCCTCAACTATTCATACTCTTAATAAGTAGTTTAGCTAAGTGGCATAATTTTCTCTTCTCATGTCTTGTTGTCTGCTACTTTCAACCAGTAATAGTAATATCTCTATGGATAGGCCTTAAAAATAATGGAACATTCATCTCATCTTCTTTGTAAGGTTTTTCTTGATTCTCTCTACTTATTTCATTCTAAATACAAGATATAAAGGCTATCAACTAAATATCAGCTACAATTATTAGTGGATTCCATTCTCTATCATTAGGAATGACTAGATTATGTAAATACAATTCACACAAGATTTTGAACTATTGCAAGAGAATTTTGAAATGAATGATAGAATTCATGAGGTCTAGCTAAGAATGGATTAAGACCTTGAACAATTTTTGTCATATTAAAATTCAACATCTACTCTTAAATAAATAGAGTGTATACCTATGTAGAGGCATATATTGAAGTGACTTAGGTATAAAATTGATAATTTGAGTTACTTTATCCTATAGTATGGTGATCTCATCCTCTTTATCCAATAATTCTTATTACTTATTATTAATAATTTTCTACAATCTTCTCTTCTCTTCTCTTCTCTTCCATCCATGTACAATAATGTTGATAATTTGAACAACATGCTTGAACAAAATTTCTACGTGACTCAATCAAAAGTGAAGAACACTAATTATGATTCCAATATTGATGAACCATCTATGATGATTCTTAAAGATTGAAATATGAGGGAGAGAAACCATTGATTATCCTTATAGGTGTTAATTCTCCTTCTTTAAAGAGTCTAAATGTAGTTACGAGAAGCCAAAAACCTTAAATCATGCTTATGGGTCCCAATTCCTCCCAAAAATCCAAGCCTTCTTTTTCTTTTTTTTCTAAGATAGCTACTTCAAAAAAAATTTTGTCTTCTAGTAAAAAAAGCTATAATATTGTTATGAAATTAAAATGAGCTCCCTCACATATATCGATCTTTGAGTTTCTTGAGATATGTCATATGCATAAGAAGATCCTAGAGAATGTATTTCACATGAACTGTGTCCCCAAAGATATTGATGTAGATCAATTCCAAACTATGGTTAACCATATTACTACATCCCACTACCTTTCTTTATCAAAGGAAGATGATAAATCTTTAAGTCATCCTCACAATTTGGCCTTATATATAGAATTCATGATTCATAAGACCAATGTTATGCATGCATTGATAGATGGGATATTGGGAAAAATATTTATTTATTTAATTTCCTTAAGTAGTTATGATTTTCAAAACTTTTCATTCACCCAAAAAAGAAGATCAATATCAAATCCTATGATAAAGAAGAATAGTCTTCCAAGGGATTAGTTATCTTAGCTATTTGTATGCGACTAGTAGAGAAGGATGTTGGTTTCTAAGTTCTTGATATAGGTCCACTTCCATATAATCTATTACTTGGAAAACCCTTGATCTAGGATATAAAAGTTTTTCCATCTCCCTACCATTAATGTATAAAATTTACTTTTAATGGCACTAAGCTATCGATCCCTTAGGATAATACTTTGTCAATAAATGCTATCACTATTGAGAATTTTTATACCTCATAATAGAGCTAAATAATATGTTATCCATATTGAATGTGAAAATAAACCTTAAAAGATGAAAAAAGGGATGGGTGAATAGATATTAGACTCTATAGATACACTTCTTGTTTCTCCACCTTCATATGGATAACCTACTTAAAAGGTGAAGCCTTCTTCCTTTGCTATGACTATTTATGGGAGATTTTTTCAATCTTCTATACTACTAGAGGATGAGAATGAATAAAAAACTATAAGAAAGTAGATTTGTCATGAAGAAAATGACAGTAGCATTGAAACTAAGGTTACTGTTGAGATATCTCTTAAACAATATGGAAAGGGTTATGATTTTTTTCACAAGATGGGATACCCTAGTCATGGTCCTTTAAGAAATATAAATAATTCTCTTATTGAACCTCTAAATCATCACTATTACCAAAGTGCAAGGAATACCACTAGTTTGGGGTACAATGTCAAAGGTAACCTACCTATCTTTGATCATGTACTTTATGGCTTTAATAGTTTAGAAGAAGAAACTGCACATGTTAACATTGCAAGTCAAAGAACATAGTGATGAAGACTTTGTACCTTCCACTACTATTATTTTGAGAGGAAATAATGATGAACACCATATTGACTCTAATTCTGAAGCATCAACATCTCACCAAAATGGAGAATCTAAAGTTGAGGACCCTAATCAAACAAGAATTTTTAGAAATGTAACATGTCTACTACATAGTGAAGAAAGAACTGATCCACGTGAGTATGAATTTTATTATCTCTCATATGTTTCTATATAATTGTATGTAAATATAATTCATTCTTATTCTAATAAACCTAAAGTAGGTGATGAGCTACATGTAGCACTTGATGAGTTGAACTCCTTGGTTGCACTTCTTGACTAGGTTGACCATGCTTGGGGGCTGATTGATGTAAATGATTTTGAAGGGAATCTTATAGAATATTATTTTCTTATCACTAGAGATCAATGATTTTCCATAAATGAACTTGAACATTCCACTTATCTTCCACTCATAAATCCTAATCTCATTGACTGGTCTCAACAACATCAATGACCTCAACTTTTGACCTTCTAGAATGACTATGAGAATAATTGTTACCTACATGTCCTTGAATTGATGGTATCTATTACTAGTGAACAAGAAAAAAATATGAGTGTGTTTAATATCAAATATCTTAGTTACAAAAAAAAAGTTAAAATATGCACTTTGATAGAGAAAACCACTTTGTGATGATGTTAGAACTAGAAAACATAAAAATGTAAAGATGTATCTGAAGATGAAAACCAATTTGAGGCACCTGGGGATGAGGTACTTGGTAGCTTACCCCATTATTGTTAGAATATTGAGAATAACTCAGAGGAGGGGGCGTGAATCAGTCATCCAAGGTCTAGATGTATCAATTAACAAATAAACACTTAAAAAATTTGAGATCTTATCATTCCATTGCTTAGTCTCTACTATAGAATTTCAGTAACATTAGGTACCTATCCACTATTCTAAATTAATAGGCTCACAGAATACAAACATTAATCAATTAAAAATCATAATAACATCCACACAATTTTGACACTAGGATTTAATGTGGAAACCAAATTTGGGAAAAACCACTAGCAACATGCCACCAATTGTGACTCTTATGAAGTGAGTCCTATTAGGAGCCAACTTTTTTTAAGGTTAAAATACACACATTTTAATGTGACCCTATTAAAAGATTTAATCACCCTATTAGGAGTGGCCTTGTTAGAGGAGTTAAGAAAATTCCATTAGAATGCCACCTTGTTAAAGGATTTAAAAAGACCGTTAGGTCAAGCTTGATTAAAGGATTTTAAATACTATTCACAATTATTAGAAAGTAACAATAGGTTTGATCTGTTAGGTACAACTCACTTTGTATGTATAGATCTCTATTCAACTCTCATGTACAAATTCATTATTTGGCCTCCATTTTCATCTCAATTTTTATTTCCTTTGAAACCCTTCAAGTAATCACGCTTCTCTTCTTCTCAACTTGATTTAGCCTTCTTCTTAAATTTGCCAGTCAATAAAATCGATAACAACTCCAACTCTTTGGAACTCCTTCATACATTCATAACCTCTCTACACTCTATAGAAAATTCACCTCTATATCTCCCTAAATAGGTAATTCTAATCTTTTTCTTCTTAAATTATTGACATTGTAATCAAATCTGTTTATTAGTGACACACACTTATTCAAATATTAAGTATCTACCGAGCCTATTGCATAGTTAAAAATATGAACCAAACATTTCAGGCTTTACCAATTTCTATAGTTGCTACCAAGTTCAAGGAATAGTATTTAGTTTGCATCGATAAGTTTCTACCAAGTTGGTAATTATCAGTATAAACTACGTTTGTTAGTGTTTATTGAGTTTCTTACTACAAATAGAGTTGTGCAATGATTATCAAGTTCACATGTATAGTGATGTGAATCTAGTATTGACTGATCCACTCAGTGTTAACCAAGTGATTAAGTTTATATCAAGCTTGTAATGATAGCATTGACCAAGCTATGTAGTGTGAATCAAGTGATTCAATTTACTGAGTTTCATAGTATTCACCGAGTCACCAATGTAGATTGAGTTTAGACTATTTGGAAGTGATTAGTATGGATCGAGCTTCTATGTCTACTATGTGCATGACAATGTTGAGCATTAAAAGTGGATGCTAAGTATCAAAACGTCACCGAGCTAGTCTTTAAAACTTGAGTACCTATAGTTGGGCTGACTTTGTGTATTTTGTGTAAACTTGTATTGTAGCCGACTTTGTTGAATTATAATTTGGATTGGTATATATGTAATGTATTATATCACATCCAAAACATATATGGAAGTAATGTAATAAGTAGAAAAGAGTAGAAGTGTGAAGCACAAAGGCTACAACAATATAAGGAGCAAAAAATATTTATCTATCAGAGCAAGGTGATCATTACACTCAAAGGAATCTCATTCAACAAACCAAGTCAAAGATAAGAAATCAACCACTGTTTCATCCTAATAGGTGGATTAGTTAAATCTTTTCACAAGGTAGACTTAACAGTCTTTTGTAAATCTCTTTATTGAGTGCATACTTCATTTGTATGTTTGTAAATCATTTTACAAGGTGGACCTAGTAGTCCTTATTGCTCCTAATAGGGTAGATCATCAAAAGTGATCATTATGAGCCTTAACTGGCCAACTTTATACTATAGTACTAAAGCTTGTGGATATCATCACCACCCCAATTTTACTTTATATTCGAAAGGTTTCTAGGTCACCATATTGTGTGTCAAAGTGTTATGAATGTTTTAATTCTTTTAGTTTCTCATGTATGCAATTATATCAGAATACACATGAAAGATTAATTGATAATAAAGGACTAAGTTTTATTGGTTACTGATTCACCGCTCTCCTCTCAGTAACTTAGCCTATCATATATATATTTACAACAATTGGTATCAAAGCATTGTGGTTCTTAGGAAAGAAGTTTAACAACTTGAGTAAAGATTAGAGCTATGGAGGTATTTAGACTTGATAAGGCTATTGACAATGAAAAGCTAGATTTGGAATTGGCTATTGGGAAACACAAGAAAGAAAAGGAGTAACTCTCTCAATCCTTGGAAAGAAGAAAAGATCTTACAGTAAAAATGAATGACCAACTCTAAGTTGAAGAAAGAATTGAAGAAATCCATTCATAAAGCAATTCAAATAAAGAAAATGAGGCAATCAAAGAACTATTAAAAAAAAAAAGGTATATTTCAAGAAGATGTAAGAAAGTTGAGAAGAGATCAATAAATCCAATCAGTAAGATTGTGTGAAGTCATGGAAGAGAAAAATAAGATAAAAGAAGAGATAGAAGGAAAAAATAATGAAATTCAGCACCTACCCCTTTAGGAGTCAGATTTCATTAATTAGCTCACCATTGCAAATGAAGAAATCATGAATCTAAGATCAGAGAATGAAAGATTGTAGAGTGATCTAAACACTTAAAAGAAAACCAATGAGAGAATGATGAAATCTCAACATATATGGATCAACTAAATGAGAAAATCCAATATAGATAGAAAGGAAAAGCAAGAATTGGATATACAAAAGAAGGTGAATCATACAAGCAAGGAGCTCAAAAGAATCAAAGACCTACTTGTAATAACTATGGTAAGTTAGGTCATACATCAAACAAATGTTGGAGTAATGGGAAAGATAAATTCAATGGAAAATGCTACAATTTTAATCAGCATGGTTATAGAGCTAATGAATGCAAAGAGAAACCCAAATTTGAAGGCAAATGTCACAAATGCAAGAAGCATGGTCACAAATCTTCTGAATGCAAAACTAAGATATTAAATCTAGCAGAATAGATTGTAAAAGCTATATTTGGTTTGGACTATAACACTTGGTGCAAATGTCATTACTGTAGAGAATTTAGACACATTGGAATGAATTGTGTACAACATCACATGAGGAAAAGAGATGCCACCAAAAGATGTTTCATTTGTACAGAACATGGTCATCTTGCCAAAAACTGCATTAATACTCGAAGAATTGAAGATGAAAAGAATGCAGAAGATGATAACATCAGAAAGCAGATGAGACAATAATGATTCCAAAATATTTAGAGAATTCTAGTTTGAGAAATGAAGCAAATGTCACTCAAGCATTTCCACTTTATCTCCCAAAAGGAGAACTAGAACTAGTATTTTGGTGCAGATATCTTATAGCAGTACTAGTTAGCAAAATGAAAAGATCCATATCAGAAAATGTTGAAGATGCAAGGGGATCAATGAGAATTTAAGAAAATTCTAGTCATTACCGAGCAAGGTTGGGTTGCAAGACCCTACTAAGAAAGGTCGTGAGTTACTAAAAATTATGTGTGAATGGTGTATTAAAACTAGAACATCAACACCTTGAAGCTAAGGGTTTGAATCATATTCATCACATGCCATGAGACTTTTAGATTGAATGGATAAGATTTATCCTCATCCATGTGCATAATGGATAGTTGTGGTTGGAGCAACCTATTGTGATAACAAAGAAGATGATTCATAGGATCACAAATCTTCCAATGCTAACCAAGGGAAAAATGTCTAAAACCCTAAGTTAGGTGGAGCTAGAAAAGAAAACCCTTGCTGAGTGGGATGGAAGGGGAATAAAAATCAGCTGTGTCACAAATATGGAGTTGAAATTTGGTATACATGTGAATGCACATAGGATATATAGCTCGAGTCATATAAATAGTGTATCATGCAAAGAAGTGGATCTTGCCTATAAAGTGTTCAAGAACAATATGCCATTTCACCTAGCTAAGTTAATGTTGAATCACTTCAACAAGAATATGGAGAGGATCAGAACTTCAAAGAACAACCTTTGTAAGTTTGATTCACTCTTAACTTGTCTATTTTTATTTGTGTAAAAGTTCTTCCCATCAAAAGGTACAGTTGTGTGGAGAAAAGATGTACCTATTCTTTACCAAATAAATGAGTATATAGTAGAAATGAGAGAGAACTATGTTAGTATTATGGACAACTATTTTGATACATTTAAGGACAAGATAAATAATAGATTTAGAATCCCAAGGAAACTTTTTGAATACTAAAAAGATGATATTTGTTTCATGGTTGATTGTGATAAAGTGTATAGACAAGTAGTTAGACCAATAATTATATGGGTCAAGCCTCTAGGTTATGAGGTTAATATTGATGAAACCAAGGATATCATTGAAGCATTGTTAAATGAGTATGTTGATCCAAAAGCTTTATATTTTGACACATTTTATGAAGATAAGGCTAGAATTGAACTTGAAATAAAACTCCCTCAGGTGGTTAACAAAGGAAAGAAGAGAATAGCAAAATTGAAACAATCTAGCACCACTCTTCTATTGATTGAAGGAAAAGGAGATAATGTAGAAGATGAAGAGAAGTAAGAAGAAGAAGAGCTTATAAAGAAGAAAGGTAAGGTTATTAGAACCAAACCTACAAAGGAATCTACTACAGTGTTCATAAGGAAAGCATCCAAGAAGAAACTAAAGATGGGTGAAGAAGTAGAGGATATAGTTTTCAAGAAGCCTCCACCCACCTTTCAAGAAAGATTGAAAGAAATAGATTCAAGAGACAACATAACAAACTTTAGATCATTAAAATATGAAATTAGAACTATAGAAGAGAAACAATAGGTTGAAGACATGATAATGTCTAAGATGAGAAAATGGAAATATTCTCTAGACCAGCTTTCTCAACAGATTCCAAGTGATTTAATGGAGAAAATCAAGCCAAGATGAGAACATGCTATGAAAACTACTAAAGATATTTATGAGCAGACCCTGAGGTAACTCATGCCAAGCTTGAATGACAAGGAGGTGAAAGATTCCATTAAGAACAATGAAGAAAAGCTTACTTTGAGATTCAAAAGTTGTCTAATATTGATAAATGACATTGAACATGTGGTAAGGAATGCCACCAACACATGGAAAAAAAATTTCAATGTTCATCAGAAAAGTGATTTTTTGGTTCATGTTAGTGATAAGGATGATGATGATGAAGATGATAGGGAAGAAGAAAGAAATAATCATGGAGAAGAAACTCATTATGACAATATAGATGATGAGGAACAAGAACAGGAAGCTAATGATGAGAATCTACTTGAGACTCAGTACATTGAGGAGACCAACCTAGAGAAGATTGTAGTAGCGATCATAGTATCACTTCCTTATTCTCTGAAAAAAGCATTAAAGACATCAAGCTCAAAGAAAGCTACTACAACATTGGTTGTGTCAAACATGAAAAGTACATGCACATAATCAATATTTGCAACTATTCAACTCAATAATTCATTGAAAAAAGTGACAAGCACTTCATCTACCAAGCATTCAAAACTTCCTCCTCCATCAGTTTTGGTCACACAAGGTATTTCTTCAATAAGTGTAGTATCTACTTTATCTGTCAGTCCTACTATTTCTACTATTTTTTCCATTCCTAGCATACAAATAATAAGTACAAGGATAGTTGAGATCAAGCCTTAATGGAATACAAAATTTTTGAGTGAAGGCAAAGAGAAGGAAGAAGAAATTGACCTTGATGAGGAGATAGTCATCCCGAATTGAGATATCTCCAATCTTAATCCTGATCAAATGCAAATAATAGGAGAACTCATTCAAAATAAAGGTAAGCCATAGAGGCTTAGAGAAGAAAGGAATACATAGTTTAAAGTTCTTGAAGATGCTAAGAATATTCCTATAGAAACACTTAGCACAATAGTTGACACTTCTCAACCAATTTTTGTTTAGTTATCAGAAGTAGTCCAGAAATTTAATGAAGATTTGAATGGATAGGAGAAATTGTCGTAGAGAGTAGAGAAGAAATTTGAGAATAAGGTATTGGAGATAATTACACAAAAGATTGCAATCCATTAAGTAAATTTTTCTACTATTTTAGACTCATCAAGGACCTCTTGCAACAACATGACTTCATTATTCAGTAAACTTTGTGATACTTCAAATTTTACCAAGGAAATTAATGATAAACTTTCAAAGATTGATGAAGATTTAAAGGCAGGTGCACAATAGTTGCAACTTGACCTGAGTTATAGCTCTACCCATTATACAAAGATCATATTTTTAACTAATATGTAGGAAAAATTGCTAAAAGAAGAGGCTAGGATAAGAGCTACATTGGTAGACATACAAGACATGATTCTCCTGAACATGGATGTACTGCACAAAATATTGCACATGCTAAAACCCCCATCCATGTTAGCAACTTCTTTATTGTAGACCACACGATAGAACTTTTAGTAGAAGCTTAGGTTGCATTGCACACAAGCAAAGTGTTTCAAGAAAATTGGAACAAGAAAATAGCATTGATTCTAAAAGTACATAACATACTATAAAAGGGAAGAAGACATAATATATGATGTAATATATAAAAAGGGGGAGAAGATGTGTATAACATGAAAAACATATGTAAAAGGGAAGAGATGTGATATATAAAGGGGAGAAGATGAGTTGATGTATATAATATTGAATATATATGTATGGGGGAGCAACGTCATAATATATACATGTACATATACTCAAAGGTACATCTCTTACAAAAGTAATTTTAAAAAATCTCAAAAATAGAGTATGCTACTGAGTTGAAGACACAAGATCAAGAATAAAAAGTGTTTTGAACTTTTTGGGAATTCAATTTTGACTGTTAAGTGTTTTTGTCACTAATGTCAAAGGGGGAGATTGTTGACATTGTATTCAAGTTTTTTATTAGTGGCACACACTTATTCAGATAATAAGTATCTACCAAGTCTATTGTATAGTTAACAATAAACCAAGCATTTCAAGCTTTACTGAGTTCTACAATTGCTACCGAGTTAAGGAACAATATTTAGTTTGTGCTGAGTAGTTTCTACCAAGTTGGTAATTATGAGTGTAAATTGAGCTTCTTAGTATTTTTCGAGTTTCTCAGTGCAAACTGAGTTGTGAAGTGCTTATCAAGTTCACAGGTATAGTAATGTGAATCTAGTGTTGACCAAGCCACTTAGTGTTAACCAAGTGATTTAGTTTATATTGAGCTCATAGTGATAGCATTGATCGAGCTATGTTGTGTGAATCAAGTGATTCAATTTATATGCTAAATTTCATAGTATTCACTAAGTCACCAATTCAGACCAAGTTCAAACTACTTGGAAGTGATCAGTATGAACTGAGCTTCTACATCTACTATGTGCTTGATGATGTCAAGCATTGACAGTGGATGTTAAGTATCAAAACCTCAATGAGCTAATCTTTAGAACTTGGGTTCCTGTAGTTGGGCCAATTTTGTGTATTTTGTGTAAACTTGTATTGTAGCTGACTTTGTTGAATTGTAATTTGGATTGGTATATATGTAATGTATTGTATCACATCCAAAAGATATATGGAAGTAATGTAACAAGAAAAAAAGAGTAGAAGTGTGAAGTACAAAGGCTATAGTAGTATAAGGAGTAGCAAAGATTTATCTATCACAACAAGGTGATTATTACACTCAAAGGAATCTCATTCAGCAAACCAAGTTGTAGATCAAAGATGAACCACTATTTTATCCTGAAAAGTGGATTAGTTAAATCCTTTCACAAGGTAGACTTAACAATCTTTTTTAAATCTCTTTACCAAGTGCATACTTCATTGTATGTTTGTAAATCCTTTTGCAAGGTGGACCTAGCAATCCTTATTGCTCGTAATAGGGTAGATCATCAGAAGTGATCATTGTAAGCCTTAACAAGCCAAGTTTATACTATAGTATTCAAGCTTGTGGGTATCATCCCCACCCTAGTTTTACTTTCTATTTGGAAGGTTTCTAGGTCACCATATTGTGTGTCAAAGTGTTATGAATGTTTTAACGCTTTTAGTTTCTCATGCATGCAATTAGATCATTATACACATGAAGGATTAATTGATAATAAAGGATTAAGTTTTATTGGTTACTAATTAACCCCTCCCCTTTTAATAACTTAGCCTATCATATATATTTCCAATATAAAAAACACTATAGATATTAGGGTTTATAATTCAATCCATTAGATATAATGAATCCGATTGCCATTTTATTTGTCTCTTCTTTTCTAAAAACTTCTATAGGAATCCATCTCTTAGGTCATTTACCAAATCCTCTTTTTGAATTAAATGATCTAAGTCATTGAACCTTATCTTCAACATGCTTTCCATATCCCAAGAAATCAACTTAGTCGACTCTAAATTAGGCTTCCTCACAAATAGTTAAATTGTTGTTCCTTGTCCAACACTATGTTTCAGACACTCAATCATCACTGGGTTATCAATCACTATAAAAATTCTTGCTCAATACATACACTATCACTCAATTAATATTGATGCTCATTCAACACTAAATTTTTTTGGCACTTACTATGACTTGGTTGACACTAGCATCACTTAGCATGCTCATTAAAATTCTCTAGTCTTCTACTTTGTTTCTCTATCAAGCCTATGCATTAGATCTAACTTTGTTCACACTTGCAAGATTTGAGCATTGCTACCTTATCCACCTACAACATGATTGAAGCAATCACTTTATCTTGTCAAAGTCCAACTAATCATATGTCCATTTGTAGTTTCCTCACCGTAACTCAAAATTTCCTGTAGAATATTTTGTTATGAACAACTTCTCAAATTCTCTTCATCAATCAAATAGATATCAAATTTATATTACATAGCATTGTCTCACCAATGGATTTCAGTGAAAACATAACAATTGTTTCAATTGTAATTTCCAAAAATCTCCCTCTTTGGCATTGATGGGAACACCTCTAAAAATATTTTTAAAATACTTTAAGTTACCATGTAATCCAAAACTTGTACATACATGACCAACACTCTCAATGTATTAGATATTCATTAATATCCTTAGTTTCATTCTTATCCATATTTCTAGTCTGGAAACACCTCAAGTAAATCTTATGAGCCCCCTCTAAGTAACCACTCCCTCTTACTTAGCATGTCTCTACCAACTTTAACTTTCTCCCTCTTTCATCTTTATCTGCAACTCTTTGATAATATCTCCCTCATGATTTCTCCTTCTTCTTGGTAACTTAGATAATTTCTCCCTCTAAGATATTCTCTTCCTTTTTAACAACAATGCCAAAGACATTATTGTTGTCTCATACATCTTGATCATGTAGATACCTTCAAGTCATTTCTAAATTCTTCTTCTATCATCTTCATAAGACTGATCCATTAATCTATCCTTCTTCCTCAATACTACCTTAGGAAACTCCTAAATTAGATCTATCTACAACAATGTGTAAGATAGTTTGATTATTACATTTGATGCATATCACCATCTTTTCTTAAGTAGCTTTGTCTAAGGGAATGACCCCCAATTTACCTCTAAGATACTGATGAGTATCCTTAGGTAAAGCTTTAGTGAATATGTCATCCATTCATTCTTTAGTATTCACATATTCCAATTTCACTTCTTTATATTGAACTTTGTCTCTCAAGTAATGATACTTGATAGAAATATGCTTTATCTTTGTGTGCATAAAATGATTCTTTCATATGTTAATAGAACTTCTATTATCACAATAGATAAACACTTGATTAGTAATATCTTCCTTCATACCTTTCAATAATTTCTTGATCCATATGATATTTGAATAATTCACTATTACTGCCACAGACTTGGCTTCAACTATAGATTGGGAAATGCAGTTCTACTTCATGCTTGTTCATAGTCTTATCTTCCTTTCAGATATCTCAATATCTTTTTCAGTGCCATCATGTGCTTTTCCTTAGGATTTTCTGAAAATAATGCAACTATCCCACCTACTAATATAATATCTAGTCTAATATAAATAATATATTGTAGTTTACCAATCATTAATATGTATTGTTCTTGGTTCACCTCAATAGAATCATCATTCTTGATAGTTTGTGTTCAATAACCATATGCATACTCACTGGTTTTGAATCTCCCATTCCAAAAAAAATTTGTATCTCCTTGATAGATTTGGACTAAGAAATGAAGATACCTTGTTTCGTTTAATACACTTGTAAACCAAAAAAGAATTTAATCTCATCAAACATTGACATTTCAAATTCCTTCTTCATTTCATCAATAGATGACTTGCATAATGCTTCCTTGCCTCCAAATATGATATCATCAACAAAAATTTCAGAAAATATTACCTCATTGTTCTTTCAAGTTTTTAAATATAGATTTAGGTTATCATTTGTTATTAAAAAACTACTCTTCACCAAATAATTATGCAGTCTCTCATACCATGCTCTTGGAGCTTGTTTCAAACCATCTAAATCTTTGTGCAACTTACACACCATATTCTTCTTGTTGGGATCTACAAATCCTTTAGGATGATATATGTATAATTTTTCTTCAAGTATCATATTTAGGAATGCAAATTTGACATCCATTTGATCTACCTTAAATCCTTTATAAGAAGAATAGTTAAGCAGTGTTCTAACTCCTTCTAGTCTAGCTATAGGGGTGAATGTTTTCCCATAGTTAACACCTTCCTCTTTTGAATACCCTTTTCTTACTAGTCTTGTTTTACTCCATATGACTTCACCTTTCTCATTCATCTTTTTCCTTAATACCCACTTTTTTCTAACAATATTTTTGTCTTTATCTATGGGTACTAGAGATTATGTTTAATTCTTTTCAATCTGTTCAATTTCTTCATTCATTGCTTGTATCCAATCTTCATTCTCCAAAGCATCTTTCACAGATTTGGGCTCAAACTTACAAAGTAAGCATGTATCACTTCTGAGTCTTTTTCTTTTCATAACTCAAGACTCTTTATCTACAATGATTTTTTTAGGTGCATGATGTCTTCTGACATATTTTTCTAACATAGTGTGTTTTCTTCTATTTTCTTCAATAGGTTCATCTTGAAAAATAATTTCAAGCTTATTATATCTTTCTTGTTTGGGTTATGGTTAATGTTTTGTATGCTCATAATTGCCTTCTTGATGTTCATCTTCCTCTACATGTGACTCAACATCATTTATTTGTTGCTCAACATCCACAATCTATTGCTTGGAAAGTAGCTATTGTTACTTGGCATTCCTAGTCTATTGAGGATCTGTAACTTTGTTTTATTGTTTAGGTGGGGTGCTTGGAGCACTATCATTCACATATTTGAATGAACTATAATCTTCAGGTTTTTTCTTACATTTAACTTCATTTTTCTCTATATATTCATCAACTTTCACATTTTCACTTTCCAAAACTTTGCTAGTGTTAGAGTTCAAACACTTATAAGCTTTACTCTTAGTTGAATATCCTAGGAATATACCTTCATCATTTTTAAAATTATTTTTTCCATTTGTATTTTCTTTAAGTATGTAACATTTTCTTCCAAAGACTTTGAAATATTTCACATTAGGTGCATATCGATACCATAATTTACAAGATGTAGCATTTGTACCTTTCTTGATTTGCACTCTATTAAGAGTATAAATAGTTGTACTTACAAATTCTCTCTAGTATTTTTGTGACTCATTTTTCTCCATCATTAATGTTCTAACACAATACATAATTGTTCTATTCATTCTTTCAACTATTCCATTCTAAAGAGGGATCCTACTTGTGTAGATATCTATCTTTTGATTCCTCTACCATTGCAGAATATGTTGAACTCATTGGAAATAAATTGACCACCTCTAGAAGATCTCAAACACTTTAAAATATTCCCTATCTCTTTTCAACTATAGCCAAATACCACTTAAATAGCTAAAAATCATTATATTTTTCTTTAGGAAACATCATAGTCATCATTCTAGAATAGTCATCAACAAATAGAATGAAATATTTTTCCCCACAATAGATTTGAACACCAATAGGTCCATATAAGTTAGTATGAACCAATTCCAAAATGTCATCAGACGAACATGTTTTTCTCTTTAAACTAGACTTTTTCATTTTTCCTAGTTGACATTATTTACAAATAGCATTATTAGGTTTCTTTAGTTTTGAAAAACCTCTCACTCTTTTCATTTTACTAATGCTAACAAATTTGTCAAAATTTACATGACATAACCTCTTGTGCCATAATGAAATATCTTCATATTGTGCAAACAAGCATGTCTCATTAGATAAATCTAGATATAATAAGTCACCTCTTGTTTTATCACCACTTCCAATTAGTTTACAACCAACATCAAATATTTTGGCCTTTCTATTATGGAATTCAACTTAAGTCCTTCAACCCAATAAATATTGTCACATTTGATCTTATCAGTTAGTTGAATTGACCCTTCACCTTTTGTAGACACCTAAATCTGATTAAATCACTAATTAATTCTATTTAATCATCTTCTAGCACATTATTGATTAAATATTTTATATTTTATTAATTAATCTCCATCCCCAAATTAATTAATTAATTCAATTAACTATAGTCCAAGTTGATAAAATCAAATGACAACCTAAAGTTAAATTATCAATTAAATCCTCATTCTTCTATTAAATTAAATAATTGCACAATACCTATTTTATTTAATCTCATATCCCCTTTTATTAAATAAATCTATTTAATAAATCAATTCCTAAAGCCCCTAACCTTTCTTAAACCCCATCATTATCCAAATCCAACCCACTCACCCATGCTAATCTCACTTAGCCAACTAATCAACCTATCTCATTAATGCTAAGCCATTTGAATCCTAATCCCCTCCTAGGATAAACCTAATCCTGCTCCTAAACATGTGTAGAACTTTAAACAAGGGTTAAGACTTTCTAACCCAAACCAAAGTCAAAGTCCTATCCCATCTTTCTTACATTCCTATCCAAAGGATTTTAAGGCTCTTACATGCCTTAATGGCTCTTTAAGGCCTCTTACATCCCTCTTCCACATTCCATCCCCCTCATAACTCCATTTGACCATCTTCTCTTCCCCCATCCAATCCCTTTGTGACACTTGTCACAAGGCTATGGATTTAAAGAAACACAATCCATTTGCTTCCACTTCCTTTCATCCTAGCCCTCCCTCATCCTTTTTCCATCCTTGTATCCTAGCCATCCATCTCACTACCCCTAAGCCTATAAATTGGACCCTTCCCCTCTCACAATAAATCCACTTCCCATATGTACTTATAATGCTATTTTGAGAGCTCATAAGCTATCAAATTACCATCTATAATGGAAAAATCCCTCCATGGTGCCATTGTAAAACCCTTCACTCACCCTCATAATTGACCATAATTCACCACTTGAAGCTTGAGATAATTATGAGCACACATCCACCATCATTTTTCACATATCAAATTATCTCAGTCACACTTGGAGAGCTCACCACACTTGGTTTGCATTCCTTGGTAATGTCTCCTTTGTCCTCTCATGAAGTTTATTGGTTTCCTTTAGTTTTGTGAATGTTAGATTCATTTAATGTTCTTTACATATTAGGATTTCATAGTGTACATTTTGGCATGCCCAGTGGGACTCCACATTGTGGTCACTTTCAATCATTTTGACGTATTGTGCTTATTATTGTTATGTGTTAGGCTTTTAATGTTGCTTGTAGGTCTATAAGTCCTAATATAGGCAACATGCTCCCAACCATCTCATCCACTTTCTCACAACAAGACATAAAAACACATTTTTTTTGCAAACCAATGACTATAAGTTTGTAGGAGAATCTTTGCAAACAGTGGACCCATAAAGGAGGATTTTTGTTAAAAATTACCCAAACCACTACATGATCATTTAAGCCCTCTACTTCATCTTGGCCTTCCTTTTTTCTGTAGGCTCATTTGCATATGCCATCCTATTTGCTTGCACTACTTGTGGGATCACTTTGCTAGAATTTTAGTCCTAGAAAAACTTCCTTAACTTTTGCCATCAAAACTATAATTAAACTTGTTGATAGGAACACTTATTATAGCCATGTGATTTCTATCTAGCAAGATTTATTTTTAAGTATTATTTCTATTGCATGCATTTTTTTCCCTTTTTTAAACTAATTTTTGCACCATGATCCCGCTAGGTTTGACTAAATTCCTACACTTCTGGATCACAAGTTGACTCTAGGTTTTCTAGTGCTGTTAATTTTTTTTATTGGATTCTTGCAAGGAGAACAACACGCAAGTGTTGCTTTATATTTTGTTCCTTAACTATCTATTTCAAGATTTACTTTAATTTTGTAATAATCATATTTAGTCTTGAATGTGTTAAAGAAAATTTTCAATGCTTTCAAATGGAATGAATGGTTAAATAGAAAATAAAACTCTTGAATGCTAAATGTTAAAAATAACAAATGAGATGAACATTTGATTTGAGTGTTAAATTATGGATCAAACACTTCAAATTTTAGTGCTTAAAATAAGTTCAAACAATCTTGAGTGACTTAAGGAAAATATTTCTTATTCAAATCTTTTTTTCAAAGTTTTCACATGCACTATTTCTTATGTTGACTCATTTTTTATTTTGACCATCACTATCAAATTGGAATGAACCTTTCATGCTAATCATGAGTTTTTTCAAGTTGTCAAATAAGAAAGATAGACTAAAAGCTTAACGAATAGAATGAACTAAGTTCCTTATGTGTATTAGGATTAACCCTCAAGCTCCATTAGGAAAGTATAGGTGGTGCATTTCTTGGGGTACCCTACAGTGGGAAAAATTTCCCATGATCTTAGCATGCCCAATATAGATTCTTAAGTGAATCATGTACATAAGAATTGATTGGTTGAATCCAAAGATCTAATTATGAACAAGCTTAGTATCTACCCTTTTATCCTTGGTATGTTATGTTACCAAGTTTTACTCTTACCCCTTTAAAGATTGAAGTCATTGGTATGAAAGTGAGCATCTTTCCAAGTGTGATGTCTAAGTGTTCTTTAGGTTACTTACTTCTCATCTTTCCCCAAGCACTATACTTTCTTTGTTTGTCAGTTCCCCTTTGCATTAACTTTACCCACCATCTACATGGGTTTCCTATTTTGCTAGTACACATAGGGTATAGATGATCCATGCATGGTTGGGGTGTGTTCTGGAATACTCCTGATGAGAAGTAAGTGTTTTTACATTTCATAATTTCCTATCTTTTCCTAACATTCCATGAGCATGGATTCCAAGATTTCAAGTTGATTTTCCCCTTGTGTGAACTACTTTGAGTGTGAATTAAAAGGATGAAGCCATGACAGTGATTAACAAGATGAGAATATTATTATGTCATGCTGGAAAGGCCTACTAAGCTATGGATCAAAGCCATAATGAATCTCATTCAAATTTGTGGAGATAAGATCAAGTTCTACAAAGGAACATAGGTATATGGGTTTTCTATTGCATACTCATGGATATGAGGTTTTTTTGTTCTACTTTTGATGTTGTATAAAATAGAGACAAATCTCAATTCCAATGATCAAATAGTGTGAAAATGATGTTGAATGTGTTGACATTCCAATCATGTTTGTTATTAGTGACATACACTTATTTAGATTGAGAGTTCATACTGAGCACATTATACATTTAATAGTGTTAACCAAGTATTTTAGTTGCTACTGACCCCTGCAGTTGCTACTGAGCCCTATGGATAGATTTTAATTTGAACCAAGCAATTACTATGGACTTGATGAACAATAGTGTAAATTGAGCATTTTAGTTTATGCTAAGTTTACAAGTGTAGACCGAGTTGTGTAGTTCTTATCAAGTTCACAGTTGATTTGATGTGAATCTAGTGTTGATTGATCTACTTAGTGTTAACCAAGAGACTCAATTTATATTGAGCTCAAGGTGATGGTGTTTACCGAGCTATGTAGTGTGGATCAAATGATTCAGTTTATATGCTAAGTTTTACAATATTTGCTGAGTCACCAGTGTAGACTAAATTCAAGACTACATGAAACTGATCACTATGGACCAAGCTTCTATGTCTACTGAGTGCGTGATGATGACGAGCATTGACAGTGAATGTTGAGTATTAGAACCTCACTAAGTTAGTCTTCAGAGCTCGAGTTTCTATACTTTGGCTGACTTTGTAATATTTGTGTAAACTTGTATTGGGGCTGACTTTGTAATTGTAATTGGATTGATATATATGTAATGTATTGTATCACATCCAAAAATATTGAATCATGTAAGGAAGTAATGTAATCATAAAAGAAGAGTAGAATAGTGAATTACAAAGGCTAGAATAGTAGAAGGAGCAGTAAAGATTCATCTATCACAGCAAGGTAATTTGTACACTAAGAGGAATCTCATTCAACAAACCAAGTTGCATATTAGAGATCAGCTACTATTTCATCCTAACAAGTGGATCAGTCAAATCATTTAACAACGTAGATTTAACAGTCTTATGTAAATCTCTTTACTGAGGGCATACTTCATTATATGTTTGTAAATCCTTTTGCAAGGTAAACCTAGCAGTCCTTATTGCTCCTAATAGGACATATCATTAGAAGTGATCATTATAAGCCTTAACAAACCAACTTTAAACTATAGTACTAAAGCTGGTGGGTATCATCCCCACCCAAGTTTTAATTTCTATTTGGAAGGTTTTTGGATCACCAAATCTTGTGGTAAAGTGTTGTCTATGCTTTCATATTTTTTAGTTTCCCATGCATGTAGTTAGATAAAAATTCATATAAAGAATTAATTGCTAATTGGGATAAAAGTTTTAGAAGTTACTGATTCAATCCTCCCCTCTCAGTAACTTAGCTTGTCATAATATTTCCAACAATTGGTATTAGAGCTTTGTGATTCTTAGTGAAAATTTTAACATCTTGAGCAAAGATCAAAGGCAATGGAGGCATTCAAACTTGACAAATCTATTGACAATGAGAAGCTAGATTTGGAATTAGCCATTGGACAACTCAAGAAAGGAAAAGAGTAGCTCTCTCAATCCTTGAAAAGAAAAAAGACCTTGCAATCTAGATGAATGATTCACTCTACATTAAAGAAAGAATTGAAGACATCTATTCAAGAAATTGAGATGAAAATGATGAAGAAATCAAAGAACTACTCGAAAATAATAATACTCTTCAAGAAGAAGTAAGAAAAATAAGACAAAAGAAAGAAATTAAATCAATGAGATTGTGTGATGTCATGGAAGAGAAAAACAAGATAAGAGAAGAGATAGAAGAAAAGAACAACGAAATTCAGAACCTATCCCTTCAGAAAGTAGACTTCATTGATCAACTCACAAATGCAAATGAAGAAATCATGAGCCTAAGATCAGAGAATGAAAGATTGCAGAATGATCTAAACATTGAAAGGAAAATCAATGAAAGAATGCTGAAATCTCAAGTAGACATAAATTAGTTGAATGAGCAAAGTCACTTCAGACAAAACAGAAAAGAAAGAATTGGATATACAAAAGAAGGAGAATCATCCAAGCAAGGAGCTCAAAGGAACCAAACACCTACTTGCAATCACTATGGTAAGATATGTCATACTTCAAACAAATGTTGGAGTAATGAGAAAGAAAAATTCAATAGAAAATGATACAATTGTAATCAGCATGGTCATAGAGCAAATGAATGCAAATAAAAACCAAAGTTTGAAGGTGAATGTCACAGATGTAAGAAGCATGGACACAAATCATCAGAATGCAAAACCAAGATATTGAATCCAAAACAAAAAATTGTGAAAGCTATATTTAGTTGGGACTATAACACCTGGTGTAGATGTCATTACTGTGGAGAATTTGGACACATTGGAATGAATTGTGTAAATCACATATGAGGAAAAGAGATACTACCAAAAGATGTTTCATCTATATAGAACTTGGTCATCTTGCACAGAACCACATGAATACTGGAAGAATTGAAGATGAAAAGAAGGAAAAAGCTAATAACATCAGAAGACAAATGAGACAACAATGGGTTCTGTTGTCACTTAGGTTTGTACCCTTGTCCAGAGCCTATGCATGAGGACAACCTAGTGAAACATGGAAACAACAACCAAGCTGTGGGACTTGAACTGTGAGGTTGAGTCTCTAGAGAAGGCCGACTTCCTCTTACTATCAGGGTGCACCTAACTACTCTTGGAGAGGAAAAGGGAGAAGGAGAGCATGAAAGAAAATCTACCTAATCTAATCTAAAGAGGTGATGCATCAAAAATAGAGTGTTCAAACCAATCTTTTCCCATATATGCACCATTGAACTGGAATGAAACTAAGGATATACACATCTAGACTTGCATTAATCTAATAACCACATGCAGATTAGAAAACCAAGATGAATGACAAAAGGAAAGAGAGATTCACTTATATATCATTTACCAGCCAGCAAAGATATAGTCATGTAGATTATAGACTTCCACAAAACAATGGTGAAGGCAAAGAGTTCTTGCACTTTCATACCAATGGCTGAAGGAGATAAGTAGAGAATCATGCAATTTAGAGGGATAGGGGAATTTATACTAGAATTGTAGAGCAACAATAGAGAAAATTCAGAGAAAGGTTGACCTTTACAAAATCTACAAAATTTTCCTTTATAGTTCAAGCATAATTGAGATTTTCCCTCCAAAACCATCCTACAACCACCGCCATTAAATCCTATAAGGAACAATCATGGGGAAAAATTGATTTGGGTACAGATCCAGATGCAAATGATATCTGATCCTCTGTATCAAATAATGCCTTGAGAAGTCAAAAATGGTGCCATTAATTATCTTGATTAGGTAGATGGATTGACTAACATGGTGGAGTGTTTCTCTTTATTCAACATTCACTTCTAGTAGTTGGAATCAATCATGAAGATCAGATTCGTGTAAAGCTCTTGATTTTCCCCATTCCTGTCTCATGAATCAGCAAGGTCAACCTAGTCAACCTATCCTTGGCACTAGGATGAGCCATGTGGACCAACAACTTTTTATCTTTATGCCACCTTGTGGGGTCCTTTTGAGTTAGGTGGCCCATTATGTCATCTATGCCATGTGTCGCCCAGGTGTTATGTCGCTATTGTTAAAATTCTCGTAGCTTTCCATAGTGACATAGCGCCTGCCTTGGATCTGGGGAAGATTTGACGGTGCGCAAGATAAATCTGACTTATCAGTGTACCAACCAATGAGAACTAGCCATGTGCCAACCTGTCTGACAACCCTCGTTTGCAGCCCACCAAGCGAGGCAGGACCCATATTCCACACAGTCATAATTAGCCAATGAAAACATTGATCAACCGCCAACATGTCTAAAAAATCTTCACTGATATCTAATGAGGCATACTTGGGACCCACCATATTTCCAAACCTTGCTGCAAGATCACTTTCCAACTGGGCACTATGTCACTAACAGTGAGAAGAGCCAATTTCCCAATAACACCATAATGCCCTCTATTGATTTATCCAAAATTGGCATCAAAGAAACAACTAGGCAAAGAGGGACCCACCTAACACACGAAAAAAGGGTGCTATGTCGCCAATGCAAAACAACATGCAACTTTCAATGGTGACATAGTGCCAACCGTTGATATGGGGAAGATCTGACGGCGTGAAAATTGCAAGCTAGCAAAAGAAAAAAAGTGAAATATACTAAGGTTTAATCATTTTAATTTTTTGGTATTTCTCAAACATAAGATAACATTAAACCTAGGAACTAGCCATTGTCAGGCAGGTATTCAAAATTCAAATATTTGGTAGAGAGGCACAAAATGCAACATTTCTAGTGATTCAAAGGGGATGCCAGCCTACTATGCATAAGACCAGTGGCCTGAAGCATCCATTGGGCTATAGAGTCAAAAAGATGTAGATCCTATGTATACTATGAAACCCTAACCCTACCTTTGAGAGGAAAACCCAAAAACCTCTGTCTCTGCAACTAAAACTAGAGACCAAAACCTCTTCTACAACCCTCAATCTTCAAAAATTGGCTATCTAACAGAGAGACAGCCTGTGCTCATGCACTTTTTGGAAAACAAGAAACACATAAAGAACATAACTACACTAACTATGTACATGCAATCTCAAACCATTTTAGAAACATGGCTTAAGATAGATCCCATTGACTGGGATAGGAAGAATCTCACCATCAGGCTTGCTTAACTAGAAAGCATTAGCCTATTTGCAACTGATAATTAGGCAGGGGCCACTCCATAATGCACCAAAATTTGAGTGTCTTCCTAGTTTTTCCCTACCTGCATCCCATTTTAGAACCAAATCTCCCTCCCTGAAGATCCTGACCCTAGCCTTTTTGTCAAAACTCTTCTTTACTTGCTCCTAGTGTGTCTCTAGGGTCTGCATGGCCTTACTCCTCTTCTCTTCTAGCTCCATCAGCTCTGCCATTCTTACTATCATGGCATCATCTTCAATCAACTCCAATTGATGAGCTAGCTCTAGGGATGGGAACTCCAATGAAATTGGAAGCCTTGCTTCCCTACCATATACCAACGCAAATGGTGAATTCCCTAATGATATCTTAGGTGTTATCCTATCAGCCCATAGAGCTATCCCTAATTTTTTATGCCAACAACTCTGGTTATCTTCAATTGTCCTTTTTATGATTTTGATTAGGTTCTTGGTGGAGGACTCAGCCAAACCATTACCCTAAGTATAATAATTTGAGGACGTGCTTAAGTAGATATTATGGTCCACTGCCCATGCACAAATCTAAGCTCCAACAAAATATTTTGCATTATCTGAAATAATGTTTGAAGGGGCACCAAACCTGGTCACAATTCCATCAATGAATTCAACAACTAAATATTCGGTGGCATCCTTCAATGCAACTACCTCTGTCCAACTGGTGAAGTAATCTGTAGTAGCTAAAATCCATTTGTGACCTAAACTAGAAGGAGGATTGATAGGGCCTATGAAATCCAACCCCCACTGAGAAAAAGGTTGATCCACCTAGATAGGATGAAGGGGAAGAGCTGCAAGTCTTTGTTTTCCAGAGAAGAAGGCACATCTTTCACACTTCCTCACATACTTATGACAATCATGAAATAGTGATGGCCAGTAATAACCAGCCCTCATGATCTTCATTGCAGTTGTTCTAGCTGTGAAGTGGCCACCATCAAGACCATTATGAAGCTCTTTGATCATTAGCATGGTCTGTATCAAGGCATCTTAATAGGGCTCCATTAAAATCTTTTCTAAAAAGGATACATAAACTATGACATAAGGGCCTGACTGCAATCTATACTATCTCCTTTTAGTTCTATCTAATCCTTGAGGGTATCCATTTCCTAGCAAGAAGTTCTTCATATCATCCATCCAATTCCTTGGGCCATCATTTCTTGCTTCTTGTTCTTCTATTAATACCATGACAACTTCTTCATCTGATTCTTTAGATGATAACATTTGTTTAAACAATCCTTTCCCTCTTACCAGCCTAGTGACCTGGATGTCAACATCATATTCCATCACTCTTGTAATCCAACCAGATCTTTTCTCACTAATATCCTTGCTTAAAAGGAACTCCTTCACACTGACATGGGGTACTAATACATTAATCTTGTTATGGGACAGGAGGTGTCTGAATTTCTTTAAAGCTCTGATGACTGCAAGGGCTTGCTTCTCTACATAACTGTACCTATCTTCATACTCCTTGAGCCCTTCACTAAAGAAGGCTATGGTCTGCTCTTCATTTTTGTCATTTGTTTGAGTCAAGACAATAGAGATGCTTGACTCACCACCTAGGGTATAAAGAATGAAATCCTTCTCAAAATTTGGATTCATGAGAGTAGGGGCTAAGGTTATGGTTGTCTTGATCTCTTCAAAACATTCCTTCCCTTCCTTGGTCCATGCAAAGACCACACCTTTCTTAAGCATAGATGTAAGAGGTTTCACCATGGTAGCAAGATTTGGGATAAATCTTCTCACAAAATTTATCCTACCTAGGAAACTTTGCAACCCCTTTTTGCGTTTAGGAAGAGGGAGGGAAAGTATTTCTTTTGTTCTCTCTGGATTAATGGTTAAGCCATCTTTAGATACAATGTGTCCTAATAATTTTCCTTGGTTAGTAGCAAAGACACACTTTCTTGGGTTAAGGGAAACCCCAAACTCTCTACACCTTAGGAATACCTATCTGAGATGATCAAAATGATCATCTACATCCTTTGAATACATAGTGATATCATCAAGGTAAACTAAGACAAACTTGTCAATCAATCTTTTGAAGGCCATCTCCATTGCCTTCTGAAATGTAGCACCTACATTGGTTAGCCCAAATGGAATATTACAAGAAGCATAGGTACCCCACTTGGTGGTAAATGCAGTCTTGTACCTATCAGAATCCTTAACCAGTACTTGATTGTAACCAAAAAATCCATCAAGAAATGAAAACCTCTTTGAACCACTAACCTTGGACAAAATCTACTCCATAGAAGGGAGATGATGGTGATCTTTAAGGGAAGCTTGGTTAAGGTCCCTAAAGTCCATGCACAATCTAATTTCTCCATTCTTCTTCCTAAAAGGGACAAGGTTTTCTACCCATGATGAGTGTTTGATGGGAAAAATTATGTTGGCCTCAATCAATTTGGACAACTCCTTTCTCATTAAGGGTTCAATTTTAGGATTCACTGGTCTCTATTTTTGTCTTACTGGTTTTACATCATCAACTAGATCTATGGTATGATAAAATAACTTGGGGTAAAAACCATTTAAATCATCATATATCCAAGCAAATACATCATTAAATTCTTGACATAGATGAATAAAATTTTCTTGTTCAATTTCAGAACATACCTTCCCCATGTTCAAGAACTTTCCATCAGCAACCATGACTAGAATATGATCATCTTCATTAGAAACTAGGTTCATGACCCTGCCTCTTGCTTGATCATCAGGGTTAAAAACAATTTCTAAAGTAATGATACCTTTAGGTAGTTTTCTCGAACTGAGATTAATAATCTAATCACCATACTGATCCTACAGTCTTAACTGATTTCTCTCTAAAAATTCTGCCTCATTCTGCAAGAAGCTCACATTTTTCTCATCAAACTTAAACAGTTGCCAATGGATGTTGTTATCAGGGATGGCATGCCTTACTACCACTCTGATTTGTTGCTTCTTCTCCTCCTCAAGATTCCCTGGCACATCATAGGATGCACCTATTGCTGCAAGTCTATCAGCATGTACGTTTTCCTTTCTAGGGATGCTTTGAATATTAAATGCATTAAAACCCTCAAGCAAATACCATACCCTATTTTTATAAGACTTGAGCAAACCATTCTTGGTGGTATTCTGATTTCTCACTTAATTAACTACCAACTCACTGTCTCCATACACCCTTAAGGCTTGGATTCATCTTCTTTGAGCAAGTAGGAGACCTTGGATCAAGGATTCATACTCGGCTACATTATTAGTGCAATAGAATTGGAGCCTAAAGGAGAAATAGTACCTTACTTGTGCAAGAGAAACTAACATCACACTAGCCCCTGATCCATTTTTATTCCTTGATCCATCAAAGTACATACTCCATATCCCACTTACATCTTCTTTAGCACCCACAAGATTAGGAACTAGAGCATCCTTTTCCAATATACAATATGTACTGAGACCTGTATCAAGGATCTCTAACATAGGGTCAAAATGATATGCATCAGCCCACTCATCCAAGAAAAAATCAGGTATCTCTGCTAGGGAAGTGGTGGGCTCCCTTATTATGTCATTCTCATCCATTTCTAGAATAGGGCAATTCGTGTTGATGAGATTAGGGGTGTAGGATTTATTATGATGGAGGGCTTGAGGCTCTACTCTAATTGAAGCTTTGGCTCCATATCTTGTTCTAAAAAACATATATGACCAGTCAGAAGATATGTAACCACCTATTTGGGTAGTGAAGTCCCTTGACAGATAGATGGAAAAATATGGCTTGACCTCAGCAACAAAGATATCTTGGGTCACAGTACAACTAGGGCATGCATGTAAGGCCATCTCCACATTCCTAAGGATATCTATAGTCTTGATAGTACTACCATCCAATTGTAATGCATCCTTAACAATGGGCTCATATTTCATTCCTAAAGCATCAGCAACACACCTAGGCATCACTGAATTGCTAGCCCCTGAATCAATCATGCAATTATGGACTAGTTTACCCCCTATAATTAGAGAAACATGGAATGGAGGAGGTCTAACCTTTTTACTTGTTTCTACTTCTCTATCTGATAGTTGTACTAGGCTTGTGGCACTTTCCATACTAGGTGTTTCATCCTTTGGTTCAATTCTTTCCAATTCTTGCTGAAATAACCTCTTTTGCATGGGTATAGTAGCAACAACATCCCACATGGAGATATTCACATTTTTCTTCTTCATTTTCTTTACCACATTGAATAGCATAGTAGGTGTTTTGGTAGAAACTTTGGGAGCTGCAATTGTATGAGGTTGAGATGGAATAGCACGAGGATCACTAGTATCTTTTTTGCCATGTTTTGCCTTTGCTGCTGAAAGGTACTTGATTGATTATTTGCTGCTTGCTCATGAGATACTGCACTTGAAGTTGAGGCCTAATTGGGAGGAGGAGGGACAACATCTTCCATAGCTCTTCTTTTGCTTCTAGTGTTACGAGCAATGGAATCCTAGTTTACATTACAATGCTTCCCCAATTGATGAATCATAAAAGAGCAATCACCCTATCTTCGCATATCTGAGGCATCCTTAAATTGGTCCTCCTTATATGATTGTTTTCCTGCAGGTTCTTGGACTATCAAGGCCATAAAAGATTTAGCCTTCTGATACATGCAATAGGCATAGGAGTAATTGTAGGATGGACAAAAAATCCTGATCTTTGGCCATGTTGTTTTGAGGGACTATGGCCCTACTTTGGTTTACATTTGAGGTTAAAGCATGGCCACCCTACCTACTCTGATCAAAAGAATTGTTCCAATGATTAGGATTTGGAGGCTTACCACTATTGGGAGCTTGATATTGCAATTTATGAGGCTTACTACCTTGAGCTTGCTATCTTTCTAAAGTCACCACCTTATTGCTCACTTTTTGCATCATAGAGAAATTATCCTCCAACCTCTTTCCTTGATCTTCTAACTTCTTCCCTTGATCTTGCAATCTTTTATCCATGTTCTGCATTAGAGATTACATCATCTCTTTGATTTCATCCATCACATTTGAAGATGTTGAAGCTTTTAGGGACTGGAGCAAGGGATTGAGATGTAGAAGTTGTGGGAAGGGGAGCCATTGCTAGTTAATGATTTGGAACATCAGGGAAGAAAGGTATATGAGGCCTTGGAGCTAGCTTACCTCCTTGTATCAATATTTTTTTTTCCCTTATTGCTATGTTATAAGCATTAGGCAAAATATTTCCTCCCATAGTTTGGATTGTAGTGGCAATATCACTATTAAAAGCTCTAAGGTAATGCAAGAAGGCATTACCAGGGGTAGGCTTCACCAAAGTAGGTATTCTATCCCATGTCTTTTGAAATCTATAGTTAAAATCAGTCATACATTCATGGGGGGCTCTTTTTATAGTAGTCAACTACTCTAAAAGTGACAAATAGTCACTTTTATCCTCAAAATGTTTGCACAATCCTGCTCATAATCCATCCCAATCTATTATAGAACCATGAGCTAGACCTCTATACCATTATAGTGCTTTTCCTTTCAAGGATGAGGCTAGCAGCTTAACTGCAACATCATCCTTTGTAATACCATGGATATTGTAGACATTTGCAACCTCTTGAATGTGTTTTGAAAGGGAGATAGAAGTTTCACCAGTAAACTCTGGTAAACTTTTGAGGGCAACTACTGGTATATCATGTGTTTGGGCTAACAAGAGAGGGCTTCCACCATTAAAGGTGGAAAAGTATGAGCTCTAGGCAATGCCATATAGATAAGTGATCTATTAATATGTATGGATGGCATTCTAGGCTGAGATCTAACAACAAGAGGAGTAGAGATAGATCTTGTAGGGGCATTTGTTACTATTACACTCCTCACTAGTGATAAAGATATTCTAGTCTTCCTTGTTCTAGGGTTTGAAAATGAAAGCTCTTGATACTAAAACATACCTCTAGAAGATGCTCTTGTTTCAGCTCTGGGCATGAATCATTGCAACTTTGGTCTGGAACCACATATATATTTGAAGCTCAGAGTCACCAAGTACTTTGAAGAATGAGCCTCTTGAAGGCTTAAACACTAAAGCCAGTACTATCTTTTCAATATTAATCTTAAAATCTTCCTTTTTTGACACCAGTAGGCTTGAAGTTTTTTGAAATGTTGTCCCACTAGGAATGCCAAAAATTGTTGTCACTTAGGTTTGCACCCTTGTCTAGAACCTATGCATGAGGACAACCTAGTGAAACATGGAAACAACCTCCAAGCTGTGGGACTTGAACTATGAGGTTGAGTCTCTGAAGAAGGTTGACTTCTTCTTACTATCTAGGTGCACCTAACTACTCTTGGAGAGGAAAAGGGAGAAGGAGAGCATGAAAGCAAATCTACCTAATCTAATCTAAAGAGGTGATGCACCAAAATAGAGTGTTCAGACCAATCTCCATCCATATATGCACTATTGAACCAAAATGATACTAAGGATATACACATCTAGACTTGCTTTAATCTAATAACCACATGCAAATCAGAAAATCAAGATGAATGACACAAGGAAAGAGAGATTCACTCATATATCATTCACGAGCCAGCAAAGATATAGTCATGCAGATTACAGACTTCCACAAAACAATGGTGAAGGCAAAGAGTTCTTACACTTTCATACCAATGGCTAAAGGAGATAAGTAGAGAATCATATAGTTCAGAGGCATAGGGGAATTTACATTGGAATTGTAGAGAAAAGTCAGAGAAAGGTTGACCTTTACAAAATCTACAAAATTTGCCTTTATAGTTCAAGCATAACTAAGATTTTCCCTCCAAAACCATCCTGCAACCACCATCATTAAATCTTGTAAAGAACAATCATGGGGAAATTTGATCTAGGTATAGATCTAGATGCAAATGATATCTGATCCTCTATATCAAATAATGCCTTGAGAAGATAGAAACGATGTCATTAATTGTCCTGATTAGGTAGATGGATCAACTAAGATGGTGGAGTGTTCCTCTTCATTTATCATTCACTTATGGTAGCTGGAATCGATCTTGGAGATCAAATTGATGTAAAACTCTTGACTTTCCCCATTCCTATCTCATGAATCAGCAAGGTTAGCCTAGTCAGCCTATCCTTGGCACCAGGACGAGCCACGTGGACCAACAGCCTTTTATCTTTATGCCACCTCGTGGGGTCCTTCTGAGTTAGGGGGCCTATTATGTCATCTATGCCACATGTCGCCCAGGCATTATGTTGCTATCATTAAAATTTTTGTCACTATCATTAAGATAGATCTAACTTATCAGTGTAACAACCAATAAGAACCAGCCATGTGCCAACCTATCTAAAAACCCTCATTTGTGGCCCACCAAGTGAGGCAGGACCCATATTCCACGCAGTCATACTTAGCGAATGAAAACATTGATCAACTGCCAACATGTTTGACAAATCTTCACTGATATCTAACGGGGCATACTTGGGACCCACCATATTTCCAAACCATGCCATAGGATCACTTTTTGACTAAGGGCTATGTCGCTAACGGTGAGAAGAGCCAATTTCTTGATAGCGCCATAGCACCCTTGTTGATTTATCCAAAACTGGTGTTCAAGAAACAACTAGGCAAAGAGGGACCCACTTGACACATGGAAAAAGGGTGCTATGTCACCAATGCAAAACAACATGCAACTTTAAATGGCGACATAGCGCTGACTATTGATATGGGGAAGATCTGACGGTGCAAAAATT
Organism: Cupressus sempervirens; assembly: GCA_028749045.1. Classification (NCBI taxonomy): domain Eukaryota; kingdom Viridiplantae; phylum Streptophyta; class Pinopsida; order Cupressales; family Cupressaceae; genus Cupressus; species Cupressus sempervirens. Next base: position 793,441,983 of record CM053785.1, read on the forward strand.
GCAGGCTAGCAGAAGAAAAAAAGTGAAATACACTAAGGTTTAATCATTTTAATTTTTTGGTATTTTTCCAACATAAAATAACATTAAACCTGGGAATTAGCCATTGGCGGACATGTATTCAAAATTCAAATATTTAGCAGAGAGGCACAAAATGCAATAGGTTCCAAAGTCTACTGAGAATGCAAGTCCAAGCAATGATGATCAAGTCACTCAAGAATTGGGTGACTCCATTATTTCCACTTGATTTCTCAGAGGATAACTAGAACTAGGCTACCAAAGAAGACATCTAAAATAGTTCTAGTTGATAGGATATAAGATCCATATCATCATTCAGATGTGAAAGGGATCACCAAGTAAAAGGTACTAGTTACTATTGAGTTACCTTCCTTACCAAGTGAGGTTGAGTCACAAACTCTACCAAACAAGGTCGAGAGTAACTAAATTCTATATGGTTACCAAATGATGGAAGATTCTGCCAAGTAATCAATGCAAGAAAAGTGGATGATAGTCTGTCAAATTCATCTAACATTCATACTAGGAATTTATGGTAAAATTTGATAAAAGGAATGAAACTAAAGTCATTTTTATCATGAATTTTTGATAGCAAATTGTGCAAAGTGATCTTCAAGAGCATTCAAGAGATTTGAGTGAATTAATATCAATTTTTTTGAATTCTCTCAAACCCTACTGAATGAAGATGGCAGCTACTAGCAACAAAACAAAATGAGGATCACACATGTTGGTTCGAGGAATAGAATGGAAGGCACCAGATTTAAAGCTCACTCTTGTAGACACTGAAACCCTAGATCTAAGTGGAGCATTGTTGCAAATCCCTCCCAAGGTACTATTGATCAATGCAATCTATTCTCATTTTAAATATGCAATTCAGGATATTGGTACCGTAGAAATGGATGAATATTTAAAGGAGTTATGTGTTGATGGCTTTCTGAAACCTGAGCATCAACATATCAAGGAAAAAGTTTTAACCCATATTCCTCACATGCCCCATGATTTCCAAGTGAAATGGATTAGGTTTATCCTCAGTCATTTGCACAATGGATAGTTGTGGTTAGAGAAACCAATTTTGATTACCAAGAAGATGATCCATAGGATCACTGGTCTCCCAATGTTGACTAAAGCTAAAATGACAAAAAAACTAGGTCAGGTCAAACTGGAAAACAAAACCCTAGTCAAGTGGGATGGTAGGGAATGAAAATTAGCAATGTCACTAACATAGAATTGAAGTTTGGTTTTCATGCCATTGCACATAAGATCTATAGTTTGAGCAGGTTGAATAGTGTTTCATGTGAAGCCATAGACCTGGCATTTAAGGTAGTTAAGAATAACCTTTCTCTTGACCTTGTCGAGCTACTATTGAATCAATTCAACAAGAAAATGGAGAGCATTAGGACATCAAAGAAAAATCCATGTAAGTTTGGTTCACTTTTGACATGTTTATTCTTTTATGTTCAGAAATTCTTTCCATCAAAAGGTACTATTGTCTGGAGGAAAGATGTGCCAGTAGTTTATTAGATAAATTGAATACATTCCTGAGATGGGAGAAAACTACACTAGTATTATAATAATTATTTTGATGCATTTAATGATAAAATGAATAAAAGATACTAGATCCCCAAGAAACTAGTTGAGGACTATAAGGATGATGTATGTTTTATGGTGGATAGTGATAAGGTATACATTTAGGTAGTTAGGCCTAGAATTGCATGGGTGAAACCTCTAGGATATGAGGTAAACATTGATGAAACAAAAGGTGTAATTGAGGCACTGATAAATGAACTATTTGACCCCAAGGCTACATATTTTGGCACATGTTATGAGGTTAAGACCTAGATAGAACTAGAGATCAAGCTCCCTCAGGTGATTAGCAAAGGCAAGAAAAGGATTACCAAGTTGAAAACCAGTTCTAATCTCCTATTAACTGAGGGAAAAGGTAAAGAAAAAGAAGCAGAGGATAAAGAACTAGTAGAAGAGGAACCACTAAAGAAAAAGAGCAAGGTAATCATTACTAAGCCTACTAAGACATCCATTATAGTATTCACTAGGAGATCTTTTAGAAATAAAGCAGACAAAGAAGGGGGAGACATAAGTTTCAAGATGTCTCCAACCACATTTGAAGAGAGGATGAAAGAATTGGAATTAGGTTTTTGGATAACAAATTTCAGGGCATTAAAATATGAGACTAGAACAACTTATGATAAAAAATAGATTGAAGATATTTTGATATTTAGAATGGGCAAGTGGAAATACTCACTTGACCATCTCACTTGAGAAATTCTAGATGCATTAATGAACAAAATAAAGCCAAGATGGGAACATGCAATGCAAACTACAAAGGATATTCATAAGAAGACCCTAAGGCAACTTATGCCACAGTTAAGTGACAAAGAAGTGAAAGAATCTTTAAAGAAAAATGAAGAAAAATTAACTTTAGGATTCAATACTTGTCTAATTTTTTTAAAAGAAATAGATCATATTGTGAAGAATACAACAAATACATGGAAAAATATCTATCTTCTTCACAAACCAAGTGATTTTCAAGTAAGTATAAGTGACAAAGATGATAATGATGTTAAGGAAACTGACCCAATCAAGATTGCAACAGCAATTATTGCCTCACTTCCTCACTATCCAAGAAAAACATTGACAATATCAAGCATGGAGACAACCTCAGCAGGATTGATTGTGACAAGCACTCCAAACACAAGCATTCAATCAATCTTTGCACCAGTCCTACTCAGTACTTAATCGAATAAAGTATCAAGTAATTCATCTACCAAGTTGAAGAATCTTCCCTCTTCAATAGTTTTGAATACATCAGTTTTGGATACTTTAGGTATTTCTATTAGTATTTCTACAATGAGTGTAGTTTCAATTTTTGCAGCAAGCCCTACTATTTCAACTATTGTTTTGATTATGAGTACACAAGCAATAAGTGCAAGGAAAGTTGAGACCAAGCCTCAACCAAGTACAAATTTTTTGGGTAAAGATAAAGAAAAGGAGGAGGATGTAGATCTAGATAAGGAAATTGTGATTCCTAATTGCGATATTTCAAAACTCAATACTGATGAAATGCAAACCTTCAGAGAATTACTCCAAAAGAAAGCCAAGCAGTAGAGGCTAAGAGAGGAAAGAGACAAAGAGTTTAAAATCATTTAGGATGCAAAGAATATCTTAGCAAAGGCTATAGGCATAGAGGTTGATTCTTCTCAACTAGTTTTGTATTAGTTGGTAGAAGTATTTCAGAAGTATAATGAAGATTTAGATGAACAAGACAAGTTTTTGTAGAAAGTAGAGAAATTTTTTGAGAATAAGGTCTTAGAACTTAATGCTCAAAAGATTTCCATTCACCAAGTAGAGTTATCTACTATTTTTGGATTTTCTTGAAACTTCTTTATTAATGTAACTTTACTTTTTGGTAAATTATGTGATATTTCAAGTTGTACAAAGAAAATAAAAGTCAAATTATCTAAGATTGATGAAGACCTTAAGGTGAGTTCTCAAAAATTGCAGCTTGACTCGAGTTCAAGCTCTACCCATTTCAAAAAGATTAGATTCTTGAAAAATATATAGGTAGAATTGCTTAGAGAATAGGTTAGGATTAGATATAAATTGGTAGATATTCAAAATATGATTCTTCCTAACATGGATGCACTGCAAAAGCATATTGCATATTCAAAAATCCTCATCCATGACAATAATTTGTCTATTGTAGACCATATGATTGAACTATCAAAAGAGGTGCAGGTGGCATTGCACATATGTAGGATCTTGCAAGAGAATTGGGACAAGACCTTACCACTCATACTAAAGGTACATTTAGACTTATTGTCTCATTTTGGCATTACTATGTAAATACATACAGTATAAATCTTTGGCATTAATGTCAAAAAGGGGGAGAAGATATAAGTTGATATAAAGGGAGAGAAACTATATAAGTCATGAGGAGAAAGATGTAAAATGATAGGGAGAAAATATTTTAAGAAAAGTGTAAAACAAATATATATTATGTATAATATACTATATATTATACTATGGAAGAAGCATTACCATGTACTTAAATTTATCCTTACAAAACCAATTTTGAAAAATCTCAAAAATAGTATACTCTACCAAGTTGGAGATATAAGGTGATGGATAATTTAGTTTTGACTTATAAGTGTTTTTGTCACTAATACCAAAGGGGAAGATTATTGACATTTTGGTCATGTTTGTTATTAGTGACATACACTTATTTAGATTGAGGGTTCATACTAAGCATATTGTATAGTTAATAGTGTTAACCAAGAATTTTAGTTGCTATCAAGTCCTATAGTTGCTACTAAGCCCTATAAATAGATTTCAATTTGAACTGAGTAGTTACTAAAGATTTGATGAACAATAGTATAAACCAAGCATTTTAGTGTATGTGAAGTTTACCAGTGTAAATCGAGTTGTGTAGTACTTACCAAGTTCGTAGTTGATGTGATACAAATCTAGTATTGACCAAGCTACTCATTGTTAACCAAGAGACTCAATTTATACCAAGCTTGAGGTGATAGTGTTTATTGAGCTATGTAGTGCAAATCAAATGATTTAGTTTATATATTGAGTTTCACAATATTTTCTGAGTCACTAGTTTAAACTAAGTTCATGACTACTTGGAAGTGATTAGTATGGAGCAAGCTTCTATGTCTACTAAGTGCATGATGATGCTGAGCATTGATAGTGGATGTTGAGTACCAGAACCTCACCGAGTTATTCTTTAGAACCCTAGTTTCTACACTTTGGCTGACTTTGTAATATTTGTGTAAACTTGTATTATGGCTGACTTTGTAATGGTGTAATTGGATTGATATGTATGTAATGTATTGTGTCACATCCAAAAATATTGAAACATGTAAGGAAGTAATGTAATCTTAAAAGAAGAGTAGGAGAGAGAATTGCAAAGGCTACAATAGTATAAGGAGCAACAACGATTCATCTATCACAACAAGGTGATTTTTATACTCAAAGGAATATAATTTAGGAAACCAAGTTGCATATCAAAGATTAGCTACTATTTCATCCTAACAAGTGGATTAGTCAAATCCTTTAACAAGCTAGACCTAATAGTTTTATGTAAATCTCTTTACTGAGTGCATACTTCATTGTATGTTTGTAAATCCTTTTGCAAGGTGGACCTAGCAATCCTTATTGCTCCTAATAGGGTAGATCATCAGAAGTGATTATTGTAAGCCTTAATAGGCCAACTTTATATTATAGTACTAAATCTTGTGGGTATCACCCACACCCTAATTTTACTTTCTCTTTGGAAAATTTTTAGGTCACCAAATCTTGTGTTAAAGTGTTTTCTATGCTTTTATGTTTTTCAGTTTCTCATGCATGTAGTTAGATCAAAATTCATAGAAAGGATTAATTGCTAATTGGGATAAAAGTTTTAGAAGTTACTGATTCACCCCTCCCCTCTTAATAACTTAGCTTGTCATAATATTTCCAACATAATGAACCATTTATGGGCTTATAATCAATAAGGCATGCTTGAGATCTAGCTTTGAGGCCATTAGATTGAGGTGAAAGAATGAAGTGTTGTTGCTTTACTCCTGTTTGGAAAATTTTGCTAAGAAGGGAGTTGTCTGCCCCAAGGCAATAAAAGGGACACTTCTCTAGGGGCTTTGAGAATAGAAAGTCAAGTTACTCTATAGTGAAAATATTCCTTAGAGATGCTCAAAAGATACTTCCAAAAAAGTTAGTGATGGAAATGTGACTCCAATATAAATTAGATGTAGTGTTAAAATCTTTAGGTAGGAATTGAAAAGATGAAGTGCATAGGATAGCAAAAGGCTTACTCCATGTGTTGCGATCCTGGATAGAAGGAAAATGGGTTTGCAGAAAAGCTAAGTTTCCCTATCTCTCCTACATGTATTAACATTATCAAGTATATCTATGTTTTAGATTCTAAAGCAAAGTAAGGCACTTCCCTAAAATCTAAAGAATTTGTGTTGTTGAGTGATTCTTAGTCATATCACTTTACTTTAAGTAAAGTAATAGAGCTTTTGGGAGTTTAACATTTTACATGAAAATGAATAGAAAGTTTGAATAGCCATTAGTCATGTAATTAAATGTAAATCCTGGCATTATAATCATTGGCCAAACTTAACTTCATTTGTGTGGCACCAACATTCTAATTCCTATTCCTATTTTACTAGAATTGCATGCAATTGGTTTCTTCAAGTATATTTAAGTGTCTATTTATTGAGAATTGCATCATGTGAAATAATAGAAAATGGAAATTAGAGCTATTGGTTATGATAAGTTAATTATCCTAGAAAGTGAGTTAAATGAGCTTACAGACAAATTTTTCAAATTCTACGATTTCAGTGATCTTCATAGAAGACTTAATTCTCAACCCATTCACCCAATTACTTAAAAATTTAAAGAGAGAAGACTAGAGGAAGTAGCTAGTTTTCCTATGAAAATTCATGCATCTGAGTTACTAAAGGAATTCATAGAGAGATGAAACTCAAAAATAAAGTAGATTTTGTTTCCCGATCGATCTATACTCATATCAATAAAAAAGGCACTGATGTAGTCTCCATTTGGCATTCCTGTAAAGGAGAAATATTGTGATGTTGGTTCATCTCTTCCACATCCATGTTCAATGAGAAGAAGACCCTCAGACAAGAATGTGTTCAGAGGACCTAGTTCTAGACTACCCATTCAAAGAAAAGAAAAATGTTGAAGACCCTATTTGACACAAATCTAAAAAGAGAGATTGTGGATATCCTCTCACTCCTCCCAAAACTCAAAGGAAAAGAAGATATTTTGGAGTTCATCAAGCACCATTCATTCCTAGTACAAGAAATATGTGCTAAAGATATATAGATTGATTGGGCACATATCACCTGTGATGACCTCACTTCATGGTTGAATTTTGTGAGAGGATTCAAGTAGGTTTATATGTCCTCATATCTAATCTATGCATTGGAAATTCACCACTTGTGACACAACCTCCCTATCATCCCAAACTATGATGAGCACACCAAAGTATATGAATTCTATCCACATTTGTAGCTGAAAAGAAGCTATGAGGAGTACATAGCTATCAATGATGACTTAATAAAGAGGCTATGCTAAGAATTGTAAGGATTCCTTGAAAGGAGATTCTCACTAGAGCTGATTTTGGCCATAAGCTAATTGGAATGCCCATTCATCTAGTTTTTGAGTTTCTCCTATTTGTGAATAGGAGCTTATGATGAATTTCCTAAGAGGTTTCTAATAAGATATCTAGAAGATAAGGTGGTTCTAGTTGAACTATATTAATAGATGCTTGAAATGAACACCATGTGTTCTAATGTGAAGAGGATTGTTAGTATTCCATTTTCTATAGTGGCTGGCCCATATTCATGTGCCTTCAGATCAAATGCTCATAATTTGGTAAAGAGCTTTGAGAGAAAAATTAAGGTGTTAGATTATGAGGTACTCAGGCCTTAATATGATCCAGTTAATTTTGTAAGGGGTCATTTGAATTTTAGATATGCCTATAGGCATGTTACAAATATTGAATACTTTTGGTCTGAGTGTCTCAATGAGTACCAAACTGGAGAGAGATTTTGGCCATGGCTAATAAGATTAAATTATATAAAAATTTTGTTGATATTTCTAACCTTGTAGATGATGGAGCCTACATGCACCCCTCATCTTATGAGAAGATCAAAGAAACCCCAATTTTGTGTACCCCACCTATAGATCTAGTCATTAATACTATGAGAGTTCCTATGTAGGGTATAATCAAAAGAACAAACAAATGGGTGTAACAAACCTGAGTGAGAAAGAAGAGGACTGGAAGCACTAGTTCGATGGAGTATCAGCTAGAGCCACCCAGGAAACCACAAAAACAACCACCATAGCTACTACATCAACATCTATAGGGCCATTATAGTCCATTGGCCAAGCTAGAGACCAACCTCTAGAAAAGAACATGCCACTCACTCCTACCTACAAAGATGACCCTCTTCCAAACATCGAGAAGGTTGGGGAGAAGTAGGATGACAAGGATAAGGGGAAAGAATAAGAAAAACTACTGGTCAAGCCATCTTCCCTTGTCCAAATCATCAATTTGGATGGCCAAACCAATCCCATGGATGGCCAGGAATAAGATACATCACAACAAGGAGATACCTTAACCCTTTCGATAACTAAGGTCTATAATGTCCCCATTTTTGGTAGGTCTATGCAGTTGATGGAGTTAGCTCATCATAGTGAACCTCATGAGCTGATAGGGTGTTTTGGTGCCTAAGTTGTGATTTTTCTATTTTCAGTAAGTCTATTATTAGCAGTTGTTATTTTTGGGAGTGTAGTGTGTGGCTTCAGCAGTTGGTTGTCACCTATAGTTAATAATGTTAATTATTGCATGAGCTCTTATTTATTTATTAATCATTGAGTTGCATTATAATAATAATATTTATATTATTATAATAATGTAATTAATAGATATCTCTAGAAAGTATGCTGGAAATTTTCTAGTGTTAAGTTCTTTTGGAAAACTTCCACAATTTCTAAGGTGGAGTTATTTAGGAAACTTTGGCCAATAGAAGATTATAAATGAGAGCTCATTGCATTGGGAAAAGTACACTTGAAAATATATATTATTTTTTTCCTTTATGGCTTATTCCTAATTTCTAACTTGTAAGCCCTTGCTAAGGTATAAGGGTCTTGTCTAAGAAGTTCTTGGCAATTGTGTCAAAGTATACAATTGGCCAACATTCTCCTATTGTATTCCTATAGCTAAGGAGGATAATCTTAATTATTATATATCTAGCTAAGGGTTTTAAAGAGTTTACTAAGAATTATGATTATGACCTATAAATTATGCTAAGATAAATAATTTGAAACATTCTCCTACAATGATTTTAATCTATGGCTTGGAGATTCTGATAGTAAAGGTCGACATTTTGGCTGAGACTTTATATTGGGTTTTGTTGAGTGAATTGATACTGGAAGTCTATGAATTTTCTAGTACTGGAAGATGTGGCTGAATGCAAGGGAAAATTTTCATAAAGAGACTAGATGAAATCATCATGGGACCTACATGCCATTATCAGTTGTGCATTTAAGATTGGATAGCTATGTAAATGTTGTAGTAACATCAAATTGGAACTACAATTTGAAACTAGCTACATGAATGACTAGATCAAGTCATGATTAATAGTTGGGTCTAGATATTGGAGATGACAACTAATGGAATTATTGTTTAGACCATATTCATTACTAGAGGAGGGAATCATGCATACTAGTGATTTTCCATGAAGAAGTTAGCTACAAATGAACAATAGAAGGGAGAACAACTCCACAATATTTCAATTCAGGTTCAAAATTGCAATACAAAATTGTATTGAAATTATTGGAAAGTTGTTCTTTTTCTCAAATTTAAAAAATTGGAAAATGATATTTTGAAAGATTTATAATTTTTCAATTTATATTGTGATAATTTATATAATGCACAAAACAAAGAAACACATATAATTTGGAAAAAATAAAAAAAGTGAAAAACTTATGAAACAATAAAGTTGTTCATCAATATCCAAACTAGGAGCCAGTTCTTATTTTTACAAGGTCATTGCCTTCCCTATTGCTTCTTAGAGCAAGCCAACTCCATTAATCTCAAGGAAGATATTTGATCCTACTGCATTGTAGTCTACTATCAATGTGCTCTCTTCAGAGTCATGGCTCGAAGAGACCATTGATAGGAAGAAGAGGAGATATAAGGAAGCAACCCCATCAAAGGACATGATCACACAAGTAAATTTCTCTTATCCTTCCAAGAAGATGAAGAATCATAAGGAAAATTTTGCATTGGTTTTTGATTCAACAACTAGCGATATGCTAGTTGAGATTGCTAAGCCAAAGGAAGAAGGCATATTTTATGAGCTTTCCAAGGTTGATTTCCAGATTAGGATAATGGATATTGACATCCTAGTTCATAACTCAATGATGAACATATGGAAGTCTACCAATGAGAAAATCTAGGATAATATGAAAGATCTTAGAGTAGAGAAGAAAATATTGAATGCCTTGAGTATAGAATTAGTGAAATACATAAGGTTTGCACTTGGGAGCACTTCGTCAAGTCAATTTGACATGACTGTAAAGGAGAATAAAATTCTACTCTAAAAGCTACAACAAGAAAGGGAATTCAAATAGGTTGGATGAACATGGGTAGATAAGATGAAGGCTCAAGGTCCCCCACTAGTTGAAAACCTAGGAAGCCTATTATTGGATGCTCAAAAGCTCAAGGAAGTAGCTTCAAATCATTAGACAAACATATAGAAGGATGCAATCATTACTTAGGAGATCCTTAAGGTAGGCAAGAAGTCACCATTTCACTAGAAACAATTCTTGGAGTTTTTTTATAGAAAGCTCCATGAGATCTGCAAATGAGCTCAAGGATGTGCATGACTTGGTGCAAAAGGTCATTGAAAAGTTGTTTCAATATTTGAAAACCTTGCACACAAAATCCTTTGTGTCCAGTAACAGAAAGTTTGTGGATATTGAGAAAGTGAAATCAAAGTTCTTGACATTTTTTGATGAAGCCATTGACACACACAACTTCCAAGTGTCCAAGATCTAGGAACTCTTAGTAGAAGATGAAATCATAAGGAGGGAAACAAAGAAATTCCAATCAAGGCTTGCCAGAATCAATGAATTGATGGAAATGCATGACTACTAGATTGTTCAAGTTGACAATATCAACATTCTAGATGTCAAAGAGCTAGACAAAGTAGCTGAAGCCATAAAATCTTATAGAGATAAATTAGTTACTCCTAAGAAGACATGATATTTTGATGTTCTTCCAGACATTTGTCACTCTTCCCCTTCTCTTTCTTTTTGTAGCCATTTTAGGCATTCTTTTAGTCTGTGTAATGGACAATGATTCAAGCTTGTCCTATTTTTAGTTGATTCTATTCAGAGATGCCTTGTGAAGTAATCATCTAATGTAACCAACCATTTTGAGAAGGCCCATAAATTTAATCTTTTTAGATGTCATGAATACTAAAAAAAATTTACTTTGGGAAAACCCTGTTGTTAGGACTACTATGTGTTACTCTGAGTACTTTCAATTTTTTTTGTTCATTTACTTTCAGTATAGTGTATGGAATAATCTGTTAATGTTAAAAGTTGAATGAGTGTGAATGAAGTTGATTTTATTTCCTTAGTTCAATAGATTGTATGTCTTACTTTCTTCAACATAAGCATATCCTTTTTTCTCTGTGTTGTATTGTATGGTTTGTGTGTTTAGTATAGTTTGTTACATAAAGAAGCTAGAAACTAGTGTGTGGAGTAGCCAAGGGATAGGCAATCTGGGTATTGTCAAAACATCAGCTAAATATGTAATTTGAGAATTACCTATTGCACCATCTCTTCCTTCCTTCCTACTATTTGAGTTAGTTATGCATGTTTTCATTCCTTGCATCTAGGTTAGAATAGATTGCATGTTGTGAGTTAGTCCCCCTTTTAATTTCCTAAGTTTTTTAAAGTGTTGAGCAACTTGGATTTTGCCTCTTCTACTCTTTGGTTAAGAGCATACCCCCAAAACCTGATAGAAAAAATTCATTGCATATCTTGCATTCATAAGGGAGTTATACCTTTCAATTGACCCATTCTATTGTTAACATTATTGTCCTCCATAGGCCATTGCGAAAGTTAAGAGTCAAGGTATGAACCAAAAAGATAAAGAAGAAAAACTATTAACCAACATGTTACTCATGTTGCAAGAGAATATAAGGATTCATTGAACTTATCTAACATATGTGTTTTCCCTGGTAGAGGCATAAGGCTACTTGGGTTTCATCTCCAAGAGTCATTGTCCTTGTAGAAAGGGGGCTTCTATTTGTCATACCTTGAAGGATCATTGACATGTAAGTTTTTTGATTGAATCTTTTATCGACTCACCTATTTGATTAGAAGTAAATATCACACTAGATCTAGAAAAAAAAACCAAGATGGGCTTTTCCAAACAGGCCTAATGAGTAGCACATTGACACCAAATTGACCTTAGGGATAAAAGTGTGCTTGAATTATCTTATTTTTGCAAAGACCTCATGAAAAATATTAGAGAAAATGGTTAATTTAATTTAATTTATTAAATTACCTTTTCCTCTTTCTTAAGATTTCACTTTATGCACTTTACATTTCCATTTAATAATTAATTAGTAATTATTAAATTTCATTTACCTTTTAGGCTACCCCTTCTAGATTTTTTATCTCCTTCTATAAGGATTGATCTTTTATAATTATCTCTCACCTTTTTCATTTCTGAGAATACAATTTGCATATTTTTAGAGAGAAAACCTTTCATCTTCTTGTCTTTATCTTCTTTATGATAGGTTCTTGCACTGTCATGTCCCCATATTTATAAGATTGAATGATAAATTAATTATTAATAATAATGATATAATTTGTCATTAAGTTAACATATTAATATGTCCCTGTCTCCAAGAGAAAGGATATCTATCACATCATTTGTAGATTATTATTCATCGGCCTCCATTCTAATATTAAATGAGTTGATATTCAAAATCAAACAAGTCGACATTTCATTGATTAGAATGATTCTTCAATATTACATAATTATATCAAATGTATTAATATAATGCCTTTGTATATATTTACCTATATATATATATATATATATATATATATATATATATATAGCCCTATTCTTATATCATACTTTAAGAGGGAATCCTATAATTGGATAAAATAAAATAATAGTTCATACGCTATTATCAATTGTTCACAAAAGAAATAATATTGATAAATACTTATGATCTATTTATTTTACTTAATCATTTGTATTATTCATAGTAATAATATAAATTATTATTATTCATAATAATAAGATTAAGATATAAGAATAAATAAATGTTACAATTACATTATAAACAATGAAATAATAACATATCTAGATATTATCACATTTGAATATATATATATTAATTGATTAATAAAATAATAAATATAATATTATATAAATTAATGATACAAGAGTTAATATAAATGATAATACAATCAAATATGTTATAATAACATATAATATAAGTAAATATATATGATAACCATCATATTTAAATAACATATAAATATATATATTTTAACATAACTATGAATTAGTTAACACCTAAGGATGTGACTGTTGGCCAATACCGACCAACACATATAAAGAAATCCAATCAAATGTTATATGTGGAGGGGAATAAGGAAGAGATGTAATTGATTATATCTCTGACAAATTACTAAAGCAATAACAATGAAGATGCATGGATCAAATACGGAGGACAAAGAACATAATAGAAACTAAAGGGATAGAATATATATTCAATTTCTCCTGTTTGTAGACTTATGGGGTGGACTGAGAAAGCATGGTTTCTGACACAACCTTCCAGTTATAAGTGCAAGAATTGTAATAGCATATATCAGACACAACATAATTGTTGAGCACATATTTATCTCTTTATCAGTGATGGCTTGAAGCATTGCAGATTGCATACATAATAAAGTTATATCAAAGAAAACATGGCAAAGGATATAAGTAAAGAAAAGAAAAGTTGCAAAAATGAATGACCCTAAAAAGGGGTCATTACAAATAGTTTCAGAGCCTTGATCTTGCCATCTTGTGAGTATTTCTTCACGAGTGGAGTATTTTTTGACGAGAATCTTCCTGAATTGTGCTTGCCAAATAATCATAGGGAAATATCATTGTGAGAGACATTGAAGAGGGCTAAGGGGCTTCTACCTCTAAATCTGGGCTGCTACCTCAAGCATCCTAGTCAAGCTCTCGATCAGGGACATCATAATCAGATCCTGTTGCTCCTACGGGGAGATAAGGCTTGTACCACTTCTGCAACTATAGTAACTTTCTTTATTGCTGGTCGTGGATAGGAAGATTAATAAATCCATACTTTTGTGTGAAAATGTCGACACCTTACATGGATTTAGAAAAATACATAGATGAAGAATCATTTTCCTAGTGAAGGAAGCAAGTTTTATATATGGAAATAGAAAGAATCACAGGTTGTAAAATAGTAAAGATGAAATTGTAAAGATTACCTGTGCCAGCAGAGGCTCTACTCAATGGATGATAAAAGATACAGGTTCTGTGAAGCCCTGTGAAGTTCAAAAGAAGACAATGTAGAAATAATGAAAGATTTTTAATGTTGTAAAAGATGACCACCTGGAATACCTTTGGTAGCAGTGGAGAAGGCTTACTTGTACAGAGGCATTGAAATCTTTTGAAATTTTGATATATGAGTAGAAATGGAAATTAATATTTTATAAGAGCATTTTCAAGAAACACAAAAGAGGCAGACTAGGAATGTATGGTTGGTTAATTTATATAGAGGTCGTCATTGAAATGATGGTTCTGCAAGTTTGCTAATACACTCTTTCATAGGAGCCAATGCAAATAGTCAATGGAGATTGCTTGTAAACACCTCTTGATAACTCGTCTATTGACTAGAACAATGAATGTATAGGATTGGTATCCTTGATAATCGATTATATATATAAATAGGTAACCAGATGAATTATAAGAAAAATAATAGAAGAAGTGTAGAAAATGTTTTATGACCCCACGTAGAGATCCAAGTACAAATCTACACATTGACAATCCTTGTGACATGGCTCTAATAACCTCTATGTTTGAAGAGTGAAGCCGTACAGGTCTAACAGTGTTCATATCACCCTACATAAGGGCTGATGTCAGTACGATAGGTGTGTAGATTATTGATTTTCCATTCTATGCTATATTAATGCATATTCATATAATTTAATAAAATGCTGATCTTAATTAATGAGTAAAGGTTAAACAATTAAAATGTAATCAAAATTCCATTCATATATTACATGTTACAAAATATGGTGATTCATAAAATTGTCCAAGTCTATAGTATCCAAGAATATAAATAGGAACGACTAAGGAATTTAATTAAAACAATTCATATGTAAAGGCTATTTAGCATCAAGGACCCACTACTAGTGAGCAGGTCATATGTATTGAATAAGGTCAAAGGAAGGAAATAGTTAGGGTTTGAAGAGTTGCAAGAATTCCAATTTATTTTACTCCTCTATACTAACTTAAAGGTTAGAATCCCTAGTTCAAGATGTTAAGTTATAAATCTTTGGAAAGCATCTAACCTAGTTTTCTTGTTTGGGATAGAGAAGCTAAAAGCTTTGAGAATATACCATTCTATGAGTTCTCTTTTGTTGACTTAAAATGGATTTTTTTTTATAAAAAATTTTCTTTGAGGATATACCAGTCTCTATGTCACTTATTATGAGTATCTACAGGACACTCAAATAAAATAAAAAACTTGTACTCATAACTATGCTTTAAAATTTTAAGGGCTGTACGCTCAAATTATCTATAGTCATAAGTATGATTTGAAGTTCAGTAGACCAAAGGGTTGACATTTAGAATGGTTTTCATGATCTGCATTTTCAAAATATGGATTGACAATTAAGATTTATGTTCTTTATGATAATACTAGTTTAAAATTGGGAGGATTGTCTAGTCCCCTGATTTGACATTGAGATTATCATACAAACCCAAGTAAACTTGAGTTCACTATAGTTACACACTTCGTTGTTATTGTTTTGGCTGATGATTGTGAATAACATAGGTTTAACCATTTTTAATAAGCAACCGTATTCTTGAGTAGTTGACAAGTTGTTGATGCTTAAGAATAGCTGTGTTGATATTGGACTTCATTTTTATGAGTCTAATATTATAATTCATATTAGCTATCTAATTGAGATCCTTGGGGATTTTTCCATGAGATATTAAGCTTCCATTATAGGAGTAAGTGGGAAGTTTGTCCTTGAGGTGTAACCATTCATGGGTGATGTAAGAAGTCTACATTCCTTTAGAGAGCTTAGAAGTGCAAGGGTTTTTGTAAGCCTTTAAGTCACAAATGAATAGATGTTTTCAAGTTTGAAAAGTCATTATTCTTGTTAGATACCTCATTTCTAAGATTAAGGATCTTGAATAGACTCTAGGTCAGTTAGTACCCTTGAGTTAATATTGATGTGGAAGAGTTTTTATATGAAACCCTAAACTGTTAGTGGGGAGAAGATTTAGTATTATAACATTATTATATCAAATTAAGTAGACACATGTATAATATATAAGGATCATGTATGACTAGATCTTAGTAAGTACCAAGTGAATTATTAAACACCATAGAGAATATATGAAATAAGGTGCAATGACCTATCATAGTTTAGTGACTATTGGTTTTACACTTGAAATTACAAAAGAGTAAATACATGTCCATAGAGTAGTGTATATTCCAAAAAAGGAAGAATTTAACCAATTATGATAGAAGGGAAATCCATTTTATTAGATAGTACATATGGATCTATTTCTTGTCCACATTATGATCTCTTAAGATAGGGAGTTGGTGGAGGGAGAGGCGGAGTAAATTTGAGCACCTGACGGATATCCTCCAGGGAACCGCTTGTAGCTTGTTTCATGCGCTCTCTACACCATCAATCTACCATCTCAAGATGATTGTAATAAGGAGAGAGAAAGATTCTTATAAATTAGATTAACACTCATTTTCTCATCCACATTATGATCTCTTAATATAGGGAGTTGGTGGAGGGAGAGGCGGAGTAAATTCAAGCACTTGACGGATATCCTCTAGGGAACTGCTTGTAGCTTGTTTCATGCGCCCTTTGCATCGTCAATCTACCATCTCAAGATGATCAGGAGAGAGAAAGATTCATGTACCAAAAAACTATGTTCATTAGATTAATCTTCTCATCCACATTATGATATCTTAAGATAGGGAGTTGGTGGAGGGAGAGGCAAGGTAAATTCTAGCACTTGACGGATATCCTCCAGGGAACCGATTGTAGCTTATTTCACGCGCCCTTTGCACCATCAATCTACCATCTCGAGATGATCATAATAAGGAGAGAGAAAGATTCCTATGTCAAATAATTATGTTCATTAGATTAATCTTCTCATCCACATTACAATATCTTAAGATAGGGAGTTGGTGGAGGGAGAGGCGGAGTAAATTTGAGCACCTGACGGATATCCTCTAGGGAACCGCTTGTAGCTTGTTTCACACGCCCTTTGCACCATCAATCTACCATCTCGACATGATCATAATAAGGAGAGAGAAATATTCCTGTGTCAAATAATTATGTTTATTAGATTAATCTTCTCAACCACATTATGATATCCTAAGGTAGGGAGTGGGTGGAGGGAGAGGAGGAGCAAATTCGAGCACATGATGGATATCCTCCAGGGAACCACTTGTAGCTTTTTTTACGCACCCTTTGCATCATAAATATACCATCTCAAGATGATCATAATAAGAAGGGAAGGAATCATCACAAGACTCATCTTTCTTCAGAGCTATTATATGCTAATAATTATTTGTGTTGCAGGTCCATGATCAAAAGGCATATTAGGGAAGTATATTTTATACATCATTTCCTTTACTCTACTTCATTGTGAAAATCAAAAAAGAATGTATGATGTGTCTACATCGTGTATGCTTTATGCCTTCATGCATCATGTGTCTGCATTGTGTATACTTCGTGTCTTCATGCATTAATGTGTCTTCTTCATGTATGCTTTGTGTCTACAAGCACTTACATATTTACTTCATACATTATGACATTAACTACATGCATACTTTATGTGTTCTTTCATTCCAGTGTATAACTTGTATATTGAATTCACAATAAAGGTTTAGTGTAAAAAATCATTGCTTGAGGACAAGCAATTTGAGGAAGGGCGGACTATCATGTCCCCATATTTATAAGATTTAATGATAAATTAATTATTAATAATAATGATATAATTTGTCATTAAGTTAACATATTAATATGTCCTTGTCTCCAAGAGAAAGGATATCTATCACATCATTTGTAGATTATTATTCATCGACCTCCATTCTAATATTAAATGAGTTGATATTCAAAATCAAACAAGTCAACATTTCATTGATTAGAATGATTCTTCAATATTACATAATTATATCAAATGTATTAATATCATGCCTTTGTATATATGTACCTTTATATATATATATATAACCCTATTCTTATATCATACTTTGAGAGGGAATCCTATAATTGGATAAAATATAATAATAGTTCATACGCTATTATCGATTGTTCACAAAAGAAATAATATTGATAAATACTTATGATCTATTTATTTTACTTAATCATTTGTATTATTCATAGTAATAATATAAATTATTATTATTCATAATAATAAGATTAAGATATAAGAAGAAATAAATGTTACAATTACATTATAAACAATGAAATAATAACACATCTAGATATTATCACATTTGAATATATATAATATTAATTGATTAATGAAATAATCAATATAATATTATATAAATTAATGATAGAAGAGTTAATATAAATGATAATACAATCAAATATTTTATAATAACATATAATATAAGTAAATATATATGATAACCATCATATTTAAATAACATATAAATATATATATTTTAACATAACTATGAATTAGTTAACACCTAAGGATGTGACTGGTGGCCAATACCAACCAACACATATAAAGAAATCCAATCAAATGTTATATGTGGAGGGGAATAAGGAAGAGATGGAATTGATTACATCTCTGACAAATTACTGAAGCAATAACAATGAAGATGCATGGACCAAATATGAAGGACAAAGAACATAATAGAAACTAAAAGGATGGAATATATATTCAATTTCTCCCGTTTGTAGACTTATGGGGTGGACTGAGAAAGCATGGTTGCTAACACAACCTTCCAATTACAAGTACAGGAATTGCAATAGCATATTTCAGACACAACATAATTTTTGAGCACATATTTATCTCTTTATTAGTGTTGGCTTGAAGCATTGCAGATTGCATACATAATAAAATTATATTAGAGAAAACATGGCAAAAGATATAAGTAAAGAAAAGAAAAGTCACAAAAATGAATGACCCTAAAAAGGGGTCATTACATGCATGTAGGTATTCTTCAAGCTTTGTGGATTTTTATTTCTCAAATCCTTCATGGTATTAGAGCCAGATCTATTATAGCTTGTTTGGTATTTGGAGAACAAGAAGAACAAGGGTTTGACAAAATAGATCTAGTGTTCCTTAGGATTTTTTTTGTGAAAATAGGGGGATCTCTAATTTTTGGAGCATTTTGAGGCCAAATAGACCTCATGGTTAGATTCAAAAGACATCAAAACCCCCATTTTCATATTTTTTTTTTTCAATTTTGGACAACATTGATCTTGGAGGCAAAAATGCTTTTCATAATAGGGTTGTACAACCTTTACACATAAATTGAGATGCCAATTTTTTTTTTAAAATTGCAAAAAGTAATTTTTTTCAACCATTACAATTTGAAATATGAGCTAGTAGTCACTGAAGTTACTAGTGGTCCCAGAAACCATCGGCAGAGACTGCAAGTGGTCACCCTAACTGTTGCGGCTCCTATCACTGACCACCACCACCAGTAGCTCTACCCACCCATTGTTGAAGACACTACCACTACTCCTCCTAACTATCACTCCTCCAGAGCTCTACTCACCTAGTGGCTCCACTATCCAACCACCACCACACCAACAACAGTGGTTGTATTTTTTCCTTTTTAAAAAAAATTTTTTTTTTTCTTATTCCTCTAGGGGCCCTATTATCTTTTTGCAATACCTTGAACATACATGGATCTTTTTTTGATCCAAAAGAAGTGTTGGAGAGATGGTTCAAAGACATAGAAAATAGAATAAGTATTTTTTTATTTTTTTCTAGTTTGGTACCTATTTTTGTGCTCGAAGTCTGTTGATGACTTCTATCTTCTAGGGGGTAGAACTTCTTCATTATAGCTCCATTTCATGATCCAGAAAAAGTGCTTGAAAGCTCTTCTTGAGCCCTACTCAGATTCTTTTCTATTTTTCATTAGTATTATCTAGAGGTACATTTTATTCTAAATTGGATCATTTTTTCTCTCTTTTTTTTTATGCATCCCTTCTAGCAAATGGGGTTCAACTTTTTGCATTGTGGGGGGTGTTTTGTATTATTATTTCTATTATTTACATTAGTAAACCATAATTTAAAAAAAAAATTCAACATCTTCTTCTGTAGAACTTCTAACCCCTCATAACTATCACACATGGAAGACCTTGATGACACAACTTCTCTGGTCAAAGGGGTTGTGATCTTGTTTAGATGAAGTGCAACTAGTTTTATAGAGGCCTTTTGAGGTCATGCAACACAATCTAACAAGATGGAAGAGGCAATATGACTAATTTCTTTATAGGTAGCTAATAGTCTATAGTGTCATATTGATGGGTGCAATACCCCTCTAGCTATGTGGACCAATCTTGAAGGCTTGTTTGATATAGTGAATGAGTTCAGGACACTTTAGATTGAGACAGAACTTACCTCTCTTGTACCATATTATTTTCTTTCCATTGATAACTTCTTAATGAAGTTCAATCAATAGAGATATTTATTGCATGGTTGTAAGAAGACCAACACGGACACTGAGTGCATTTATCTTATTATTTATAAGCTTCATGAAAATTTCATATCTTTTCTTCTACCTTCTATTCCACCAAAGATGCTTTGGGTAATAGATTTACCATTCCATCCTTTGAGGTTTTTGAGATCATTTGACTCAAGAGAAAGCTAAACTCTCTCAATTTGATTCTCTCATAGGCTTATAGACTTATGCATTGGTAGCTCGACCATCTTTAGGGATGAAAGAGGAGACATAGAAATCTCATTCTATAGTGTCTTAGATTGATTCTAGAACTCACAATTCATTAGAGCCACCTCCTCCTAAGGTGGGTAAACCAAAGCCAGAAAGACCAAAGTGTACTTATTGTAATAAGCCTAACCATGATGAGTCACATTGCTATGAGAAAAAGTTAGATGGCTATGCCAAATAGGTTTTAGATTTGAAAGCTCTCCTTTAGAAGAGAAACATTGATATTCCTTCTACTTCTCATAGATCTTCTTCATTATCATCATTTCAATTAGATGGTAACGATATAGGAAAGGGTCATGCACTATGTGCAACTATTATTCTTGATTCTTTTAGCTAGTTGCTAGATTCATGTTCTTCACACCATATGGAATCTTCTTAGGATTTGTTCTCTTCTTTGAGGCTTCTCCTACTCCACATATTTTGATGCGGAAAAACATTGTTATGAATGTATGTGGGAAAGTTTCTATTGACATTGTAAGAATTTGGCTTAGGCTAGAATTCATCCAAGATCAAGGAACTTAGACACAAGCACAACAATGGACCAAAATAGAGAGTATGATCAGAATGATGATATTCATTCAATATGCCAGCTTGAGAGTACACTATGAGTACCTATATAGAAAGGCCTTAGGAGAGCTTCTAGAATGCATAGAAGTTAGCATCATGATAAGTCCTACAACTAGGCACATGTCCACTAGATATGAATTATCCTCCATTAAGCATGGAATTGAGTGTGATGATGTGAGGATAAGTCTACAATGGTGTAGCATGCAAATCAGTGGTGTAGACAAGATGTGCTAAATAAGAAGTGTGAATAACTGTGTTGTCAACATGACAACGTAGTGAATGATGCAAACTCCTATGTTGTAGACACCATGTGTATAATTAAAGTTACATAACTCATAAGAGTACACAAACTCCTAAGTGTCTCACCTAATAAAATAATAAAATAATGCAAAATAATTAAATAATACATTAACCTAAGTAAACTTAAGTAAGTGTAATAAGTAAATAATTATTTACACCAACACCCCCCCTTAAGTACAACTTCAGGGAATGCCCTTAAGCTTAAAAAATCTAGGATGATGTGCAAGATAGGTTCTAGATACTAGGCCATGTTAGATACCCATGTACATAATGATATGCAATCTCTCATAAAGTAGAGAAAGAGGAAAAACCTCATGGAAAAAATGCTCTCCCAAAAAGAGAGATAAATAGGGATGCACGAATGGATGGAGTAATCAAGACCCCCCAATTACAACATACATCTAATATATACATAAGAGAATGATGAGAAGAGGAAGAGAGATAGGATAGGCTCACCCCCCCCCCCCCCCCCACCTCCTCCCCAAAGAAGAATGTTGAATAGTGACTGCTCTGATGAAGAAGCTGATCCAAGACTACAAAATGGTGCTCCTTCCCTTAGGAAGAAACAATGCCAAGGGTACAAATGAGATGCTTCTGCTATGTATGGAAAGAATCCCATGGATAAGTGATGTCTCTAAAACTTTCTCAACTGGCTGAAGAACCTGTCTCAAAAAATTTTCTATCTCTGCAATTGATGAAAAACTCTTCTGCAACTATTGATCATAAGTATCCACAATCACTTCACCTATAAGGATTGATCATGTAGAGAATGAACAAGAGAGTCAGATGGAGCCCTTGTGACAAATAAAGAAGGTGCTTTTGCATCAAGAAGAAGAGGTAGATCATCAATACTATCCCCCAAATTTGTTATTGAACCCATACCTAGAAGATTGGATGTATCTTGCTATGCTAGACCTATCACTATGGCTATGTATGCATGTGGACTAAATCGATGAAGTGACCTTTCACTACAACTATTAATAGAACCCCACATGTCTAAATCTATTGAAGCACTATCACTGGTGTCACTATTAGTTTCCACACTATATGATGTGCAAAGAGGAGTAGAGGACAAGCTAGGTGAACTTTCCTCAAAGTATACAACATTCATCACAAATATCTAATGTGTCTCTAGATCCAAGAGTTTGTATGCCTTCACACTATCTTCATAACCAATGAAGGTACAAGGCCAAGATGACTATGCCTTGCATCCCCTGGAAGATGTCTTTGCCTATGCAGGGCAACCAAAGACTCTGAAGTGTGTCGTAATAGGTTTTTTGTTGCACCATACCTCAAAAGGAGTTTTTCCATCTAAGGCTAGATGAGTAGAATGATTAAGAATGTGAGTGGCACTAGAGATTTCTTTGACTCCTAATGATGGAATAAGAGACTTGGCATGGATCATGCAACTTGCCATAGGTTTGAGAGTTTAGATCCTCAAAGCTACAACATCTATCTTATGTGGATTGAATGTTGAAGGAGTTTGAATATCAATGCCCTCATGTTTGAAAAAGTCCATAAGTCTTCTATTCACATACACGCTTCCATTGTCCATTCAGAGTACTTTTATGGCCTTTCTGGATTTTTGTTCTGCATGAGTCTTGAAGGCTATAAATATGTCCAACACTTCATTCTTGTTATGAAGAAAATAGACCCAAGTGTATCTTGAAAAGTCATCAACAAAGGTAAGTATGTAGTGACCCTAGCTGGATGCAAAAGGACCTACTAATACCATGTGAACCATCTGTAGAACACCTAGTGCCCTTGAAGACTTCCCTCTTTGTAACTTCCCCTTTGATGCATATCCACTAAATCTGTTGAACATTCACCCTTAGAAAAGTTGATTTGAGGTAGACCTTTCACCATTAGGTTTGTGTAAAGTTGCTAAAGGTAGCAAAAGTCAAGATGACCATATCACTCATGCCATAATTGTATGCTTGAATTTGATTGAGATAACAAGGCCTTGAAGGAGACTTAGGCAAAAAATGAGAGAAAGAGTACAACCTCTTCTTATGATTCACTTTCCCCACTGCAACCAAGGAATCATCTTTGAGACTATGCACTTTTACTGAGTCTGGAAGAAACTGAAATCTATGTCCATCTTCGAGGTGAGTGATTTGGTAGATTGATAGGAGGTTTGAACTTAGATTTGGAACATAGAGAACATCTTGAAACTCTCCATTTTCCATTTCCATGCTTCCTTTTCCTTCAGTTTCCATTTTTCTATCATCTCCCATGAAGATGTGCGATACCTTGGACTGCTTCATTAAAGAAAAATCCTCCTTTGAAGAACCCATATGATATGAGGCACTCGAGTCAAATATCCATTCCTTTTAAGAGTTTGAATTTTCCATGAATGCTTTCCCTTTTCCCTTTGAATCTAAAGAAGACCCTTTCTCCTTATAAGCATCAGGCAATGGAACATTATATCTCTTCATGATGTTGGTCAACTCATCAATCTTCTTAAGATAACACTTGTGCTCTTCATGACCCAATTTCTTGCAATAAGTGCACTTCTTTTTCTCCTTATTTTTGTTGTCACCCTTCTTGTTGGAATTCGAGGACTTGCCTTGTTGATTGGATTGTGGTGTTGTCTTTTTTGCATCCTCATATTTGTTCTTCCACTTCTTCTTACCCTTTACTTTATTTGAAGACTATCCAACTAAATTTTGAGAACCCTCATTGTTGGCCACCAATGCTTTAGACTGAGGTGATTTGAGAATCCCCATTAATTTCAACTTCTTTTCTTCATCATCCAATAGTTTAGCATATTCATCAAAAGTGACTTTCTTGTAGGTAGACCCTAAGGTATTCTTTGAGGTGTTAAAAGAAGATAAAAATGTGGAATACTCTGATGGTAGCTTGTTATGTATGAGATAGATCAATTGTCATCTTTTATAGAACTTCCACAATCAGTAAGCTTTTCCCTTAATTCATTCACCTTGATGATGAAATTTTGTATGGAGTCATATGACTTAGGATCTAAGGAAATGAGCTCATCTTCTATTTTGAAAACATCCTCTTTAGACACTTTACCATAAAGATTTTTGAGGGTATCCAAAGCTTCCTTGGATGTAGAACACTTCTTGATTTGATACATGATCTTATCATCTACCCCCAAACATATATCACCTACGGCTTTTCTATCCATTGCTACTCAAGCTGAAATATCACTTTCTAAAACTTTATTACCTATTGGTTTAGGAAGAGTACCATCTACATATTGTGAAACTCTATTATGCATTAAGTGATACCACATTTTGATGGACCATGTAGCATACTTATAAGGAGTTAATTTAGGAAACTTAAAGTTGCCCATAGTGCAAAAAATGAAAGAAAAATGCAGAAAAGAGAGAAGGCAACACCAAGAACACTCCCCCTTTTCACTAAATCAAGAAACCCCCCAAAATAGATGCTTTGGGCACTTTATTAGTAGTGTGATTACAATGGGCCACTTGACAATTTGGCCTTTGTGGACTTTTGATTTTTCTCATTACAACCTCTATAAGGATTACAAGTCTAGGATTTTACAATGTGCTACAATTTTGAAGCAATACAAATAAAAGAAAGGCCCTATTTCCAAAAGTGACACTTTTGTCCACACAACACTACAATTTAACTATAGATCTAGAAAATAGACAAAAAATAATGCATTTTCAAAAAAAATGGAACCTATTTTCGACTCAGATGTGCCTATACAGAGTGCTTGAAGTTGAAAAATGTAGCATTATGCAAGTATAGTCACCAAAAAATGAAAATTTTGAACAATCCATGCACCAAAACTAGAAAAAAATTGCACCACTAAAAAGTTTAGAAAATTTTACCCAATTTTTAAAAAATTGCATTTGATTAGGTGTCTAAATGTCCAAGTTATCGCCTCCTGAAGTCAGACTACAAAAATGAAAATCAATCTAGAGAGGGGTTGCATTGGCAAATGAGGGGGTTAAATTTGACAGTAATACGACCATTAAAATAGTTCAATTTGGCCCTAGAATGATGGTCAGATAGCAGTCAAATTTAGGCTCATGAATAGGATGACGTTAGCACACCTTGCCCCTGTGATGATGTTAGCATGATGTCATCCATATGAATGATGAGACTAGTGGTATGGTTTTGTACTATATGAACTATATGGACATGATAGAGAAAAATGGTTGGTTTGCCATGTGTCACTAATTAAGCAGGTACAAAATGCTGACTGTTCAATTTTCTTGCATGTCACCTATAGATTGGGTCCAGACATGGGGTAGTCCAATGATGCCATGTGGAGGTAGGTTGGCAAACTGTTAATGCATGGCAAAATTGCAGGTATGATAGAGGACGTGCTGGCAAGCATCATATGCCAAAAATTTTGTTTTGTAGCACCTATTTACACAAACAATGGTTGGATTCAAATGCACACATTGTGAAACAAAGGGTGCAAAAAATGGTTTAGCAACACTGGACTCTTGTTTTTTGTAGCCAGATTATGAGTTTTTCACAGCCAAAAAAATGACTGTGATGCTGGTAGATGAATTAATAGTTGCTAGAATTTGAAGTATTAGTCCCACATGCATGGGAAAAGTGCATAATGCACTCTTTAAGTTAAACTTGTCATGGACTAAAATGAAAAAAGTCCACCTAATGTTGGGCATGGCCACCGAGAGGTTTAGTCCGGCTCATCTCACCTAATTCTTGTGAGATAAGTGCCAAAATTTGAAAGCTTGGCTTGTTAAATTGATGAGTTATGTGGGAGCTGATGGAAGGGTAGTACGACCCACAGACTCGTTGAAGAACCCTACAAAAATATAAAACTAAATACTACACCAAATTATAGAGCCAAGCCTAGGTGTCACTGCTCGGTTGGGGAAAAAAAAAGTTTCTCTACCTTGAATTAAATTTCAAAAAATAATTTTGAAAAAACCCAAATAGGAAAATAAATTGTAGAGAAATAAAATAATTTAGATCCAAAATCAAATAATCAAATCAAATTAGATCATACTCGAGCTACAAATCGGGGCCTTCGAGTTTTGATTTGCAAAATTTTTTTGCCTCATGATCAACTTTCACCTAGCATAAGAAAATTTATAGTCAATCTTTACCGAATCAACACTCCAAATGCAAAGGATGAGGTCAAATTTGGCTCTAGACTCTCCCAATTTTTGCGGATCCTCCGAATTCATGTCAAAGTGTTGAAGCATGAACAATCTCAAATGACTGTGTAGAGAATCTCCCTCAACTCTGATATCATGTAAGAATTTGGCTTAGGCCAAAATTCATCCAAGACCAAGGAACTTAGACACAAGCACAATAGTAGACCAAAATAGAAAGTATGATTAGAATGATGATATTCATTCAATATGCCAGCTTGAGAGTAAACTAGGAGTGCTTGTATAAAAAGGCCTTAGGAGAGATTCTAGAATGCATAAAAGTCAGCATCATGATAAGTCTTACAACTAGGCACATGTACACTAGAAATGGATTATCCTCCATTAAGCACAAAATTAAGTGTGATGATGTGAGGATAAGCGTACAATGGTGTAGCACGTAAATTAGTGTTGTAGACAACATGTGTTAAATAAGGAGTGAAAATAACTATGTTGTCAATATGACAACTCAGTGAATGATGTAAACTCCTGTATTATAGACACCTTGTGCATAATTAGAGTTGTGTAACTCATGAGAGTACACAAAGTCTTTAGTGTCTCACCTAATAAAATAATAAAATAATGCAAAATAATTAAATGATGCATTAACCTAAGTAAAGTTAAGTAAGTGTAATAAGTAAATACTTATTTACACCAACATACATTGATGATGGTATATTTCATGATGTACTTTTTGTTCCATATTTTTCCTCTAACCTTCTCTCTATTTATTAGATTATACATAGTGGGATAGGGAAGACAATTGAGTTTGCATAAGATTCAGTGCACATAAGAGATAGTGAGACAAACAATATTATTGCTATGGGGACTATTGATCATGCTTCTTGTCTATATTCCTTATCACTTTTTGGTCCACCATCTCCACTATTGGATACCCACTCTCCTTTTTCATGAGATTCTACTAAGGTGAAGTTAGGTCGCTTGAACTTATGTGTTGCTCTTGAGACTAATGTTGTGACTTCTACACCTCCACCTCATGTTCAAATTCCATCTCTTGCACATGATTACTCTTCAAACTTTCTTACTATTATAGATCCAATCATTGAGCCATCTAGTATAGTTTCTAAGGATATATCAAAGGACACACATCTTCTCTTAGATGATAGATTCAACATACATATTATCCCACCTCCATTGGAGATTCTATTCTAGGATTCTCATGCTTTCCCTTTGAGAATAAGCTAGGACTTCTAGATTTACCTTACATACATGGGTTTTATCATCCTTGTCCACTACCTTTTTTTCCTTTAAATTGGAGCCACATTGGTATGTTCATTAATACAAGAGTTCTTCCATTCTGATGGGGCCTATGGATTCTCAAGCTTCTATCATGGGGGCTTTCATTATACTTATGGTCTTAAGAGATTCTTTTGTGATGTTTCATTTGTACATCATTTTCTATATCTTTTTGGAGTAGTGTTTTTCCCACTAGATTTTCTCTATTTATCTATTTCATAGAGATTTGATTGTGTTTGAGTACCTCATTAGGCCATGTTACCAATACCTAAGTTTTCTTTCAGCATTGTAGTTTTCTTGCATTATTGCTCATCTTAAGGGGGGATGTTAGAGAAAAAAGTTAATTTCATTTCATTTATTAAATTACTTTTTTTCCTTCTTAAGATTTCACTTTATGGAATTTTCATTTCCATTAAATAATTAATTAGTAATTATTAAATGTCATTTACCTTTTAGGTTGCCGCTTTTAGGTTTTCAATATCCTTTTATAAGGATTTATCTTTTGTTATTATCTCTCATCTTTTTCTATTTTGTGAATACAATTTACATATTTCCAGAGAAAAACCCTTTCCTCTTCTTGTCTTCTTCTTCTTCATGAAAGGTTCTTGCATGTAGATATTCTTTGGGCTTTGTATATTTGTATTTCTCAAATCCTTCAGAAAACATTTGTAAAATATACACACTGGTTACTATCAAATTTTTTTGTTGAAGAGATCACTTGTCCGTCTATCTCAAAGTTTCTTTTTCCTTTGAGAGATTTCTTTCTCACAATACACCATATCCATTTATCAAAAGAGTCTTGTCCTTTTTGATTCAAAATGTTTTTTAGCAAGTCTATTAATAACAACCCTAAGTCTTGTGGGTTGTACTACATATCTTTATCTTGTTTAAAAGAAAAGCCTTTATACCACATTTTAATAAAAACCATTTATTATCTACTTAGACCCATTTATTACTGAGAAGGTTAATATTTTAAAATTTAAAGAAAAAGGTATTCTTAGTATAGTCACTACCTTAACCGATAGTTGAGATAAACCTAGTAAGAACACCTTATGTCCAACCAAGCAAAGCCCAAGTTCGAAAAGGTTATGCCTCCAGGAAAAATAGTTTATAGAGAGGTAGAAGGAGAACACAAGAAAAAAAAATCTAATTCAAGACTTGATAAACTAGATCAATTTGAGAAAGAAGATGTTGAAGTTTCTCTACAAACCAAGTGGGACCATAAAGTTCAAAACTTAACTTTAATACATGGACTCAATCAAAGCCTTAATGACTATACTAGCTTTACCCACTTTGATTAGGTTCCTCTTCTTCCACATACCCTTTGCACTTATCATATCATATATTTTTCCTTTTAGGTTATTATATAGGTTCTTATCCTCCTTAATAATTTCATAGATCCATCATCTTTAAGTCATGCTTTTATAAATCCAACCCCATCCAAATCAAAATCATAGATAAAAGTCCTCCATCATCTTCATCATACTTAAGTATTTGGTGTCCCTTTTGTCGAGAAATGTCTACCCTAAATCCTACATCCATCACAATATCTTAGGTATCCCTTTAGACTAAGAATTATCTAAGATAACCTATATTTGTCATTTGTGTCTCTCATCACCTTGAGAAAAAGGTTGGGCTCCACATTTGATCATCATTTGTCTTTTGAAAGTCACAAGTCTACCTTAGAGTTGACATCACCATCACATATTAAGCTTATACATAGGGAAAACATCTCCTCCTCCACTTTCACATCATGTCACTTATCCTTTATTCCTCCTAGGTGCCACATCATTAGGAGTAAGAATCCTTTCCACACACCTAATCATACATCTTTTACATCCTAGAAAAACCCTATATCATAGTTGTTATATCCTTATAAAGTTTTTACAAAATCACCCACCCACATATAATTTTCACTTGTTCTCCTTCCATTTTTCATTTCATCCTTAGGAACATCATCATTTCATACCACCTACCACATGTATCTCTAAAAACAAAAGGACGAAGAAATATATGGATCCTAATCTTAGTAGAAGCTCAACTAGTGTACATCAATATCCAATGGTCTCCAAAATTATACATGATCCACCACCACAAAATCTAGAAGAGACAAGTCCCTCATTAGACATAGATACCTTTATGAATCAACCAAGAAACACAACCATTGTTAATGCCATCATAGATAGAAATAGGGAAACCATCATGGTGAACTTCTTGAGAGACAACATTGGTATTTTTGGCTTTGGGAGACCACCACCTTTGGACATATTTGATCCTACCCATCCCTTTCTTGGAAGAATACCACCACCTATTGGTCCATTTGATCCTAATGACCTATTGGTCCATTTGATCCTAATGACCCCTTTTCATACCAAAAATAGGACATCAAATGATGCAAGAAGAACACATGGACTCAAATATACCATCAACCCAACTCCATGCTCCCATTCATAGAAGTAATCAACTTGCTATAGCATAATCATTAGTCTACACAACATCCCAACATACCACTACTATACCATCCATGTCTAAAAATATTATCACCATTCCTACTTTAATTTCACAATCAACTTCTATTCCACTAAGTAGTATTGCACCCTCTTTCCCTCAATCTTCCACTTCCACTTCATATGCATCCACTCACACTACAACCAATCCCTCTCAGTAGAACACCCAATTAATACTTCATTACGCCATGGGGATTACTTCTTTAGTAGATAGAAATCAACCTTTTATCCCACCCATTATCAGTATCAATCTATTTTTTGTCAGTCAAAACATCACCACTCCATTTCCACTTGGTCCTTTTAATTTTACACAATCACAAAGACCACCTAAAAATATTTTCACTAGAAATCCATTCATGCCTAATTTCCAACCACCACCACCATCCTTTTTCAACCCCACACCTACCATCATGAATTATTTCTCCATGCCACCTCTAGGAAACAACCAAACAATACCAAGAATAGGAACATTTCCTTACACTAACTATTGGGCTCCATACAAATCCTAGTTGCCACCTCAATTGAGCACACAATTCCAAACTATAGAACAACTATATCCACCACCACCCCCCTTCCAAAAAATTCCACTATAATCATCACATGTCCAAACCTCCTTATAAAATCCTCCAACTAGACAATAGTCTCACATCTACCCTCTACCACAACCACCACCTTATTAAAAATACATCTAGCAAGAACAAAAATATGTCCAACCACCATTTCAGCAACCTATAAATCTCATCCCAATAGTAGTGCAATCCACATTCCATCCACCACAACATACAAACCAAATACACCTCTATTCACCTATGACATCTAATACATACCCTCCACTAGAAGCACTAAGATTGGAGGCATTGATAGAAAGACCTGTCAACCCTGAGTGGGAAGAAATGAAAAGTTCTCTAAAGCACTCAAGGATGGAACTAAATCCAAGACCTTAAAGTTTGAGAATTATTGTCCATATCCCTTTGACAAGACTATAATAATGACACACTTCCATAATAATTTGAAGTCCCCAAATTTGACAAATTTAGGGGGAAAGGAGATCTGGTCACACATGTCAAAGAGTATTATATGCACTACCAAGAAGTGGCTTACACTAACATATTCCTTATGCAACTTTCATGTAAAAGTCTAGCAAGATTTTCTATTGAATGGTTCTGTCACATACCCTAGGGCACAATTCATACCTTTTCTGATCCTTCAAAAGCCTTTGTGGCCCAATATGCTCACCTAGTTGAAACCAAGTTATTTGTCATAGATCTAGTCCACACAAAATCAAAAGGGAGGGGAAATCCTCTCTGATTACTTATAGCAATGGAAAACTCTCACAAATTAGATGTCATGAACCCTACCCAAATTCATCCTTGTCAAGATGTTCATTAAAAATGCACATCCTAATCTTGCACAACACATGGTTATGAATTTCTTAAAAACATACAAAGACATCAAGAAGAAGGGGATGATCCTCAAGAAAGGACTCATTAAATATGGTGTCATCAAAATTTACAAAGAAAACACCCAAGAATGAGGATAATATAATGACAAGCCATGGTATTGGAACAAGAACAAAAACATAGTCATGAATGTTGCCACAGATACCTGACAAGTTCATGTGGTCTAAGTAGCAATGCACCAAATACTCCTTATCAACAAATGCTGCAACAAAAAAAATTAACCTATCAACAAAGTGTGTACCAAAAATCCTACCAACAACCCCTATCATAGCACACTTAGCACAATACACAAGCACCAAATCCTCAACATCAAACCAATGCCATTACTATCATAGTAGGTCCACGATGGCAAGTCCAAAGGAAATCCCAAGTATACACCCCTTTGGAGGAGCCCCTTGACATCATTTTTGGAAAATTGGCCTAAGACAATCTTGATGGGTGGTTGTTCTACATGAGGCCAACGATAGGAATCCTTCACACAATTCCTTTATTAGAAAGATAATCTTTTGAGATCAACTCCAAGGTTCTATATTTGTCTTGCAACATACCAAAATCTACTTAGTTGAAGATAAATGTGATTGTTCACAAAGAGACCTTTGATGGTTCTATTTTGATCTCAAAATGAAGTAAAATCTGTTTGCTACCTTAAAATAACACACAAAAGAACAATGTTTTTGTATTTTCTATTTTTCAATGAATGCAATCTAATAGTGCAACTAATATGAGTTCCTATTCTAACAAGGGGTTAGCAAAGAAAATAATAGAACTAAAAGAAAATAACATGAAATTAAAAAACCTAATGGACATAAGCTACAGAAAACAACATGCTACGAGTTAAGCTTTCGAATAAATCGGTAGGAAACCAATGAAAATAGGAGCAACACTTCCTAGAATCCATTGATGCAATCGTCGATGATAAACTTTAACAATTGTATGATATTTCACCTTTCATCAAATCACAAGGCCACAGAAAGTGTGCTCATGCGAGACAAAAAATTATGCAGACACAATTTGATGATATCTTCTCAAGCTAGATATGTCAACAAAATTCGTAATACTATAGAAAATAATAGAACTAAAAGATCGTACAACTAGAAATAATGCAATAAACCTTTTGTTCAATCACAATCTCATGAAAAAAATTCACAAAACAATAAAACATTTAGGCAAAAATCACTACACTCCAAATGCGAGCACCAAAAGTATAATTTTATTGCATAATAATGGCAACCTTTGTTACATATTACAATGGGGTATTTATAAGAAATTGTCTCCTCAATTTGTGTTGAGAGTGATATATTCTTCATGCAATAAAATGATTTTAACTAATAAAACAAACTCAATATATACAAACTAATAATTAATCTAGTGCTTAGAAGGAGTCCATCCATATTTTATTCATTAATTGGATGCATGAGACATTTACATGTCAAAAAAAAAAATGAGAGAAGAAATAGGAGGAAGCCTTCAGTCAAAGTAGGAGTTTCTAGAGGTGCCAAAAATAGATGCTAGTCCTTTACTAGGCATGTGTCGAAGTTAAACTGTCATCAGAATGCATTCTTGTTGCATGGAAAGCACTATTTTTAGAACAAGTAGTTAACTGTCGATGCACCTCTAAATTGTGGAGCTGCGGAGCTACGTACCTAAATACCTACACACCTATGGAGCTGCAGACCTTGACAAGGTCAAAAATCTCAAAACTTTATTAAGTGTCAAAATTAAAATTCTGGCATCTAGGTTTCGATCTTCTTCATCCCAAAGCTATGTTTGGATGTTTTCCCTTGAATTTCTCTATCATCTCAGCAATTTTAGCCGCATTCAAAAGATCTAAAGCCTCATATTTATCTTTTAGCTTATGTCTATAATTGACTACATCAACTTGGGTATTAGCAAAATCCTCGAGTTTGGTATCCAATTCTAACAATACTTTTTTAGACCTAAAGGCTTGTCAGATGTCCTCATCATTAGCAACCTCCACAAAAATCTTCCTCAAATTCTCCACTACTATCTCTATAGGTAAAAAATTTTCTCATTCCTCATCTTCAAAAATATCCAAGCATACATCATTGTAGTGTCTCTCTACTTCCAAAATTCACTCTCAAGCTTGGTCCTTGAGCTGATGAATCTCCTCATGTAATGTTCCCATTACCTAATTTCTATCCACTATCTTCTCTATCCAATCGTTGATCATATCCAATTCTTCTCTAGTATATACATCAATCAAAACTTGGTATCTTTGGCCCATTATGGCTTGTAGAGTCTAAAAATCCTTACTCTAGGCCTATACCACATCCATGATACTGAATTCCTACTTCAAAAATGCTATGATCATATTCACATTCTCTTGTATAGCATGCATAAACTTCAAATTCCCTGTGATGATTGTAACACCTTTCTCCTCAAAACTTTCTCACCACTCTTAACAAGCCTTAAAAATTGGATCTTGTTCTACACCTCCCCCTTCTCTAAGTACAATGTTCAAGGTATACTCATGGTGTTCAGGATCCAAAGGACCAACTATTTTGGCTAGACATCCTTTTAGGATCTCAACTTGCCTTCGAAGTTCTTGGAGTTTGACCTCATCTTGTTCCATATGCTTAAGGACCTCCTTGACTCCTAGAGTCATCATTAATTGGGTTGAATCCCATCTAGGCCTCCCCAACATAACATCTTTTAATTCATAATCCTCAAGACCAAGGCCTTCCACATCTATGCCTTTAGGAGGGAGAGCCACTTGTGAAAATAACTCTTGATTCCTTATGTTGGTGATAAATACCAATGGCACTACCTCATGTGATGGAGACTCAGGTTAATTCAATTTTTTTGCAATGTCACAAATGTCTTCTTCTGAAGCACAAAATTGAGGTTTAGTACTCTTCATTATTTCCTTTTGGATCCATCTAGGGATATGTCCTACTAAGGTCCTAGCTCCTGATGATGAAGGAGTATGTTCTACAACCTCCTTCCCTTTGTTGCTCCTACTCAAAGTTGTATCCTATTGGGAGGGCTCTTCTTTTTTAGCCTCAATCTTAGTGGACCCTTTAGCCTAAAACTTTGTATCTTGGGAAGGTGGTTGAGAATATTCCACCATTTGTCCCTCATTTGATACTTCATCTGTTGCTATTTGTTCTAGTTGCTTCTTTGATGATGGTTCCTTCTGAACCTACTCTTCCTTTGAACTCTAAGGTGGGGGAGTCACCGAGCCATGTTCTATCATTGTAACTCATGGTGGAGATGGAGGAGTAAGATCAGGACCCTATGTATCTAGCACAATTTTCATCCAGTATTCTTGTTGAGGTTCACTTGTAGGGGTGTCCCTGATCTTATCGCCAATCAGTTCTATACCTATAGGCATGAAATCAAAATCTGACATTGAGAAAACATCGTCAAACTCTTCACTTTTCTCATCCACCCACTATTGTACTACATCTTCCAAAGAAGAGAGTTCTAAGGGTTCTCCTTGAGTGGATGGTGGGGTACCCATGGCACTCTTTCTCCTTTACAACTTTGTTGCTCTAGCTAGCTGAGTTCTTCCTTGTAGGGGCAATTGTTCCTCTTCCTCTTCTAATTTTGTTTCTTCTTCCTCTTTATCTCCCTCTGGAATGGTTTTGGGGATAGATGTTTTAGGCACTAATCTTCTACTAATCCTTTACCTTTTCTTCATCTGAATCTTAATACTCTTCTTATGTTTCTTTGGGACAAAAGGAGAAGCTAGCTCTTCTTGTGTAGGAGGAATCAAGGCTTGTGGAACCTATCCCTCTTCTAGTTGTCTAAACACAATGGGAGGCAACTAAGGTTCATCCTAGACTTGAGTAGCTCCAGTATCCTTGGACCCTTGGGCACTCTATTCTTGCTACTAGGGAGGCACCTATTTTGCAACTTATTTTTCTTGAATCCTCTAAGGGGAGGTCCTCTTTCTTTAATTCTTTCCCTTCCTTTTAGGAGGGTGATAATATCCAACTGGGTGATCAAGTTGGTATACCATCTCTAGCCTGATAGGAGACTGGGTTGCGAAGGTAAGAATTGTTACTTTCTTCCCTCTACCTCTTTCTAGGTGGGCATGTGCATGGAAGATCACTGTATCAGGAATTGGATCAAGTGGAAAAGGTTTCTTGATCTAATCCTTCATCATTTTGATGACATGCCTCACTCGATGATTAATATCATCAACCTCCTCCTTGTCAACCTCAACATTCATAATGGGTCTTTCACCAATTTTTTCATTGTTGAATAGGGGGTCCAGTAACTCCTTAGAATCCTATTGCTTTATTTCCTTTGGGATGTTCAACTGGAGCCTTTTTTTTCTAGATACAAATTCATCCTATAGTAGTCCCTAATGTAGACATTGTAGTCATTTGTGGCATTCATCCAGTGATCTTCAAAAAAATCCTCATGATGGAAGTCCTTTCTTACTAGACTCTCCACTCTCCTAACATTGTCAAAATAGTTTCGAGGAGAGTTGTACTCTTCAAGGGGATAATTCTCTCATTCCCACTAAAAGGATGGAATATCCTACTTTTGTTTCACCTGATATGGTCCAATGACCAATGGCCATGCCTAGCAAGGTCTTTGTTGTCTCTTTATCTTCTCATAGGCTGACTCAATTTTTTAGGATATCTCCAACAACACTAGTTTGTCAATTGGGTATCTTGGGAGCTTCTTAGGATTGACAGATGCACTAGGTACCCATAGATAGGTGAATGTTTTGAACTGGATGAAGTAGGCTCTAAGAGCTATTATCTATGCTTTGGCTTCATCAGATAAAATTTTTCCATAGTCTCCCTTAATGAATTGAATGGTATCAAAGATGAATGCATCATTCACAATTCTATATTCCTTGCTCTGCAGTGAGAGTTTCTTCTTCACCAACTGAGGGTAGACTATGTATAGCCAGGCATTAGGATCCTGCATACTACCTCTTTTGTACAAACCCAGGTAGTTTGTCACCCTTGCTGCAAGTAGGTATACCATGTAAGAAGTCATGTAAAAATTCTTCTTGTCCTTTACCATCCTCAGTTGCTCACACAAGTTTTCACTTAGTGTGGTAGCCTAGTCCAATGGTATCTTTTCCTGTCTAATGGTCTAAATGAAGTTGACC
Organism: Cupressus sempervirens; assembly: GCA_028749045.1. Taxonomy (NCBI): domain Eukaryota; kingdom Viridiplantae; phylum Streptophyta; class Pinopsida; order Cupressales; family Cupressaceae; genus Cupressus; species Cupressus sempervirens. Next base: position 793,479,096 of record CM053785.1, read on the forward strand.
ATGAAGGTGGTGAGGTGGCCCACTATAGGTAAGCCCATAAATCTTCTTAGGAGAATGATATAGTATCAAATATCTTCATGTATGCCCAAGTCATATCCACTTTACCTATTATCACTCCCCAAGAAGGCTTCTTGATTAGGTAGGAGGATTGTATGATGTCGATCGCATCCTATTGATGCTCCCTGTACCATCTTTCAATTATTTCATATGAGAGTCTTATAAACTAGTATGCTCTTGGGAGATGGAAGACCCTCTCAATATTGTTAGGTCGTAGGTCCAACACAACTTCTCCTGTGACATTTTTGACAACCCTTTCTTTAGGAACAAAATGTTGTGCTAGGGCCATGATTAGTTTTGTTGATTGTACTAACATAGGATATGACATTGCGTTCACCAACATATAATGGATCAACATAGATACCAAGGCTAACCTCTTTGTTGGTTTATTATAGATTCTAAGGAATTCTCCTAGATCCATGTGCCCTAAGTCAATATCTCAAATTTCTATGTAATCATCATGGAATCTCAACTTTGAGGGAATGCCTTGGAGTTTGAAAACTATAGGTTTGGATGCTACTTCAAATGTGGGTGCCATTTGATCACCTGTACATTATGAGAAAATGTTTATTAGTTCAAAGTAATAAAGACTTAGAAATAAAATTGGTTGCATGCATGATGAAAATGTTTTATGGATATGGGTTCACTAGGTTGTGAAAAGTTTTAATTGTACACTTGGACCTTGGCTAACTAATTCACTACACTCTTAGTTATTCTAAAGAATTCAAACAATATGCACTGAGCACTAGTAAAATTGCACAGTGTGAAGTATGTTTAAGATAAGTATGATGAGTTTGTGGCACAAAATTCAAGAGAAACCATTTTTAGGTGAATCTACTGAGGATTCTAAGAGAAGTTTCTAGAGGGGACCTAATGGAAAGTAGGGAGGATTCAATGAATCTAACCTAACCCTAAGATGGACAATTGTGACTAAGCAAAAAAAGATCAAAAATATCTAGATATGGGGATATGAGGCTAGAAGAAAAGTGTCAAGAGTGCAAACTAGAGAAAGAAAAGAAGTCTAGAATCAATGCTTCATATAGTGGCTGAAGGAAAGAACCTACTATTGGCACACTAAGCATGAAGTCTTAACAAGGTAAAGGCTTCAAGGGCAAACAAGAAATTAGAGGTTAAAGGAATGAATGGCAAGTAGAATGAAGGATTGAATACAAGATTTGAAATCTATAAGTGAGTTGTTTTGTTATCAGATCAAGTCCTACTACTACTTTCTAACAATTGTATTAGTTTGGATAGATTCTTTAAATTAAGGTTGACCTAACAGTCATGAGTAACTCCTTTAACTGAGTGACATTCTAAATAAAATGTTCTAAAGTACTCTAAAAAGGCTCACTCCTAATAGGGTGATTAAAATCTTTTAATCAATATCACATTTAACAGTGTACATTGTAACCTTTAATAGCATTAGCTCGTCACTGGGCTCACTTTAGAAGAGTGAAAATTTCTAGCATGTTGTTGGTGGTTTTTCCCAAATTGGGTTTCCATATTAAATCCTTGTGTCAAATTGTGAGAATGAGTTTGTGATGTTTAATGTTTATATTTCTATAATGTTATTTTGACCTAGGACATTAACCTACTAAGTTATGGAGATATTGGTTGATCTAATCAATGCATGCACATATATGTTTAGTGAGTAATGAAAAGTTTTTTTTGTACATTTGGACCTTGGATAACTAATTCACCCCCCATCTTAGTTATTATAAATACTCAAACAATTGGTATTAGAGCCATTGGTGCTTGTGAGGAGATAGTTTAAAGGTACTAGAAGCTAAAGATCAAGATGCATAGAAAGGAGGTACCTAAGCTAAACAAGGACAACTTTCTCCATGACAAAGTTTAATGAAGCTGCATCTAGGAGGAATTGGATATTTTGCAATGTCAACTATGACTACCAAATTTGTGGAAGTATAAATCAATTGAAAGAGAAGAAAGAACACAATTAGGAAGTGTTGGAGATTACATCTTCCCAAAGCTATTCAAATTTTGATGACATCAAGGAGTATACTTTTGCTAAACAAATGTGGGATTCCCTAAAGAAGATCTATGGAGGATATAAGAATGTTCTAAGAGCCAAGGTAGAATGTATAAGAGAATGCAAGAAGGTGAGACTATAGTTAAGTATTGTGCAAGATTTAGAGAGGTTTTTAATGCAATGAGAGGATCAAATGGAAAGATTAAAGATGAGACTATGATTAGCAAAGCATTGAGAACCCTGTTGCCTATCTATGCTATTAAGTCTCTTCCATACAAGAATTGAGATGTACTCCTAGTAATAATCTGACCCTAGAAGGACTTGTTGGTAGACTCATTGCTTTTGAACTTTCAAATTTTGATAATTTCAAAACTGAGAATGTTGAATCTTCTTTCAAAGGTAATACAGCACTCAAAGAAGCTAAAGACAAGAGTAAGAAAAAGGTCAAACATGTTGCCAGTGATAGTGATAGAGATAAAGAAGATGTAGAAGAGCTTGAAGCATTGATGGCTAGGAGATTTCATAGAGGCAAAGAAAAATACAAAGGTAAGTTACCTATCATATATTTTAATTGTAATGAGGTTGGCCATATTGCAATAAGATGTCTTGAGAAGAAGATGATAAAAAATGGAGACAAATACAAAGGCAAAAGAGATGAGAACAACATAGACTATAAAGACAAAGGAAAGAAGGCTTGTTACATTGTTGAAAAACAATCCAATGAAGAATCAAATGATCATGATAATGAAGTTGTGTATGTTTCTACCAAAGATGATTCTAATGAAGATGAGGCAACTACATTAGTATCTTATGCAAACAAGAGTGATAGATGGATCCTTGATAGTGGATGTTCCCATCACATGATTGGAGAGAAAATCAAGTTCAAAATCCTTTAGCATTACAATAGAAATAGTGGTAGATTTGGTAATGATGCACCTTGTCTCATAAAAGGTAAAGGATCAATAAGATTGATAGACAAGATCATATGTGACAATGCTTACTATTTGGAAGGACCTAACTACAATATGTTAATTGCATCACAATTGAGTAGTTCAAGATGTAAAGTTGAATTTGAACACAAGAAAGCTAAGATTTATGATACTGATGGTGAACTCATTGGAAGTGATGACCAAAAAAGAGGTATTTTTTTTTAATCTTGACATGAGTGAAGCAACTTGTCTTTTTGTACAAATTGAGAATCTGTGGTTATGGAAAAAAAGGTTATGTCATGTAAATCTTCATAACTTGGTCAGTATTAGTAAGATGAAAAAGAGTTAGAGGTTTGCTGAAAATGAAGAAGCCCAATAATGTGATTTGTGAACAATTTCAGTTCAACAAAATGACAAAGTCTAGTTTCAAGAGTAAGACTCATACTTTAAAAAAAAACTTGGAATTAGTTCATACTTATATATGTGGTCCAATTGATGTACAAAGTTACAGAGGTGACAAATACTTCATTCTCTTTGTTAATGATTATTCTCGAATGATGAAATTGATGTTTTTGAGAGGAAAATCTGATGTTTTTCAAATGTTTAAGTGGTATCTAGCATGAGTTTAAAAAGAAAATGGTAAAATTTTAAAGTGTTTGAGATGTAATAGAGGTGGAGAGTTTACATCTAATAAATTCAATAATTGCTGCAATGATATAGGAATCAAGAGATAAACTTTTGCACCTAGGAACCCTCCATAAAATGGGATAGTTGAAAAAAGAAATAAATTTTTGATGGACTATACTAGGATATTGATGATGGGGAAGAATGATGCTTTGAAATATTGGAGAGAAGATGTCAGTAACACTATCTATACCTTGAACCGAGAACAAGTGAAGAAAGGAACAAATATCATACATTTTGAATTATGGTATGGATACTCACCAAATGTCAAATATTTTAAAGTATTTGGAAGAAAGTGTTACATTATAAAGGACAAAAAACAAGGTAAACTTGATGCTAAAAGTGAAGAAGGCATATTTCTAGGTTATTCCACAAGAAGTAAATTCTAAAACTAAGAAAATTGTGGAAAGTTTCAATGTAAAAGTTGATTATCATACATAAATACATGAAGATTAACCAAATAAGGAATTTTAAGATTACAAAACCTTTGTGTACTACTATGAAGGCATGTTTACTAATGCTGATGATTTTAAAAATCAAGCTGCTAATCAACAAGAACCAATGACTATCAAGTCACATACTATGGATTTTGAGTTGTAGTCAAAAGTTGAGTTGCAGTTTGATGTCGAGATCATTTTAGAAGAGAGGAATGTTGAGTTACCTAATAGAGATGTACATAGTGAACCTAAGATTGAAATTCAAGAATGACTTATTATTGAAGAAAGAACAATGCAACCAAGATTATCCAAATATGTTAGAAGACACCATCCTACTAAACAAATCATTGGAGGAAAAGAAGATGGGCCAATGACAAGGAACATATTGAAAAAATAACACATGTTTGTTAAGCACACATGAACCTAGACCACTAAAGGATGTATTAGAAAATGAAGATTGGATAAAATTCATGAATAATGAAATTGATCAGATTGAGAAGAACAAAACCTAGACATTAGTACCTAGTTGAGAAGACAATAATGTTATTGGAACCAAGTTGGTGTATAGAAAAAAATTGGATGAGAATGGTGAAGCGACAAGGAATAAGGCAAGGCTAGTTTGTAAAGGTTATAATGCACAAGATGAGGAATTGACTATGGAGAGACATTTTCCCTAGTTCCAAGATTGGAAGGAGTAAGAGCTCCACTTTCTTACTTTGAATACAAAGGATTCAATGTTTATCAAATGGATGTTAAGTCAACATTTCTAAATAATGTATTGGAAGAAGTTTACATTGAACAACTTGGAGGATTTGTTGATCCTAACAATAAGAACATGGTATTTAGATTGCACAAGGCTTTATATGGCTTAAAGCAAGCTCCTAGAGCATGGTATGAAAGATTTCATAACTATCTTGTGAAGATTAGTTTTGAGAAGACTGATGACAACAACAACCTATACTTGAAAATTGAAGGAGGAAAATTAATTTTACTAGATGAAATATTTTTTGATGATATCATATTTTTTAGGAAAAAATGCATTGTGTAAGACATTTGTAGATGAGATGATGAAAGAATTTGAGATGTCTATGTTTGAAGAGATAAAGTTTTTTGTTGGATTATATGTGTATTAGATGAAATATTGTATTTACATTACTCAGTTTAAGTATGTAAAGGAAATATTGAAAATTTTTGGTGTGGAAGATTCAAGACTAGTTGGCACTCCCATGGTGATAGGACACAAACTATCAAAAATTGATGATTCCACTGAGGTAAATCAAACATTGTATAGATATAGATTTATGATTCAGAATTGCAATATGTAGTATGTGTAGAGGACCTAATATTGCACTAGCTATTGGGATTTTTGCAAGATTTTGTACAAATCCTAAGGACAATCACTTACTAGCTATCAAAAGGATTATGAGATATCTAAAAGGGACATAATATTATGGTCTATACTACATCAAGAATGATAATTTTGAATTGAGAGCCTATACATATGTTAATTGGGTTGGAAACATTGATGTTAAATCCTTGTGTCAAATTGTTTGAATGAGTTTGTGATGTTTAATGTTTATATTTTTGCAAATTTATTTTGACCTAAGACAATAACCTACTAAGTTATGGAGATATTGGCTAATCTAATCAATGCATGCACATATATGTTTGGTGAGCACTGAAAAGTTTTATTTGTACATTTGGACTTTAGATAACTAATTCAATGCCCCAGTCAGTTATTCTAAGTAATCTAATAAATCCTCTTCCATCTCTTATCATCATTTAAACCCTCTCAAATTCATCAAATCCATCCAATTCTGATCCACATTTATTACTCCTAGCATACTCGAACTCCATCTAATGAACCTCATGAGTTCATCCTCCATATATTGATCCACATCGAAGAACCTCCATATCACACAGGGTGTCTTATAGGAGTATGGATATCATGAATCTCCACTTGTATTTCTTGATAAGATGCCAAAAGTTCATTAGCATCTCTCTTTTCCTTCCTGGTCTCTTTGTTTTCAATTTAGGGCTTGTAACCTTTTTGAGCCCCAAATTTTCCTATCTTTCATTTATTGTTTCAATATCCCTTTAAGTCCTTCTTGTGTCTTCTTTTCCTCCTATGATCTTCCTATTTTTATTGTGCCTTCTTTCTATTTACAACATTATCTCATATTTATAACAATACTCTTTACTATTTTATAGGGCTTGTTGGGGGCTGAAATTTCTCAAGTTGATGATGCCATACTTTTTGCCATTAACTTTGGCTTGACAGCTATGTGGTATCATCGATTTAAAACCTATCAAGTTTATGATTTTATTTGAACTCATGATGTGTCTTATTGATTCTTCTTATGTTATATTTGTTTCTTCTTTAGGCTACTCCACATAGCTCAAGGTTTAGAGGAAAGGGAAGGAAATCAATATGAACACCGAAATAAAAAAAGGCATTAAATATAAGTCAAGTTTATATTTTGAAATTTATTACGAATGAATTTTTATACATGTACTCAATATTGATGAATACATATTGACTTGTTTTTTAAATATATGTAGAGACAATTGGGTTTTATATAGTTGATGAATTCTCTCGAGACTTCCAATGTTGAGGCAATGGAAGAGGTAAAATTTCATGTTTTCCTTCTCATAAATTTTAGGTTATAGTATGTATTTTTTCTATATACATATTAAATAGTTACATTTACAAATGAGTACATGTTTTTTTTTCTTCCACTTTTATAGTAATTATCAACAATTTTTCATATTAACATGTGTTATTTATATTTTACCCATTACAACACTCTCTAAGACTTTGTGAAAATCCTTTCCCATTTTATTTTGTTAGGAGTCCCAAGTGTCAAAGATGGGGTCAAACACAATAGAGGCTAGAGGTATGTATGTAGATTCTTGGTTGAATTCCTCTTGTAATCTCAACTTGGATTGCTTGAGTGTGTGATAGAAATCCCTAATGTCTACTATACAATTCTAACATTTTATTGCTTACCATATAGGTTGGGCCTCATGCCAAAATTGATTCATCAATTTTTGTGCCTCCTTCTAGCACGCGAGATACATCTTAGGCTGCAATATTCTTTTTTGTTTCTTTAGTCAATTTGGAATCTATAATGTCACTCTATATTTCTAACATTTTATCACTTACCATACATGGTGTAGGAGCACCTTAGGGGAAAGGAAAACCCTAATAGAAATTTTTTCTTTTAAATGGCCTAGCCAACCATTTCCCAAATAAGGACTAGTTATAAAGTCCCAAGGTGTGTTGGAGAATGTGTCAGAAGGTTGAGTGCAAGTGTTGGTCATGTTTTAGTTGTTAAGTCCTAGTTAGTGCTAATAGGTCCTAATAGGGTCAACTATGGTAAAAGTTAAAAAATAAATAAAAAATGAGGTATGATTGTTAAAATATGGTCCATATGTGTTTTTGAGTCAAATTGGATGGGTTGGAGTCACACTTGTCAAGTTGGGAATGACACATGGTCATTTTTGCAAAAATTGTGAAAGTTGCTAATGACAACTTTTCCTAAAAAGTTGGAGGGAGATTTAATTAGGTTTGGGACTTGACCTTAGGGTCATTATAGGTGGAGTAGGAGTATAAAATCTCATCCAAAACCTAAAAAAAGGGGAGACCTTTTTGTGTATAGTTTGGAAATAAGAACAACACTAACTATAATGACAATTTTTGGGGTTTTGTTCTTCATTTATAATTTAATGGATTAAAAGGATGAATGTTGCCATTGGATAGGTTAGTGTGAGACTTTTGAACTATTTTTGCATGGTTTTTTTTGAAGTTTTTAATATAGCTATTGTTGTTTTCTAATAAGTTTTAATTCCCCTATTTTATTGCCCTGTATCTTGAGTTCCAACCATGGGATCTTGATGGCCACTTGGAATCAAGAAGTACACATTGTGCATAATGTAAATATGGAAGGAAGAGTTAGAAGGTGTCCATTTTATAATTTTTCAAGTGATCCCTAAGCAAGCCTGAAGATGTTTGGCTAGGAATTAAAATGCTTGCAGGAGAGTTTTAATGTGTTTGCTTGATTGGTATGAGAAAATATTGATTGGGGAAATGAAATAGGGAGAGTCAAGGGTATACATGATAGAGAAGAATTCCTGAGAAGAATATTCAAAAAAACCAAGAAGAAATTCTTGATATTGCCTTAGAAACCCTCAAGCATGGGGTTTTTTGGAAAAAGTATTGTACAAATGCTATGGGAGTCTGAAACCCATAAACTCTTTGAGACTAGGTTATTGTGAAAAGATGGTGCAGAATGGTTGGTAAATGACCAAGAAAATTATGAGGGTTAAAAATTTATGCATTTTACATGTTTGAAGCCCTGGGTGAGTTTGTGTGCTTGTTGAGCACAAAGTTGCTTAGTTGGGGTTTTAAGAGTTAGGAGTGTATTTTGAATTGATAGGTAAGTATCTAAGTTAAAGAAGAACAAGAAAAGATCATCTAGTGTAGGGTATTAGGAAAGAACCCTAAGAAGGATAAGAAAAATCTTTAGTTAGAGAAAAAAGGCTCAAAGTGTGAGAAACTCCCACATCAATATAGGTTGTGCCTCATACCAGCGCTGAATCAATAGTGGTTGTACATCCTACTAGCATGAGAGATCTAGCTTAGGTTGTAGGAAGTTTTATTATTTTATTTGGAATCCCTAATTCCACTCTATAATGCTAATATTTATCACTTACCATATAGGTTGTGCCTCATACTAGCACTGATTCATCAGTGGTTGTACCTCCTACTAGATGAGAGATCTAGCTCAGTCTGCAGTGCATTTTTTTTTTTAAACTCTATTTGGAATCCCAAATTCCACTCTATAATGCTAAAATTTTATCACTTACTATATATTTTATGCCTCATACAACACTAATTCATTAGTGGTTGTGCCTCCTGCTAGCATGAGAGATCTAGCTTAGGTTGCAATACATTTTTTTATATTTTTACTCTATTTAGAATCCCTAATGCCTATCTATAATTTTAACATTTTAACACTTACCATAGAGGTTGTGCCTCACACTAGGACTGATTCATCAGTGGTTGTGCCTCCTATGAGCATTGATTAATCAATAATTGTGTCTCTTATTGTGACTCTACCTCATCATTTTGTTAGGAGTCCCATTCATCAAAAAAAGGAGCCCATTACCATTATCATTCAATCCAACTATGGGAAATAGGGATGAGGCAATGAAAAACTCAATTATCCACAATATAGAACCCAATTTCAAGATATTTTAATATTTCTTATAGATAAGATAGTTGATAGTGTATTTTAATTTTTCTTCTGCAAACACCTGACAAGCTACATACTACATCAAATAGGCTCACTTTTGATGATCCTACATAGTCATAGATATTGATAGTGATATACATATGTATTTGTGGTCATCACATGCCATTGACATATATTCAACTTTTGTATTGTATTTGTGCGAGATTTTTATTGTGCACATTCGACATTTCTATTGTACATGTTTGACATTTGTTGGGTATTCAACTTTTCTATTGTATTGATGAGACATAACATATTTTTGTAACTATATGATTGATATGGCATAATATATTGTTTATTTTCATATACATTAAACTTGGATTTCTATCCAATATGTTCAGTATGCACATACAAACTTTTATTTCATCTTACTTTCTTGTAATTAATCAAACACATGAACATTCATTATTTTAAATAGAAAATGTAACATGTTTATTGAATTCATTATAACGTGTAGTAACACTCATATGTCAAATATTTTCATGTAATAAGACATTAAAAGTAAAAATATGTAATGATTTTTGTATTTGTCTCAAATATGTGATGACGGGCCACACCACCCGTACCAACTCACAACCAAAAATGCAACAAGATGGAGATAGAGAGATGACAAAAAAAATGCTTCATAAAGCATCCATTAATACTTGAAATTCATTAAAAGAGATTACATTTGAAGAGCTTACAATTCAAGAACTTCTATAACTTCCAACTTCCATTCGAAGAGCTTCCTTTTCTCGAGCTTCTATATCTTCAACTTGATTACAAATGATAATAGGCCTTCCTTAAATAGGCACTTCTAACCCAAGACATTACAAACACAACCAATGTGGGATAAAAGGTAAATACAACTTACCTTTAAATAAATATTAAATTCCCACCCAAATACAACTAAGCACCCAACAAATATTAAATACATGATTTAAGGATCTTTCCACAAACTTCTAAATTGCCACCTATACACCTTGAAAATAGAAATCTCCTTTTCCTTTCTTTTCTCCTTTTTATTTTTTTATTATTTCTCCTCTAATTTTCGTCACTTTCTCTCTCCTCCACAATTTTTTTTTTTTTTTCTTCCTCTTTTTTTTTTTTTTTTTTTTCTAATAATTTAATTTTCCCATGTAAGATGCTCCTGCATCAGACTCCCCTGGTAGATAGAAAAGTGTGTCCCACACTTTGATGTCAAAAGAAAGATATAGAACCATCTTCATCTTCACCACAAGCTTCCACCTCAACAGGACAAGAAAACCAACATGCAAATCTTCCACATTTTTTTTTTTTGCTGATGCATGATGCTCCTGCATCGGACTCCCATGGTAGGAAAAATTTTGTGAGTATGGAGTCACAAAATGAAGTAGCCATTGTTGACATAATTTTTTTCCTCTTCCTCCAACACATAGCTGGAACAAGTATCCGATGCTGATATATTTCCTTCTTTCTTCTTTTCCAACACTTGGCTGGAACAATTGTTTGTTGCTGAAAATGCTCCCTTGCAATGAACTCTATCCAAGTATAACTCTCATCCTCATTCAATCTTGTTGAATTAATTACACCTGTAATAAATCCAGCAACACCATACCAATCTTTCTTTGCATACCACACTTTATTAACAAGATCCTCATGCAAACCATCATTAGTATCTTTCAAAATCACCTCAAATTCAGCATCATATAATTCATAAGAATTTACCTCTTTGACATATTCATCTTTTTTTGCCTCTTTCATGCATGTAACTACTTCACTTGTTGGATCTCCAACTAAGGCACTATACTTCTCATCCATTGCTGCAATCTTCAAATAATCTTGATCTACTTCAGGTTCGTAAGTCTTGTCATCTTTATGTTCTTCCTCTTCTCATTCATCTTCTTCAACTTTAGGTTCACAAATGATTTCCTCTTCATCTGCTTGCTCTTCCACTGGATCATCTTCCTTTTCCACATCCAAGGAATTATCAACATCTCTTTTCTAGTGACTTGCTCTTCTCTTCTGCAACTCAGCTTCTAATTCATTCACTTGCTTCTGCAAATCAACTAGCAATAATTGTTGATTTCTTGCTCTAAATTTCTCAAGTCGAGGAATCCTCAAAATCCATCCAATCACAAAAGTCATCTTCTTTGTTCTCTTCTCCATAATCAAGTCTTTAGAAGACAAATCTCATCCAAAACAAGAACCTTGTGCAAACTGCCTCACAGTCGGCGATCTATCTACACAATCAAGAACTTCTTGACAAACTTCAACCAACTCAAGGTCCTGGTGCAAACTGCCTCACGTTCGGCGATCTGTCCGCATGCTCAGGAACTCCCACTCTGATACCACTGATGACAGGCCACACCACCCGTACCAACTCACAACCAAAAATGCAACAAGATGGAGATAGAGAGATGACAAAAAAAATGCTTCATAAAGCATCCATTAATACTTGAAATTCATTAAAAGAGATTACATTTGAAGAGCTTACAATTCAAGAGCTTCTATAACTTCCAACTTCCATTCGAAGAGCTTCCTTTTCTCGAGCTTCCTTTAGAAGAGCTTCTATATCTTCAACTTGATTACAAATGATAATAGGCCTTCCTTAAATAGGCACTTCTAACCCAAGACATTACAAACACAACCAATGTGGGATAAAAGGTAAATACAACTTACCTTTAAATAAATATTAAATTCCCACCCAAATACAACTAAGCACCCAACAAATATTAAATACATGATTTAAGGATCTTTCCACAAACTTCTAAATTGCCACCTATACACCTTGAAAATAGAAATCTCCTTTTCCTTTCTTTTCTCCTTTTTATTTTTTTATTATTTCTCCTCTAATTTTCGTCACTTTCTCTCTCCTCCACAATTTTTTTTTTTCTTCCTATCTTTTTTTTTTTTTTCTAATAATTTAATTTTCCCATGTAAGATGCTCCTGCATCAGACTCCCCTGGTAGATAGAAAAGTGTGTCCCACACTTTGGTGTTAAAAGAAAGATATAGAACCATCTTCATCTTCACCACAAGCTTCCACCTCAACAGGACAAGAAAACCAACATGCAAATCTTCCACATTTTTTTTTTTTTTGCAGAGCATCATGCATCAATATGGCAGCCTAATAGTGCTTAGAGACCCTTAGGGATGCTTCTATTTAGTGTGGTTGATACCATTAGAGGGGCATTGTGGCTAAAATGAGGTTGGTTCTAGCCTAAACTTGACCAATTGGAGCTAACAAAGAAGACTATTTGATCCTAGGACCAATGGTTTGAAATATACACAACCTTGCTCATTTGAACTAAGCAACATTTCAACTTTTAGCAATAGGCAAGATATAAATGCTAAGTCCAAAAAAAGTCAAATCCATAAAAAATAAAATTGGTTATTTTAGACCTAGAAAATGAAATCTAGTAGAACCTAAAATTTTGTAAATACCTCATACAAGCTCAGAGAAATGCTCGATCAAAGATCATAGCCTAATGGTGCTTAGAGACCCTTAGAGATGCTTTCATTCAGTGTGGTTGATACCTTCAAAGGGATGTTGTGGCTGAAATGAGGTTGGTCATAGCATAAAACCAACCAAATGGAACAAACAAAGGATACAATTTGATCCTAGGACCAATGTATGGTTTGAAATATACACAACCTTTCTCATTTGAACTAAGAAAAATTGCAACATTTGGCAATAGGTGAGATATAGATGCCAAATCCAAATAAAGTCAAATCTCTAAAAATTAAGATGAATTGTTGTAGGCATAGATAACATGATCCTATAACACCTAACATCTCATCAATTCCTCACATGAGTTTGAAGAAATGATCGATCAAAGATCATAGCCCGATGGTGCTTAGAGACCCTTAGGGATTCTTTTATTGAGCATGGTTGATACTGTCAAACAGACACTATGGATGACATGACCTTGGTCCTAGCCTAAACTTGAATAACTAGAGATAATAGAGTACATGATTCAAACTTGGGGGGGGGGGGGGGGGGGGGTAAAATCAATTATCTAAGGTCCGGATGTACAAATAAAACTTTTCACAGCTTAGTGAACCCATATTCATAAATGCATCCATTAGATCATAAAATCACTTAAAATTTCTAGGTTACTATCAAATAAGCTTTGTAGAAATGTAAGCATGAAACATAATAGATTCAATAACACATTTGATACAATGATTTTATGTGGAATCCCAATTTGGGAGAATCACCAATAACATGCTACTCATTCTCACTCTTCTGAAGTGATGCCCTATGAAAGGTCAACCCTATCAAACATTATAATGCACACTATTAAATGTGACCTAGTTAGAGGATTTCAATCACCTTGTTAGGAGTGAGCCTTGTTAGAGAACTTTAGGTCATTCACTTATAATGTCACCCAACTAAAGAATTTACAAATGATTGTTAGATCAACCTTAATCCAAACGATTTACACTAGACTGGTACTTGATTAGAAAGTAACACTAAGGCTTGATTTGATAACAAATTACAACTCACTTGTAGATTACAGATCTATGTCTTAGTCCTCTATTTTTCTTAGCTTTCACACAGTTCAACTCTGATAGCTTATTCACCCTTCAAGCATTCATACTCTTAATCCTTCTTACTTTGCTTGCCAATAGTAGTCTCTTTTATTTGGTCTCTGAATGAAGCAATACCTTAGACCTCTTGTCTAAATTAGATTCTCGAACATTGACCAACCTTGCTTCTAACCAGCCATCTCTATAAATAAAAGATTAAGATAATTTTTAATTCATCCTCTATCATCCATTTTAGGGTTAGGTAAGATTAGGTAGGATTCAATGAATCTACCCATCTTTTCATTTAGTCCCTTCTAGAAACTTCTTCTTTAATCCTCTTTGAACTTGCCTTAAATTGGTTTACCATGAATTCTATATGACCAACTCATCATAGTTATATTCTATGTGCTTCACAAAATTCAAGAAAAAAAATTAGTCAGCTCATATTTTTCAAACATATGATTTAACATGAATACTGGCACTTGACATTAATATGTTATCACTCGGCTTCCATATTGCTCTTCCACTCATCTTCAACTAGATCACTTGCTAAACAAAGTTTACTGGTGCTCGACATCAACTAAACTTTACTTGGCTTATACTGTATCACTCAGCATATACTGAACTTTGACTTTTCTTGGCTCCAACTAATTTTCTACTCAGCTTGCACTAACTTTTCTGAGCACCTAATATCCACTTGATTCTTCTAGACTTAGTCAGTGTATCCAGCCTTTTCAACCTATTGAGCTATCATTTTTCTATAGTTCTAACCATAATTGTTGTTGTTGTAAGGACCAACATTGTTTCTCTAAAAAAATTATTTTTTCCTTGTGGTAACTTTAAATGAGTGAACTCATTGTTCATTTGTGACATAGTCTTGTTCATTTAAGCAAACTCAGAGGCAAAACTATTGTCTACCTTAGTGGAAGCCACTACATTTTGCACGAAGAAAGCAACTTTTGGAGGTTCATATCTTGGATATGTTATAACCTAGTTTTGTAGAGTGGGTGCCTACTATAATGTAACTTGATTCATATGTATCAATTGACTAGGCATAATAGGTTCTCTAATAGGATATGTTGGCATTGTTTTAATAGCTTGAGTTGGAAGCATCAATCCTCCCCCATTAGGATTGGCCTACTTAGTAAAGGTAATTTCTTTCATGAAGAATTTTTCTAATGTGTCAATATTTGTTGTAGGAAGTCTTCTTAGAAAAATAGTAGTAAGATGCTCCATAGCATTTAGATAAATCTAAATTGTAGCTTAAACTAGTATAGTGTATGGCATTTCCAACTTGCAGTAGGCCATATGAAAGTAATGGTTGAAGTGTGAAATCATCTTAGTTGGCTCCCTTTTGATTGATATGCATTGTTGATGTATCACAACTGGTTTGATGAAAGTTTTGAATTGTTCCAAGAACAATTTTTTGAAAGTATCCCAGTCTCCAATATACCCACATGGAAAACTAGCATACCAATTAAAGGATAATTCCCCCAAAGTGTAGGGGAATAAGAAAAGAACCACATTCTTGTTAGTAATATGATTTCAATTGTAAATTGATTTGAATACCTTGATGTGATCTTCAATAGTTCTAATCTCTCCATAGATGAACCTATTGACAGTCAAAATTGTAGCCCAAATTTTGAGCACCATTGAAGAAATTGAGCCCTATAAACACTTTTATGATGCACATATACCCGACTTTCATGTTGAGGCCTAAGAGGTGTTAAATGCTTCTAGAACCTTCCATTTAGCCTGTTTAAGTGTTCCATAAAGCTAAATTGACGTTCTGAGCCATTTCGTGAAGTCTCATTTCAAGCACATTTCAAATCTGCATTTTCACCTAAGTGTTAAATAGTGACAAGAGGTTATGTTTGTAGCTAGATATCTTGCACCCAAAAATGTTTTGTGACTTTCCAATTTGAGAGTATCTAGTGTCCATATCTAAGAACTTATGTTTCAAATTTCAAGTTGTTTTGGGTCTGTTTGACTAGGTTTTGAATCCCTCAAAGTTGGTTGTTTAAATTTGTCATGCTGATGCACATTGTGCAAAATTTTGGGAAGCCCTATTTGACGAGTTATAACTTTTGACCAGTTGACCAAAATGTTGAAATTCATTTTGCATTGCATTTTAGACATCAGAAAATTGTTATGTTTCAAGTTTCAACTTTTTATGAATTCGTTTGATTAGTTTTCAATCGTGATTCCAAATGGAATTTGTATCTTTTACTGGTGTCATAAAGTGCAGATTGATGGGAACCTCTGTTCATGATGTCATAACTTGATATCTATGATAGGTCAAGCTAAATGGATTGTATACATATGTTTTCCTCTAAAAATACTCCAATTTTGTTAGTTTTTAAGTCACGATGAATCCGTATGCACACTTTTCTAGGTCATTTCCATTTGCAAAAAATGTTTTCTATTAGTGTTTCTAGTTTACAAAATTTGAGTAGCCTACTTTGACCGCTTGCCATTTGTGCCTAGTTATTCATCATGAAATTGAATCCTAGATTTATATTCACCTCATGATGAAGAACCAATGTCCCAATTTTCATTTTCCCAAGTGTCAGTTTGCCGGTTCAGGTGTTCAAAAATGAATTTTTTTTTAGGTGGATCCACTCTAGGGTCCGACTATTTCAGCCTGGATTGACATGTTTCGAGGCAAATAGAGGATTTTTTTTTAAATTGAAAAATTATTCACAGTCAATTTAGAGGAGAGTGTGGGGGACTAGCTAAAACCACATTTTATGTGCCAACAAACAATGATGTTAAGATATGGTATTCCACTGACTATGGCATGTTTCATTTCTGCAATTTGGATTCAAAACTTGACTTAAAAAAGGGAGTCAAGAAATATGAATTTATTGAGAAATTCTTAGCATTAGCAGATAGACAAAAACAACCATGGCTCATTTTTGAGTTCTTGGTTATTCATCAAATTCATGGCTCGCCTTGCATCGGGTATTTGAAGAGCTGATGGGAAGAGAAACATACCAAGAATTTTAGCAGAAATATCTGGTTGACATTGCTTTCTTTGGTCATGTTCATAACTATGAACGATCATGCCCTGTTTATGAAAGTTTCTATATCAATGAAGAAAAGACACATTATTTGGGCACTTTCAATGCAATAATTGATTTTATTATGGGCAAGAGGAGGTTTCAATATGAGCAGAAATTCAAGAAGAGCCCGCTTAATTATGATGCATGGTTTGATTATGTGCACCTCGAGGAGAGTGTTGCCAACAAGGAAAGAATAAGGGAGATATATGAGAGGGAAATAGCTAATGTGCCACTTGCAGAGGAGAAACACTATTGGCAAAGATACATCTACCTGTGGATAAATTATGCACTTTATGAGGAGCTTGAAGCTAAAGATGTGGAATGCACAAGAGATGTATATAGGGAATGTTTGAAGCTCATTCCACATAAGTTTTCATTTGCAAAGATTTGGTTATTAGCCACACAGTTTGAGATATGCGAGAAAAATTTGAAATCTGCAAGATAGATATTGGGTAATGCCATTGAATGAAGTGGATAGGGCCAGGACCATCTTTGAAAAATATGTACAGTGTCACCTTACGGTAAAGGCTTGGATCTGCTATGCCAAGTTTGAGATAAAGGATGAGGAGATTCCCAAGGCTCGACACTATTATGAGAGGGTAGTTGACCAACTTGGGGAGGATGGGTAGATTGAGGAGCTATTTGTGGCATTTTTTGAATTCGAGGAACATTGTAAGGAGTTGGAGCAAGCAAGGTGTAGTTATAAATATTCCCTTGATCATATACCAAAGGGGCATTTCATGGCATGGTTAGGTGGAAGTCCATGAAACCACTTTTATCCCACATTCATTGCGGGAGGTTTCAAGTTGTGTATAAATACTATTATACACATCAAAAATTGTATCTTAAGCATGAGGCTTTTGGAAACAAAGCTTGCACAAGGGTCCCATAGGTAGATGAAAGCTAGATTTGACTGAGCATAATTTTAAATGAAAATCCAAGTATAATGACATGGCATTAAAAATAGAGATGCATCCAAATTTTGCCACGTGTATAGATCGACCATGGGTGCAAGCCTACAAAATGAACTTGCTCACAAGTTACAGATTGCAAGATTGTGGGTGATTGACATGTGGTGGCATGAGCCCTGGGTGTAGTGATGTGACAGAGACATGTAGGTTCAGGAGGATGCATAGGATCATGCCACATGGCAAGATGGATGAGCAACGCACCCCTGCAAAAACAAGATGCTTTTTGGTTAAGTATTGTGGGCATGCAAAAATCCAACATGTGGTAGAGGGGGTCCCATTTGCGATGAGGTGGCACTAACATGATGAATGATGTGGATTGAGTATCCAATCACAGAGCAACATGTGGCATCTGGTCAAAGGAGGTTGACCCAAAGTCAGAGGAAAGGAGAAAATTTTAAATCATAAAAAGTTTAATATTTCATTATTCTTTCAAGTGAATGCACGTTGATAATTCATTTTTAAATTTAAAAGGGGCATTTTTCTAAAGTTCTAACTTCAGAACATTTAAATTTTTCAAAACTTAAATTCAAAGATGTTGCAAACCTGATAGTTATAGCAGGGGATTTATTTCAATTTGACTTTCAGGGGGTTTTCGATAGGAAAAATATGCACTCCAATATACCATTGGAATTGGAAAAAGATGAACTATCCATTTCTGAAGTTAGTTTGTGCACAAGTGCTCACCGATTTGAGCTATAAGCCAAATTGTAAAATATGGGGCACTCTCAGTAGAATAGGTAAAACTCATCATTGATCAGCAAAATTGGTTAAGGGATAGATATTAAGGCTTGTTGAGATGTGAAAGTGAAGAAAATAAGTTCTATGATGTTTTCTTGGTTCCTAAAGCTCATATAACTAATTTTTCATTTTTTACTTTGAGGTCAAATGTGACATCAAAAATTAGTTATATTTTTTACCAAATATCTGATATTCTTTATGCTTCTAAGAGCCAAAATCATGGGGATTTGATTTTTAGTTATAGAGAGAAGGTAGATAGAGGCTTTTGATCTTCTTAGGAAGGAATTCGGAGGGGACACTTGTCAGTTGTAGATTCAATCTGAGAATTGCCCTCTTGATATTTCTTTCTTTCTTCTTCTCTTTTGTGGGGGTTAAAAAAATGGGGAAAGTTTCTTTGGTATGAAGATAGTTAGTAGGATTGGCCCTAGAATTGATGTATTCTAAATGGAAGGCCTGGGATGTGCTGGTTCTAGACCATGAAGCTTTGCTTTGTCTATGATACCCCCTTCCCATCCCATCAGTTTCTCATTCCCACCATTTTCTCTCTTGTATGACAGCATATGTTATTGTATAGTCTAGTTTATTAGGTGATTTATGAGTATTTTCATGTATTTTCATGTGTTATTTCAAGGAAATTAATATAGTGAGCAGTAGGTGTTTAGTTTCAATCTAAATTTTGTCTCCTTTCTCAGTTGAGCTATGATGTTTTATGGTCTTTGAACAAAGAGCCTAGATCACAAGTGCAGTCCCTTAAGGTTGTATGTTGCTTCATTGTTGCTTGTAATTCAGGAATTATGTAAATGCTTCAGAGATTTAACAGGGTTGCAGTTTTATTGAGGGGGATATCAGGTAAGAATGAGATTTAGATCAAACATTGATGTCTATTTACAATGTGAATGGATAGATCATATATCTGAATATATAAATAAGTATTAGATATCCAAAATACATGAGGGAGATTCATGAGTTTTTCCAATGGATTAGGCACTGACTAGCTATAGGGTCATTAAGTTGTTGTCTATACATGGTTTTCATCCATTTTCCCCACCCACATAAAATGAAATCAAATTCAAATCATCTTAACAATTTTATGTTGAAGAGCTAAAATAGTTTAACACTCACTCATCTTATGAGATCCATAGATTTGTGTTTAGCTATTGTAGATTGATGTTATTTCATGAGTTACTAGGAGATATAAGGATTTTCATCTGCTTAATAGATTCAGGGATATGTTTTTACACTGGTATGGTATCATTTGAATCTAAGGTCTACCCACCTAGGTTTAGTAGAGCCTGAAGTAGAAGAAGGGTCATGCCTTATAGTTGGCCTATTATCAGAAATGGCATGTTGAAAATGGGAGTTAGCTGGCCCTAGATATGTCAGTTTCTCAGTGGGATAATTGAAAACCTGATAACATTTTCAAACACCAACAGAGCCTTGGGAAAAACTTCTTAGGATTTTTAGGAAGGCCATTGAGGAAACCTATCAAGTTTATTGGTGAATCTACAACATTTACAAAAAAGGTTATTAGAGGGTTTGGTGGAATAACAGGTGGTTATTGTGGAGGTAGAACAGAAGAAGATGACGAAATGTTGAATGGAAGTGGTAGAATTTGAGGTAATCTTTTGTCACAATGAGGCTTACAAAAATGGCTAGATTCAAGCAACTCATGTGCACTGGTCGAAGATCTTAAAGCTTGCTAAAGTGGAGATGATGGATCAGGATCCTCTAGTTTGCATCAATTCTAGAAAAGTGCACCTCTATAGAAGTACACTTTCTCAAAAAATATGGTGCACCTAGGAACCTAGCGCACCTGGTGCACCTTGGAAGCTCATGAAGTTTAGAAATGTTTTTGGACTTGTAAAAAAATGCAAAAAGTTAAAATTGCAAGTTTTTTTCTATTCTAGATGTTAGGGGCCCTCCTTCTAGAGCCACTTTTCTTGAGCTATCATTTTGCACAATGCTTAATGATAGGAATGCTTTCGAACTCCTCTCTTGAAAAGATGATCTATGATCAGGTCCAAGGTTCTAGGTGATCTTGCGACCTACTAGAATCCACTTAGTTGAAGATAAATATGAATATTCACAAGGAGGATTTTGTTGGTTCTGAACAATTTGGATAAGATGTAGAATTTTCTTGCTATCTCAAAAGAATGACCACACAAAAACAAAGATTTTTTTTTTTTTTTTTGTGTTTTTTATTTTTTAATGAATGCAATCTGAAAATGAAACTATATGAATTCCTAATTTAACCAAGGGCTAGTAAAGCAAATAATGAAGATGGGGTAACAAGAAATTTAAGCAAATAACATGAAAAGTAAATTTCATAATAGACATAACCTATAGAAATAACATGTCAACAAGTTAAACCTTTGGAAAGATTGGTAGGTAACCAATGAAAATAGGAGCAAAATTTCATTAATTCCATTGATGTAATAATCAATGGGAATTTAGTATCCATAAGATGTTTCACTTTCCATCAAATCACAAGGCCATGTAAAGTGTGCTCATGAAAGACAAAAAGCTATGTAGGAAGACAATGGATGATCTCTTCTAAAACTAAGTATGTTAATATAATTCTTAAAACTATAGAAAACAACAAAATTAAAAGATAACTAAATCAAAACAATGCAATAAAACTATTGGCTTAATTACATTCAATGAACATGCATTCACAAAACATAACACAATTAGGCAAGAATCACTACACTCCAAATGCGAGCACCAAAAGCATATATTATTGCATCAAAATAATAGCCCAAAATACATATTATGTCCTTGAAATTATAAGAAATCTTCTCCTTGATATGTGCTGAGAGTGAGAGATATCTTTATACAAACATATGCTTCTAAACTAATAAAACAAATCTATTTATGTACAAACTACCTCTCCAACTAGTGCTTAGTAGGACTCCATCCATATTGATATAATTAAATGGATTCATGAGCCTTTAAATATCTTAAAACAAAGAAAGAATGAGAAAATAAGAAGAAGAAAGACATTAGATAATGTAGGAGTGTCTAGAAGTGCTAAAAATAGAAGCTCCATCTTCACTAGGTGTTTGCAGAAGTTAAACTACTGTCAAATGCATTTTCAATACATGGAAAGCTCTAAATTTAGAACTAGTAGTTAAATGTCAATGCACCTTTGATTTCTTAAAAAGAAACTTCTGACACACCTCAGAAGAATTGCACTTGATGCACCTATGCATCTTTTGAAGCAGGTCCAAAAAATACAAAATTTTACCAAGTGTCAAAACTAAATTTCTAGCTCTTGGGTTTTGTTCCCCTTTATACCAGAGCTATGTCTAGGTATTTTATTTTGAATTTTTCAATAATCTCAGTGACTTGGGTAGCATCCAACAAATCTAAATCTTTATGCTTGTCATTCACTTTCTACCTATAATTTCTTACCTTGGTCTGAGTCTCTACAAAATCTCCTAGTTTCACATCCAACTCAAGTAATGCTTCTTCAACCTTGAATGCTTGTCTAATATCATCATCATTAGAATCTTCTTCAACAGTCTTCCAAAAATATTCAACAACTACTTCTATAGTCATCAATTTATCCCTTGAATCATCTTCAAATATATCTAAGCACGCATCACTATAATGTTTCTCTGCCTCCAAAATTTGCTCTTGGGTTTGATCCTTGAGCTTATGGATATCTCCATGTAATGTTTCCATCACTTTATGTCCATCCACAATCTTGTCTATCTAATCATAAATTTTATCTAACTCTTCTATTGTATATACATCCACTAACATCTAATACCTTTGACCCTTAATTAGTTGTAATGCTTGAAGGTCCTTGCCTCAAGTATGCACTTCATCCATTAACCCAAAATATTGATTCAAAATGGCCACTAGCTTATCTTTATTATTTTTCATATGGTGTAATAGTTTAAGATTTCCCTATCTAATTTGTAGACCTTTCTGTACAAAAAATTCTCCCCATTATTGACAAGCTTTCAAAAATGGATCTAACTGCACAATCTCCTTATCTTATTTCCCTAGTGTTGCATTCAAAGTCTCCTCAAGATTTTTAGGATCTGATGGACCAAATAATTCATTTAGATATCTCTTTAGGATCTCATTCTAATTCCAATAAGTCATCAGTTTTCTCTCATCCTGTTCTAAGTTCCTAAACACTTCTTTGATTCTCATTGTCACCATTAATTTGGTAGTGTCCAAAGTGAGTTTCCAAAGAACAACCTTCATGATTTTATAATCTTTCAAAGTAAACTTATCAATATCTTCATGTAGAGGAGGGATAGAAACATGTGCAAAAAAATCTTGAATTTGATCACTCATCACAAAGGCTAGTGTTTGTGCATCTTTCAGGGCAACTCAAGCTTCCTAAGAACTTTAATCAATTCTCTCATTCCTTCTTCCTCAATATCATACCACTGCCTTTGGTTTCTAAACACCTCTTTCCTCAACCATATTGGAGCATGTTCCATCAAAGATTTACCTTTTGAATAAGAAGGAGTTTGATCTACTATGCCCTTTTCCCTATCACTCCTCTCTAGAGTCTTCTCCTTTTGTGAGAGATCCACATTGGGAGTCTCTGTATTTATAGAGTCCATAGTTCTGACCTCTATGTCTTGGGAAGTTTGTTGAGGTTCCTCATGTATTTTTCCTTCCTTCAACACTTCATCGATGGGTATTTTTTGTCACTCTTCCTCTTGTTCTAATTTTCCTCTTGTTCTGCTTGGACCTATTCTTCTTCATTGCTCAAAGGAAGAGGAGTAACTGAACCTTTATCCATCCAAAACATAACTTGATTTGGTGATGGTGGAGCTACTTTGGTTCCTTGGGGCTAAGATGGAAATTGACTCCAATCCTCCTATTGAAGTTGATTAGTCAAAGTATCCCTTATCTTATCTCCCACTAGTTTAGTGTGCACAGGCATAAAATCAAAATCTAACATCTGAAAGAAACCAACCCCTTCATTCTCTTGTTCATCAATCCTCTGTTACATCTCATCCTCAGAAGTTTTAGACTAAATGGGCTGCTTGGGAATGGATGGTGGTGTAATGGTGGAGCTTCTTCTCCATTCTAACTCTATTTCTCTAGCAAGATGAATCCACCGACTTAAAGGAAGGTTATCTTCTTTGTCTCCATCATCCTCTTCTTCCTATTCTAGAATGGCTTCTAGGACTGATGGAAAATGAATAACTCTTCTAATCACCTTTTGTCTCCTCTTGACCAGAGTCTTGATCTTTCTTCCCTTAGGAACCAATCGAGAGGCTTTTAAATCTTGTTGAGGAGGAGACACTATTTTGTACTTCTATTTTATTTCCTCCTTGCCCTTGATCTAGCGGTGGTACTTGAGGATTATCTTGGATTTGTGTAGCTTCTACATTCTCTAACCCTTTTACATTCTCAACCCCTTGTTGTGGCGGTACTTGAGTTGTTACTTCTTCTGGCTCATCTTATTGAGGTGAAGTTATTTTTCTCTTTCCTTTACCCTTCTGAGCCCTATAATATCTAACTTCTCTATCAATTTGGTGCACTATTTTTGGCTTCACTAGGGACTGAACTATGAAAGAGGGCATTGTCACCTTGGCCCCTCTACCTTTGGCTGGGTAAGCTATAGTGTGGAAGACAACCATTTGAGGAATCAGATCCAATTTGAAAGGTCTTTTGATCCAATCCTTGGTCAATTTGATGATATGCCTAGCCCTACGATTAATATCTAAATTTTCTTCCTTATCATTCTCTACATTCATAATGGGTCAATAAAAAATATTATCTCTATTATACAATGGATCTAGGACATCTTAAGTATCTTGCTACACCACCTTTAAAGGAACCTTTATCTTCAATGCACTACTTGCCAAATAGAGAGTATTCCTACAATAATCCCTTATAGGGATATCATAGTTATCTACTGCATTCTTCCAATGGTCCTCGATTGCATCTTCATGTTGGAATGTTTTTCTCTCTATGTACTGCACTCTTTGAATGTTATCAAAATAGGGATGAGAAGAGTTATATTCATCCAAGGGATATTGTTCCCACTCAAACTCAAAAGATGGAATATCCTATCTTTAGAAAAAACTAAATGGTCCTATAGTAATGGGCCACACCTAGGTTATCTTGTCTTCCTTCCTTACTTTGTATGATCATGCATTTGCATCTTGCATGTTGCCCTTTTTAAACAATCATAGATAGTCCATTGCCCTTCTAGCTAACAAGTACACCAAATAGGATGTCATGAAGAACATATAGTTTTTCTTAGCTACCACAGTTTCTCATCCAAGTTATCACTAATAATCAAATCCCAATCAATTGGCATCTTCATTGTTCTAATAGTCTCAATGAAATGCACCATCCATATGTTCAGGTGTCCTGGTGTTGGTAACCCCATGACTCTACTCAAAAGGATTATAGAATATCTAATGTCCTCTTTCATATAACCTATTGTCATATCCACTTTTCCTGCTTTGTGCCCAAGAGGAGTCTTCTCAATGAGGTATGAGGATTGGATGATTTCGGATGCTTCTGCTACATGTTCTTTGTACCATCTTTCCACCTAGTGATAGGTCAATCTGATAACCTAATCTACTCTTGGGAGATGAAATAACTTTTCCATGTTCTTAGGTCAGAGATCTAGCATGATCTCTCTAGTTATACTCTTGATGATCCTTTCTTTGGAGACATAGTTTTCTGCTAATGCAATGATCAATTTTGAGGATTGTACAAATATTGGGTGTGATGTTGTGTTGGCTAGCCCTGATTAGATAAGAGTAGATACCATTTGTTGATGTTCTAGTCATGTTTGTTATTAGTGATGTGCACTTATTCAAATTGTGAGCTCATATTGAACACATTTTATAGTTAATAGTGTTAACCAAGCATTTTAGTTGCTATTGAGTCCTATAGTTGCTACCGAGTCCTATGGGAAGATTTTAGTTTGAGCTGAGCAATTATTACAAAATTAAGGATTAGCAATCTAAACTAAAAAAATTCAATATATGCCAAGTTTATCAGTGTAAACTCAGTTGTGCAGTATTTACCAAGTTTACAGTTGATGTGATGTGAGTCTAGTGTTGAGTGAGCTACTCAATGTTAACCAAGAGACTCAGTTTATACTAAGCTTGAGGTGATAGTGTTTATTGAGCTATGTAGTATGAATCAAGTGATTCAATTTATATGTCGAGTTTCATAGTATTTGTTGAGTCACTAGTGTAGACCAAGTTCAAGTATACTTGGAAGTGATCAGTATAGATTGAGCTTCTACATCTACCAATTGCATGATGATGCAGAGCATTGACAATGGATGTCAAGTATTAGAACCTCATCGAGTCAATCTTTAGAGCCTGAGTTTCTACACTTTGGCCAACTTTGTAATATTTTGTGTAAACTTGTATTGTGGCTAACTTTGTAATTGTGTAATTGGATTGATATATATGTAATGTATTGTATCACATTCAAAGCATGTATGAATCAAACAAGGAAGTAATGTAATCATTAGAGAAGAGTAGAAGAGAAAATTACAAAGGCTACATTAGTATAAGGAGTAGAAAATATTCATCTATCATAGAAAGGTGATTTGTACACTCAGAGGAATCTCATTTAGCAAACCAAGTTGTCAATCAAAGATCAACTACTATTTCATCCTAACAAGTTGATCAGTCAAATCCTTTAATAGCTTAAAGCTAACAATATTATATATAAATATCTTTGCCAAGTGCATACTTCATTGTATGTTTGTAAATCCTTTTGCAAGGTGGACCTAGCAATCCTTATTGCTCCTAATAGGGTAGATCATTGGAAGTGATCATTATAAGCCTTAACAAGACAACTTTATAATATAGTACTAAAGCTTGTGGGTATTATCCACACCCTAGTTTTACTTTCTATTTGGAAGGTTTTTGGGTCACCAAATCTTGTGTCAAAGTGTTATTTATGGTTTCATGTTTTTTAGTTTCTCATGCATAAAGTTAGATCATAATTCATATAAAGAATTAATTACTAATTGGGATAAAAGTTTTAGAAGTTACTAATGTACCCCTCCCCTCTCAGTAACATAACTTGTCATAATATTTCCAAAAATTTGTATCAGAGCTTTGTGGTTCTCAATGAAAATTTTAATAGCTTGAGCAATGATCAAAGGAAATGGATGTATTTAGACTTGACAAGGCTATTGACAATGAGAAACTAGATTTGGAATTGGCCATGGGACAACTCAAGAAAGAAAAAGAGAAAATCCTTGAAAAGAAGAAAAGATCTTGCAATCGAGATGAATGATTCACTCTATATTGAAGAAAGAATTGATGACATCATTCCAAGAAATTTAGATGAACCTGATGAAGCAATCAAAGAACTACTAGAAAATAATAATGCTCTTCAAGAAGAAGTAAGAAAACTAAGAATAGAGCAAGAAATCTAGTCAGTAAGATTGTGTGAAGTCATGGAATAGAAAAATAAGATAAGAGAGTAGATAGAAGGAAAGAACAATGAAATTTAGCACCTATCCCTTAAGCAAGCAAACTTCAGTGATCAGCTCACGAATGCAAATGAAGAAGTCATGAATCTAAGATCAAAGAATGAAAGATTGCAGAATGATCTAGACATTGAAAGGAAAACCAATGAAAGAATGTTGAAATCCCAAGTAGATATGAATTAGTTGAATGAACAAAGTCACTTTAGAAAAAAAGGAAAAGTGGGAATTTGATATATAGAAGAAGGAGAATCATCCAAGCAAGGAGCTCAAAGGAACCAAAAAATTACAATCACTATGGTAAGGTAGGCCATACTTCAAACAAATGTTGGAGCAATGAGAAAGAGAAATTTAATGGAAAATGCTACAATTGTAATCAACATGGTCATAGAGAAAATGAATGCAAAGAGAAACTAAAATTTGAAGGTAAATGTCACAAATGTAAGAAGCATGGCCACAAGTCATCAAAATGGAAAACCAAGATATTAAATCCAACATAACAAATTATGAAATCTATATTTTGTTGGGACTATAACACCTAGTGCAGATGTCATTACTGTGGAGAATTTGGACACATTGGTATGAATTGTGTGAAACATCACATGAGGAAAAGAGATACTAGAAACAGATGTTTCATCTATATAGAACTTGCTCACCTTGCCAAGAACTATATGAATACTGAAAGAATAGAAGATGAAAAGAAGGAAAATGTTGACAACATCAGTTTACAAATGAGACAACAATGGGTTCCAAAGTCTATCGAGAATGCAAGTTCAAGAATTGATGATCAAGTCACTCAAGAATTGGTGACTCCACTATTTCCACTTGATTTGTCAAAGGAAAATTGGAACTAGGCTACCAAAGAAGACATCTAAATAAGTTTGAGTTCTCAGGACAAAAGACCATATCAACATTCAAGATGTGAAATGGATCACCAAGTAAAAGGTACTAGTTACTACTAAGTTATCTTCCTTACCAAGTGAGGTCAGGTCATAAACTGTACCAAGCGAGGTCGAGAGTAACTGAGTTTTATATGTGCTTACCAAATGATGAAAGACTTTACCAACTAATCAATACAAGAAAAATGGACGAAAGTCTGTCAAATTCATCTAACCTATGTACCAAGAACTTGTGGCAAAATTTTATAAAAGGAATGAAATCAAAGTCATTTTTACTGTAAATTTTTGGGAGCAAATTGCATAGAGTGATCTTCAAAATCATTCAAGCAATTTGAGAAAATTATTGTCAAAATTTTTGAATTCTCTCAAATCCTACCAAGTGAAGATGGCAACAACTAGCATCAAAGCAAAGTGAGGGTTAGACATGTTAGTTCATGGTGTATAATGGAAGGCACCATATTTTAAGCTCGCTCTTATAGTCACTGAAACCCTAGACCTGAGTGGAGCACAATTGCAAATCCCTTCCAAGGTACTATTGATCAACAACATCCATTCTCATTTTAAATGTGCAATTTCAAGATATTGGTACACTTGAAATGGATGAATGTTTAAAAGATTGATGCATTGATGGCATTTTGAAACTTGAGCACTAACATCTCGAAGCCAAAGGATTAACCCATATTCTTCACATGCCCCATGATTTCTAAGTAAAATGGATTAGGTATATTCTCAGTTTTATGTACAATGGGTAGTTGTGGTTGGAGTAACCAATTTTGATTACAAAGAAGATGATTCATAGGATCATTGGTCTTCCTATGCTGGCTAAAGTTAAAATGATAAAAACCCTAGGTTGGGTCAAACTAGAGAAGAAAACCCTAGCTGAGTGGGATGGTAGAGGAATGAAAATTAGTAGTTTCAATGATATGGAATTAAAGTTTGATATTCATGTCATTTCATAAAAGATCTATAGTTCTAGTAGGTTGAATAGTGTGTCGTGTGAAGCAGTTGACCTAGTATACAAAGTAGTCAAGAATAACCTATCTCTTGACCTTACCAAGCTAGTGCTGAATCAATTCAATAAGAACATGGAGAGCATCAGGACATCAAAGAACAATCCTTGTAAATTTGTCTCTCTATTGACATGTTTATTCTCTTATGTTCAGAAATTATTTCCATCAAAAGGTACTGTCATGTGGAGGAAAGATGTGCCAATACTCTATCAGATTAATGAATATATTACTGAGATGGGAGAAAACTACACAGTATTATGAATAATTATTTTGATGCATTTAAAGAGAAAATGAATAATAGATACTGAATCCCCAAGAAACTAGTTGAAGATTATAAGGATGATGATTATTTTATGGTAGCTAGTGATAAGGTATACATTCAAGCAATTAGGTCTAGAATTGCATGGGTGAAACCTCTAGGATATAAGGTAAAAATTGATGAAACAAAAGATATTATTGAGGCACTAATAAATGAACTAGTTGACCCCAAGGCTTCATATTTTGGTACATTTGATAAGGCTAAGGCCAAGATAGAACTAGAGATCAAGCCCCCTCAGGCAACTAGCAAAGGCAAGAAATGGATTGTTGAGTTGAAAACAAGTTCCACTCTCTTGTTGACTAAGGGAAAAGGTGAGATGAAGAAGCAAAGGATGAAAAATTAGAGGAAGAGGAACCACTGAATTAAAATGGAAAGGTAACCAATACTAAGCCTGTCAAAACATCCACTGAAATATTCACTAGGAGATCCTCTAGAAAGAAAATAGACAAAGAAGGGGGAGACATAATTTTCAAGAGGTCTCCACCCACATTTGAAGAAAGAATGAAGGAATTGGAATTAGGTTTTAGGATAAAAAATTTCAAAGCATTAAAATATAAGACCAAAACAACTAATGAGAAAAAGTAGATTGAAGATATTTTGATATTTAAAATGGGCAAATGGAAATACTCTTTTGACCAGCTCACTCAACAAATTCCAGATGCTTTAATGAATAAAATCAAGCCAAGATGGGAACATGCAATGCAAACTACAAAGGAAATTCATGAGAAAACTCTAAGGAAACTTATGCCAAATTTGACTGACAAGGAAGTAAAGGAATCTTTAAAGAAAAATGAAGAAAATTTGACTTTAACATTTAATGCTTGTCTTATTTTGTTGAAAGAAATAGTGCATGTTGTGAAGAATGCAAAAAACACATGGAAAAATATCAATCTTCATCACAAACTAAGTGATTTTCTTGTCAGCATAAGTGATAAAGATGATGATGGTGATCAAGAAAAGGATGAAGAAGTAACACATTTTGATAATGAGGATGATGAAGAGGAACAAGAGCAAGAGGCTACCAAGGAAGGAACTCAAGATGTTGAGGAAACTAACCTAGTCAAGATTGCTATAGCAGTTATTGCCACACTTCCTCACTCTCCAAGAAAAATAGTGACAACATCAAGCATGGAGACAACCTCAATAGGATTGATTGTTTCTAGCATTGTAAACACAAACATTCAATCAATCTTTGCACTAGTTTAGCTCAACACATCATTGATTGAAGTACCAAGTACTTCATCTACTAAGCTATAGACTCTTCCCTCTTCAATAGTTTTGAGTACATCAATTTTGGCTTTAATAGGTACTTATACTAGTATTTCTACAATCAGTGTAGTATCAATTTTTGCAGCAAGCCCCTCTATTTCAACTATTATTTCTATTCCAAGCTCACAATCAATAAGTGCAAGGAAAGTAGAGACCAAGCCTCAACTGAGCACAAAATTTTTGGTAAAGGAAAAGAAAAAGAGGAAGATGTAGATCTTGATGAGGAAATTGTGATTCCTAATTGGGATATTTCAAAACTCAATCCTAATCAAATGTAGACCTTTGGAGAATTACTCAAAAAGAAAGCCAAGTAGCAAAGGCTAAGAGAGGAAAGAGATAAAGAATTCAAAATCATTGAGGATGCCAAGAATATTTTGGTAGAAGCTATAGGTATAGAGATTGATTCTTCTCAGTTAGTTTTGTATTAGTTGGCCGAAGCAGTCTAGAAGTATAATGAAGATCTAGATGGACAAGATAAGTTATCACAAAAAGCAAAGAAATTTTTTGAGAACAAGGTCTTAGAACCTATTGCTCAAAATATTTCCATTTACCAAGTAGAGTTATCTACTATTTTGAGTTCTCTTAAAACTTCTTATACTAATGTAACTTTACTTTTTGGTAAATTATGTGATATTTCAAGTTTTACAAAGGAAATTAAAGACAAATTATCTAAGATTGATGAAGGCCCTAAGGTGAGTGCTCAACAATTACAACTTGACCCAAGTTCAAGCTCTGCCTATTTTAATAGGATCATATTTTTGATAGATATATAGGCAAATTTGCTAAGAGAGGAGGCCAAAATCAAATCTACATTGGTAGATATTAAAAACATAATATTCCCTAACATAGATGTAGTACAAAAGCATATTTCATATTAAAAATCCCTCATCCATTATAATAATTTCTCTATTGTAGACCATATGATTGAACTATTAGCAGAAGTGCAAGTGGCATTGCACAAAAGTAGGGTCTTCCAAGAGAACTGGGACAAGACCTTACCACTCATACTAAAGGTACATTCAAAATTCTTGTCTCATTTTTGCATTACTCTGTAAATAAATATAGTATAAAGCTTTGACATTAATGTCACAAAGGGGAAGAAGATATAAGATGATATAAAGAGCAAAAACAATAAAAGTCATAAGGAGAAAGATGTAAAAAGATAGGGGGATAAAATGTATATTATACTATGGAGGAAGCATTACCGTGTACATAAATGTATCCTTTACAAAATTTTTAATGAAAAATCTCAAAAATAGTGCACTCTACCGAGTTGGAGATATAAGGTGATGGATAATCCAGTTTTGACTAATGAGTGCTTTTGTCACTAATGCGAAAGGGGGAGATTATTGACATTCCAGTCATGTTTGTTATTAGTGACATACACTTATTCCAATTGTGAGTTCATACCGAGCACATTGTATAATTGATAGTGTTAACCAAGCATTTTAGTTGCTACCGAGTCCTACAATTCCTACCGAGTCCTATGGATAGATTTTAGTTTGAATTGAGTAGTTACTATAGAATTAAGAATCAAAATTGTAAACCACACATTTTAGTGTATGTCGAGTTTACTAGTGTAAACTAAGTTGTGTAGTAGTTATTGAGTTTGTAGTTGATGTGATGTGAGTCCAGTGTTGACCAAGCTACTCAGTGTTAACCAAGAGACTTAGTTTATACCAAGCTCAAGGTGATAGTGTTTATAAAGCTATGTAGTGTGAATCAAGTGATTCAATTTATATGTCAAGTTTCATAGTATTCACTGAGTCACTAGTGCAGACCAAGTTCAAGAATACTTGGAAGTGATCCATATGGACCAAGCTTCTACGTCTATCGAGTGCATGATGATGCCAAGCATTGATAGTGGATGCAAGGTATCAAAACCTCACCAAGTCAATATTTAGAGCCCAAGTTTCTATACTTTGGCCAAATTTGTAATATTTTGTGTAAAATTGTATTGTGGCTGACTTTATAATTATGTAATTAGATTGATATATATTAATGTATTGTATCAAATCCAAAGCATGTATGAATCAAACAAGGAAGTAATGTAATCATCAAAGTAGAGAAAAAGAGTGAATTACAAAGGCTACAATAGTATAAGGAGTAGAAAATATTCATCTATCACAAAAAGATGATTTGTACAAACAAGAATTTTGTTAAGCAAACCAAGTTACAGATAAGAGATCAGCTACTATTTCATCCTAATAGGTGGATCAGTCAAATCCTTTAACAAGGTAGACCTAAAAATCTTATATATAAATCTCTTTGCCAAGTGCATACTTCATTGTATGTTTGTAAATCCTTTTGCAAGGTGAACCTAGTAGCTCTTATTGCTCCTAATAGGGCAGATCATTAGAAGTGATCATTGCAAGCCTTAATAGGCCAACTTTATACTATAGTACTAAAGCTTGTGGGTATCATCCACACCCCAATTTTAATTTCTATTTGGAAGGTTTTTGGATCACCAAATCTTGTGTCAAAGTGTTATGTATGCTTTCATGTTTTATAGTTTCTCTTGCATGAAGTTAGATCAAAATTCATAGAAAGGATTAATTGCTAATTCAGATAAAAAAAATTAGAAGTTAGTGATTCACCCCTCCCCTCTCAGTAACTTAGCTTGTCATAATATTTCCAATAATAATTAATGAACCTCTCCATAGGTTTTTTGCACAACACTAGGAATGTGTTCTAATTAGTATGACCAAGTTCAGTGTCTTAGATCTTTGAATAGTCATCTTGGAAGCGTGACTTTTCTAGAAGACCTTGAAACTTAAAAACCATTGGTTTTGGGACCATCTTTGTAGCAAGAGAGGTTGATGAAGAAGCCAGTACATGTACACAAAATCAATATCCATTAGTCTGGAGGTGAAGAAAAAAAAAAATAGAAACCCTAATAATGATAATAAAAAACCCAGAAACCCTAATTTACCAAAACTATTAAAAATCCTATTTCTAACCCTAAGAAACAAAAAATGGTGCACCTAGTGCACCTCAAAGGTGCACTAGGTGCACTCCCCCTTATGCCAACTTTTAAAATGAAATTATACCCCTAGCATACTTCATGAGGTGCACTAGGTGTCCACTCTTATGTCATAAGTGCAAGAATAAATAGTGGACATTTAGTGTAGCTCGTGGGGCACGCTAAATGTCCACCCTTTACTTTACCTAAGGGAAGATTCTTCCTAATAAAGGTGCATATCTACGCACCTTGGATAAGTGTGCAACTACACACCTTATACTAGATGGAACTTAGTATTCATTTTAGGCTTGTTTTTTTTTAAAGTTTTCTAAATTAATACAAAAGTGTGCACCTTGCACACCTCAAGAGGTGCACAAGGTGTGCATCTTTGTCTACGCTTATTAAACATTGTGTTCTTTGTGTAGGTGAGAGAAGAAGACTAGGTGAAGTGGCATAGTAGCACACTTAAGGAGCTATGTAGGTGTGGGTGCTAGAGTTTGAAGGAGTCAAATGAAGGTAAGGAGAGGGGTGGGGGCACAAGGCTTTATAGGACCAAGGCTTAGTGCACCTCTTGGAGGTACACAGCTATGCAGATGTGTTGCTACACACATCTCAAAAGTGAGTCCTCTCTTAACTGCCTCAGTGACTAGTGCACCTAGTGAGGTGTGCTAGGTGCACTAGTATGTATTTTACTTGTAAAAATTGACTTTCTCCCTTAGAATACTAGCTTTCAAAATTTGGGTTTTTAGGGAAGGACCTAGATTGGCCAAAGACATCAAGAAAAACCCTAAAAAAGACTCAAATCTTGAACTAAGGATCCAGAGATCCCAAAAAATAAAATAGGGGGTCTCCATTTCTAGGTGAAATAGGGCATATATTTTGAAACCACAATGAATATTATTGACAAAAGGGAAGAAATGACAAAGGCATTTCTTCATCAAAAAACATTTCTCTAATATGTGTGAAACAACAACTAAATCCAAAATACTCCAAGTGTATTTCAAGTCACTTTATAGTCAAAACCTCAAAATATCGAATCTCAAAGTTCAGTGTGTGTTTAGTGTATCCATTCCCTTCGACATCTTAGAATGAAATCTATCAAAAAAAATTGACCACTTAGAAACAATGTTCCACCCCTTCTAATCCATTCATTGGGAATCCTCATGAAAGCTATTTATTAATTTCTTGTATGACTAGATGAGAGAATCAATTTTGAGGGGCCTTAACAAGTTATCACTTTTAATTTGAAGTCCTAGGTAATCTTTTGAATACTTTCTTCACATACCTTAGAATGCCATCATTTGATCCTTTGATGAAGCATTTGTTTTGATAGTAGTTAGCTTATTTAAAATACATATCCCTATAGTCAAATTACCTTACTCAGACTTTGTAGAATCTTTCATTCTTAACACCCTTTTCTTTTTCATTCTCTACCTTGACCATGCTTAGACTTTGTGGCCAAGAGATTGGTGTCATTTCTCAAATTCAATGTTTAATGGACATCCCTTACATTCCTCTTTTAAGAACTTTTTAGAAACTCTCACGCCAAATAATGATCTTAGCAGTTCCTTTGAGAAGACCCTTCTATTTGAACTAGTGGAGTTTGGACTATCCCTTGCTGCCTTCAAACTTGGTTTGAAAACATATAAGATAGTAAATCTTTAAATTTTTAAACTATTGAGAACTTTTTGATCTACAATTCTAAATTCAAGACTAAAAGTCACCTACTACTACAAGTAACATCTGTTCCTTAATTGGTATAAGAAACAAAATCATTAAAATGTTTTGACAAAGAAATACCTTTTCCCAAAAGTTGTAACCAAAGAGTGGTTAATAAGATATGTCAAGATAAAATCTTAGATGCACCTAAACCATGGACTAAATAAACTTTAAAAATAAACATGCAACTAAAAGAAAAAACACAATCGAAAAGAAACACACTTGCATAAATTTTTATTTTTATATTTTCTTTTGGGGATTTTATGCTTTAAAGTAATGCTTTAGGAATTTCCCATTGACTGGCAATGGGACCAATTCCTCCTATAAGGAACTCATTCTAAAATTATTTTCTCCTAGAATTTTTGCGATCTAATAAGGATTGATCCACAAGCATTGAAACTTAGTGTGGCTACCCAACTTTTCTTTTGCCTTGTCCCAGAGTAGAAAAAGGTTAGATATTTTAAAAGAATTTGCAATGGACCTCTTGTCAAACCATCCTTTTATGACACCCTGATGTTTCACCATATACTCCAAAGTAGTTGTCCACTTCTTATCCATCTCCAAAAGATTCATTAGTCTAATATGTACTTTATCAACATTTTCAGCATACCCACTCATGAATTTCAAAATAGGAATATTGAGGTTAAGTGAGAATATTGGATCTTGTCCATAGATGAGAAAATATGGAGATGTCCCCAAAGCATTCTTGACCCTAACTTGGTCTGTCCATAGCACATATTTGAGTAGAGTGTGGCAATCCCTAGGATTTTCCTTCAACAAACGTCTTATTACCATGATCAAGTTCTTGTTTGTAGATTCAACCACACCATTTCCTTGTGAATAATAATTTGAAGAGAACTTGATAATAACTTGATTTTCCAGTCCCCATTGAGTAATAAATATCAATGCAAAAGCTGATCTGTTATTACATTTAGGGAGAATGACATCCCAAATCTAGTAACAATGTGTTCTACCAAGAAGTTTGTAACCACCTTAGCCATGCAATTTCTAAAAGTCTCTTTTTATATCCAATGTGTGCAGTAATAAGTAGCTGTGAGAATAAAAGTGTACCTAGTTGATGATGGTGGGTTCACTGGACCAATGAAATCTAGCCCCCACTTTATGAAGGGGCATATCTCAAACACTAGTTGTAAGGGCATTACAAGATGTCTTTCTTTAACACTAGTCTGACAAATGTGACAAGTATGCACATGTTCAAAAGTATCATTGAAGATCATTGGTCAAAAATAACCTAATCTTAAAATCATATAAGTTGTAGCCTCTACTAAACCATGTCTTGTTCCATATTTATCATGTAATTATTCTAAAACCTCTTTTACTTCCTCATGTCCCAAGTACTTTAAGTAAATCCCTTTATAATTCCTCTTATATTGTTTTCTATTATGCAACATGTAGGATTCACACTTCATTTTGAGTCCCCTATGCTATGAACTATTCATCCAATTGAGGTACTAATTTTGTAAAAGATAATAAACAATATCTTGGTACCAAACATATTTTATTATACCCTAGTCAATATCAACTTGAGATACTATAATCTTCCTCTAATATTCCACATCTATTTCACCATCAAATTTGAATTTCTTTTCATCCTTGATCTAATTGTCCACTATCATTTTTTATAATCCTTGGCCTCTTACTAAGTTCATGGGTTGAATTTCTAAATCAAATTCTTGAAGGATTTCAATCCACTTTCCTCATCTTTCAACAAGTTCATTTTATATCAACAATGTCTTAGCTGCTAAATAGGCACAATCGCATATACCTTGCTCCCTAGTATATAATTGTAGAACTTCTTAACCACTTTGATTAAAGAAAAAGACTATTTATTGAGGTTGGAATAGTTTAACTTGGCATTTTTTAGAAGGTAACTCATAAAGGCAATGGGCTTTTCATCTTCTTTTCCCTTCTTCTATGTAAGATTCCCCACACATGAATGTTCTAAAGAAAAAGAGTATATTTTGAAAGGTAGTCCATAATCTAGACTCACTAGTATTGGGGCCATGGAGATGGCCACTTTGATATCCTCAAATTATTTCTTAATATTCAGAACCCATTCTATTTTTGCTCTCTTTTTGAGTAAATCATTAAGGGAACAAACTATCTTGGAAAATCTGCTTATGAATTTTCGCGCAAAATTTATCTTTCCAAAGAAAGACTTAAGTTCTTTTCAATTTTGAGGAGGTGATAACTTCAAAATGGCTTCAATTCTATCAGGATCAATGGAGATTCTAGCTTCAAAGATGATATGGCCTAGGAGCTTTTCTTTAGTAACCTAAATGAGCATTTCTTAGGATTGAGTGATATGTTGTATTTATAAAATCTATTGAATACCTGCCTTAAATCATCAATGTGAGTGCTTCTATATTTTGAAAAGATAGTTAAGTCATCCATATAGATGACTAGACACTTGATTATTAATCCCTTAAAGGATTTGTTCATGGCTTATTGAAATGTAGCCCCTGCATTAATTAGCCCAAAATGCATTCTTTTGTAAGAAAAAGTTCCCCATTTAGTCGTGAAGGCCATCTTTAGCCTATCCTCTTATTCAACCATTACTTGATTATACCCCAAATATCCATCCAAGAAAGATGTCATCTTTGAACCATTGACAATTTGTAAAACGTCATCTAGTGAAGGAAAAGACTAGTTATCCATTTGAGATGCAAGGTTTATGTTAATAAAATCCAAACAACAATGAATCTCTCCAGTCTTTTTCTACATAGGAACCAAGTTAGCCACCCATGTAGAATGGTGATTGGGGAAGATGATCTTGGCATCAAGCAATTTCTTAACTTTCTTCATTATCAAGGGTTTAATAATGGGATTAACTGGTCTTTGCCTTTGATAGAAGGGTTTGGCATCTGGTTTTAAAGGATTGTCATGCATAATGATCTCAAGGTCATATATTTTTAGCTCTTCATAGCTCCAAGAAATAACATCCTTTCTTGTACATTGCACACCTTTTTGATCCTTACCATTCTAGGGTCTTCATCAGTAACCAAATTATATGAATCTCATTCCTTGATCCCCTTTTCTTTGAATGTTCTTCTGTTAAGTGTTGATTAATCATGATAAAAAATGTACTCCAACTCAACCATTCCCTTAGGAATGGTGTTGGTTTTTAAGTTTAAATATCTTTTCAATTTTATTCTCTCAACTGGTTGTAATGCACTAGCTAAAATTGCGAGGGCATCTACTACCATGTTTTTTCTCCTACGAATGGACTTTATGTTCGAAGCTCAAAATCATTCATTAAATCCCACACTCCTTTCCTATAAGTGAGAACCCTCCTATCATTGCAAGAGTATATTGACTTCACTTGTCTTATAACTAATTGAGAATCTCCCTCGACTATGAGAGATGTGATTCCTTTCTCCAATGTGAAAAGAAGTGCTCAGATCAATGCTTTGTATTCTACAACATTATTAGTACATCTAAAATATAATCAATATGT
This sequence comes from Cupressus sempervirens, assembly GCA_028749045.1. NCBI lineage: Eukaryota > Viridiplantae > Streptophyta > Pinopsida > Cupressales > Cupressaceae > Cupressus > Cupressus sempervirens. The sequence continues at coordinate 793,517,865 of CM053785.1, forward strand.
TGTGTAGAAAGACTTACCTTTTGGGTTGATCAACTCAATACTTGTGCCAGCTCCTAATTTGCATTTGGAACCATTGAAGTGAAGTGTCTAGATCAGATCTTTTTTGGGCTTCCTAACCTTATGCTTAGTTGTCCTTAGATTTTCTTTCACTTGAGCCTAAAAGGATTATTTCTTGGGGATCCACTATAGTCTTTCATAGGGTGGATTTGATTATTTTCCATTGTTAGTCCTTCATATAGGTAGTGTATGTTTTTCTTATTTGTCTTGAATTTCCCCAATTAATTCTATAATTTCATCCACTTTAGGTTTTGGATGGATGACTAATAAAGTGAATCCTTGACCTTTTACATAACATGTCCTTCTTTGGAATTTTATCATCCTTGGTGGAGGAGAAGACAAACCTCCACCATCTAAAGATGTATCACTATATGATTCATTTAGATCTTCAATTTCCTCTTAAACTTTTTCCACAGATTCAGGCATACTTGTAGAACTTTGACTTTCTGTGATTTCACCTTTTGGAATGTTACTACCATTTATTTCCATCATTTCTGTTAATACCTTAGTGACTACTTCTTGGCAAGATGAACACTTAAATTTTGAACAACCAACTTTTTGCAATCTGCAAAATCTTGGGAGAAGTCGAATACTGGTCTTAGCTTCTTCTCCTAAACATTGTAAGTTAGCGACCATGTTGTCTATGAATTGTGTTATGATCTTGTTCTTTGGGATTCAAATCTTGGATTTTTCATCTTGATCATCTAATGTTTTGGTTGAAGTTATATCAAAAGACATCACCTTGTAAGATCCCAAATCTAATTGTAAGAATGCAACCTCATTTAGAGCATTATATTCTATGATCATTGTATTTAACTTTGGCTCTACATCTATCTTGATTTGATTATTCATACCTTTCCATGGTAACCATAACTGAGTAAAATCCATAGAAAACCATCCTCTTAGTAATTTCATCCATTCTTTGCTTAGTAGCAATCCATATGTTTTTGGAATATGAACCACATGTTTATCAATGACATCTTGGATTCAAGGGTCAATTGTTAATTGTATCCAAACATCTTTCGACACAACAATAACTTTTATCTCTATCTTATCCAATTGTATCACTGTTTGATTAAAAGGTTGAGGAGTGACTCCCAACCTTTGTGCTATCAATAGTGGCATCAAATTACAAGAGGCTTCTAAATCAATTAGGCAATTATGAAGATTCTAATGCTAATAAAAATGGGGGCACCTCAGCTTTGTCATTAAACATAGTTGGCAATGCCTCCAAAGCATTGACTTGTTGAGATATTATCTTTTAAGGAACAATATTTGTATTTTGGGTTGCATTTGTATGATCATGAGTTTTGATAAGTGCATCTCATTGATGAGGACCATTTTGTAGCATGTTGAACATGGGCATGTTGGCCTTTGTTCATTTCAAATCTTTAGTTTGTTGGCAAATTTCCTTGATTCTAATTTTGTTGTCCTCCATATGGGGGCCTAATTGGTATTAGATTCTTACTCACTCTTGGATCAAGATGAGTTGGTTGTAATGCTGGAGGAAATCCATCTGTCATAGGTTCTTTTTGACTTCACAGATTGTAGGTATGTTGATTGTCATTTCAAAAAGAAAGCATCTCTTCTAGTTGAATATCTAGTCCTTGACTAAATGGAAAAGAGAATTCTTCATCGGCTAGTTATTGCACTCATGTATTCTATGTAGAATCATAGGATTCTGATAGCATATCATTAAATTCCATAGGAGGTACATTTCATTCACTTGTGAATTTTGATTCATGTCTTGATTTCCATTATAATATGAACCATCATTGTTGGATGCATTTTGACTATTGTTGTACTGATTAATATCAACATACTAAAAATTATTGTTATTTTCATTTCAAGGAATGCTCCCATTATTTGGACAAGTGTTCCATTGTTGATTTTGTCTTTGGAAGCGACTATTATAGTTAGGAGGATTAAAATTGTTTCCTCCATTATTGTTTCCTACATTTTTGTTCCCGACATTGTTGTTTCTATTGAAATTCCTATGGTAGTTTTCACCATAATTTTTGTTGTTATAAGGACTAGCATTGTTTCTCTAAATATTGTTGTTCTATCCTTACAAAAACCTCAAGTTAGTAAGCTCATTGTTCATTTGTGACATGGTCTTCTTCATTTGACCAAACTCAGAGGCAAAACTATTATCTACCTTAGTGGAAGTTGCTACCTTTTTCTCAAAGAAAGCAACTTTTGGAGGTTCATATCCTAGATATTTTATAGCCGGGTTTTGTGGAGTGGATGCCTACTATAATGGAATTGGATTCATAGGTATGAATTGGCTAAGGCATCATAGATGCTATGATAGGATATGTTGGCATCATTGTAATAGCTTGAGTTGGAAGCATCAATCCTTCTCCATTAGGATTGGCATGCTTAGTATAGGTAATTGCTTCCATAAAGAATTTTTCTAATGTGTCAATATTTTCTATGGGAAGTCTTCTTAGAAAAATAGTAGTAAGATGGTCCATAGCATTTAGATAAATACAAATAGTAGCTTCAATTGGTATAGTGTATAACATTTCCAACTTGTAGTATGCCATATGAAAGCGATGGTTGAAGTGTGAAATAGTCTCAACTAGGTCCCTTTTGATTGATATGAATTGGTTATGTATCACACCTGGGTTGATGAAAGTTTTTAATTGTTCCTAGAATAATTTTTTGAAAGTATCCTAGTCTCCAATACACCCACATGGAAAATTAACTTACCAATTAAAGGAAACATCCCCCAAAGAGTAAGGGACTAAGTGAAGAGCCACATTCTCATTAGCAATCTACTTTCTATTGCAAATTATTTTGAATACCTTGATGTGATCTTCAATAGTTCTCATCTCACCATAGATGAACCTTCAGAAAAACTTCTTAGGACTTTTAGGAAGGTCATTGAGTACACCTATCAAGTTGATTGATTAATCTACAACACCTACAAAAAAGGCCATCAAAGGATTTGGTGGAATAATAGGTGGTTGTTGTGGAGAAGAAACTAGAGAAGATGATGAAATGTTAAATAGAAGTGGTAGAATTTTAGGTAATCCTTTGTCACTGTGAGGCTTACAAAAATGGGTAAGTTTGAGGAACTCATGTACACTGGGTGAAAAGCTTAAAGCTCTCTAAAATGGAGATGATGGATCAGGATCTTCTAGCTTAAATCAATTTTTGAAAGAGTGGACCTCTGCACAAGTACACATTCTCAAAAAATATGGCAAACCTTGGAAGCTAGTGCACCTAGCACACCTACACACCTAATACACCTTAGAAGCTTGGAAGGTTATAAAATTTTCTAAAACTTGTAAAACAATGTAGAATGTTCAAATTGCAAGTTGTTTTCTTCTATTCCAAATTTTAGGGGCCCTCCTTCTAGTGCCAGTTCTATTGAGTTGTCATTTTTCATGATGCTTAACAGTAGGAATCCTTTCAAACTCCTCTCTTGAAAACCTAATCTATGATCAACACCAAGGTTTCAGGCAATCCTACAACCTATTGAGATCTACTCAGTTGAAGATAAATGTGAATTTTCATGAGGAGGCCTTTTTTGGTTCTGAACAACTCGGATAAGATGTGAAATTTTCTTTCTCTCTCAAAAGAATGACCACACAAATATATATATATATATATATATATATATATATATATATATATATATATATATATATATATATATATATATATATATATATATATTTTAATGAATGCAATCTAACAATGCAACTATATGAATTCATTATTTAACCAAGGATTAGTAAAGTAAATAAAAAGGATAGGGTAATAAGAAATTTAAGTAAATAACATGAAAAGTAAATTTCCTAATAGACATAGGCTACAGAAAAAATGCATCTATGAGTTAAGCCTTTGAAAAGATTGGTAGATAACCCTTGAAAATAGGAGCAGTGCTTCCTTAATTCTACTGATGCAATCATTGATGGGAATTCAGTAACCATAAGATGTTTCACTTTCCATCAGATTGCATGGCCACCAAAAGTGCACTCATGCAAGATAAAAAGTTATGCAAGAACATTATGGATGTTCTCTTCTCAATCTAAGTACATCAATAGAATTCATAAAACCATAGAAAATACTAGAATTAAAAGATCACTCAATCAAAATAATGCAATAAACTTTTTGTCTTAGTTATATTCCATGAACATACATTCACAAGATATAACACATTTAGGCAAGAATCACTACACTCCAAATGTGAGCACCAAAAGCATATATTATTGCATCAAAATAATGACTCAGAATACATATTACATCCTTGAATTTATAAGAAATATTCTCCTCAATTTGTGTTGAGAGTGAGAGATATCTTTATGCAAACATATGCTTCTAAACTAATAAAACAAATCTATTTATGTACAAACTCTCTAAATGGTGCTTAGTAGGACTACATACACATTGATATCATTAAATTGATGCATGAGCCTTTACATGTCTTAAAAAAAATAAAACATGAGAAAATAAGAAGAATAAATTCATTAGATGATGTAGGAGTGTCTAGAAGTGCCAAAAATAGAAGCTCCATCTTCACTAGCTGTTTGTAGAAGTGAAATTGCCGTCAGAATGCATTTTCGATGCATGGAAAGCTCTAAATTTAGAATTGATAGTTAAATATTAGTGCACCTCTAAATTATTCAAAAAAAATTCTATTACACCTCAAAAGAAGCACACCTAGTGCGCTTGCACACCTCAGAAGTAGGTCCAAAAACTACAAAATTTTACCAAGTGTCAAACTTGAATTTCTAGCTTTTGGGTTTTGTTCCCCTTTATACTAGAGCTATGTCTAGGTATTTCCTCTTGAATTTCTCAATAATCTCAGTGAATTGGTTAGAATCTAGAAAATCTAAAGCTTCATACTTGTCCTTTAGTTTCTGCCTATAATTTCTTACCTTGATGCAAGTCTCTACAAAATCTCCCAATTTCACATCCAAGTCAAGTAATGCTTCTTTAGTCCTGAATGCTTGTCTAATATCATCATCACTAAAAGCTTCTTCAAAAGAATTCTAGAATTTTTCAACAACTACTTCTATAGTCATCAATTTGTCCCTTGAATCATCTTGAAAAATATCTAAGCACACATCACTATAATGTTTCTCTGCCTCCTAAATTTGCTCTTGGGTTTGATCCTTGAGATTATGGATATGTACATGTATTGTTTTCATCACTTTATTACCATCCACAATCTTCTATATCCAATCATTTATTTTATCTAACTCTTCTACTATATATACATCCAACAACATCTAATACCTTTGACCCTTGATTGATTGTAATGCTTGCAGGTCTTTGGCATAGGTATGCACTTCGTCCATTAACCCAAAATGCTGGTTCAAAATGATCACTAGCTTATCTGCATTATTTTGCATATGGTGTAATAGTTTAAGACTTCCCTGTATAATCTAGACACCTTTCTCTTCAAAAATTTCTTGCCATTACTAACAAGCTTTCAAAAATGGATCTAACTACATAGTCTCCTTATCTCTTTTCTCCAATGTTGTATTCAAAGTATCCTTAGGATTTTCAAGATCCAATGGACTAACTAATTTGTTCAAATATCCCTTTAGGATCTCATTCTTCTTTCGAGGTTTCATGAATTCCATCTCATCTTGTTCTAAGTGCCTAAACACTTCTTTGATTCCTATTGTCACCATTAATTTGGCAGTGTCCAACATGGGTTTCTCAAAAACATCCCTAATTTGATAAGCTTTCAGAGTCAATTCCTCAGTATCTACATGTAGAGGAGGGATAAAAACATGTGCAAACAAGTCTTGATTCTAATCATTGACACCAAAGGCTAGTGCTTGTGCATCTTTTAGAGGTAACTCAGGCTTACAAAGAACTCCAATCAATTCTCTTATTCCTTCTTCCTTAGTGTCATACCATTTCCTTTTGTTTCTAAACACCTCTTTCCTCAACCATCATGGAGCATGTTCCATCAAAGATTTACCTTTTGAAGAAGTAGTAGTTTGTTCTGCTATGCTTTTTCCCCTATCACTCCTCTCTAGAGTCTTTTGCTTTTGTGAGAGATCCACATTGAGAGTCTCTATTTCTATAGAGTCCATAGTTCTCACCTCTATTTATTGGGAAGTCTATTAAGGTTCCTCACATGTTTTCCCTTCTTCCAACACTTCATCAGGAGGTATTTTTTATAGCTCTTCCTCCTATTCCACTCAGAACTATTCTTCTTCATTTCTTGGAGGAAGAGGAGTAACTAAACCTTTATTCATGCAAAATGTAACTTGATTTGGTGATGGTGGATCTATTTTGGGTCTTTGGTGCTGAGATGGAAATTGACTCCAATCCTCCTATTGAGGTTGATTATTCAGAGTATCCCTTATCTTATCTTGGAGATTCTTCTTTGTTCTAACTCTGTTGCTCTAGCAAGATGAGTCCCCTAACTCTAAGTAAGGTTGTCTTCTTCATCTTCATCATCCTCTTCTTCCTCCTCTAGAAAGACTTCTAGGACTGATGGAAAAGGAATAACTCTTCTAATCACCTTTTGTCTCCTCTTGACCAAAGTTTTGATCTTTCTTCTTTTAGGAGCTGATGGAGAGGCTTGTGCTTCTTGTTGAGGAGGATACATTTTTTGTACTTATATTTCATGTCCTCCTTGCCCTTGATCTAGTGGTGGCACTTGAGGATTATCTTGGGTTTGTTTAGCTTCTACATTCTCTAACACTTGTACATTCTCAACTCCTTGTGGTGGTGCTTGAGTTCTTACTTCTTCTAGCTCATCTTGTTAAGGAAAATTTATTTTCCTCTTTCCTTTGCCCTTATAAGCCCTATGATATCCAAATTCTCTATCAAGTTGATGCATTTTTCTAGCTTGACTGGGGACTAAGCTATGAAAGTTGGCACTGTCACCTTGGCCCCTCTACCTCTGGTTGGATGGGCTATTGCATGGAAGAATATTGCTTTCAAAATTAGATCTAATTTGAAAGGTCTTTTGATCTAGTCCTTGGTCAATTTAATGACATGCCTATTCCTATGAGTAATATCTAAATTTTCTTCCTTATTAATCTTTGCATTCATAATGGGTCAACAAAAAATCTTATGTTTATTATACAATAGATCTATGACATCTTCGATATCATGTTGAACCACCTTTAAAGGAACCTTTATCTTCAAAGAACTAGTTTCCAAATAGAGAGTCATCCTACACAATAATTAGTTATACATATATCATAGTCATCTACTACATTTATCTAATGTTCCTCAATTGCATCTTCATGTTGGAATATTTACCCCCCTAAGTATTTCCCTCTTCCAATCTTATAAAAATGGGGATGAGGAGAGTTATATTCATCCAAGGGATAGTGATCCCACTCAAACTCAACAGATGGAATATCCTAACTCTGGACCACACTAAATGGTCCTATAGTAATTGGCCACATCTAGGTTATCTTGTGTTTCTTCCTTACTCTGTCATATGTAGACAAGAGTTGTCAAGAAATTTCTAGCAATATGAGTCTATCAGATAGACATTGGGGAGCTTCTTGGGATTGATAGTTGTATCTACTACCCTTAAATAACTGTATGTCCAAAATTGGATATAATAGGTGCCAACTTCTGAAATCTTGGCTAGTACCTCATCTAATATCTTTTTCACATAATCCCCTTTAATGATTTGAATAATTGCAAAAATAAAGGCATCATTCACAATTTCCTATTCCTTGTTGTGCTTTAGAAGCTTTTTCTTCACCAATTGGGGACACACTATATATGGCCATGCATTTACATCTTGCATGTTTCCCTTTTTAAACAATTTTAGATAGTCCATTACCCTTGCAACTAAAAAGTGCATCAAATAGGATGTCATGTAGAACTTATAGTTGTTCTTAACTACCACTAGTTTCTCATCCAAGTTCTCACTAAGAATCAAAGCCCAATCAATTGGCATCTTCATTGTTCTAATAGTCTCAATGAAATGTACCATACATATGTTTAAGCATCCTGATGATAGTAACCCCATGACTCTACTCAAAAGGATTATAGAATATTTGATGTCCTCTTTCATATAACCCCTTCTCATATCAATTTTTCTTGCTTTGTGCCCAAGAGGAGTCTTCTCAATGAGGTACGAGGATTGGATGATTTCAAATGCTTCCACTACATGTTCTTTGTACCATCTTTCTGACTGGTGATAGGTCAATCTGATAAAATGATTTGCTCTTAGGAGATGGAATACCTTTTCTATGTTCTTAGGTTGGAGATCTAGCATGATCTCTGTAGTTATACTTTTGACAACCCTTTCTTTGGAGACATAGTTTTCTACTAGTGCCATTATCAATTATGTGGACTCTACCGATACTGGGTCTAATGATGTATTGACTAGTCCTAATCATATAAGAGAAGATATCACCAGGGACCTCTCTATAGGTTTTTTACACAACACTAGGAATGATTTCTAATCATTATGACCAAGTTCAGTGTCACGGATCTCTGAATAGTCATCTTGGAAGCATGAATTTTTCAAAACACCTTGAAACTTTAAAACCGTTGGTTTTGGGAGCATCTTTGTAGTGAGAGAGGATGATGAATAAGCCATTGAATCTATACAAAATCAAGATCCATTAGTCTAGAGGTAAACAAACATTTAAAAATATAAACCCTAATAATGACAAGAAAAACCCCAGAATCCCTAATTTACCAAAACTATTAAAAAACCTATTTCTAACCTTGAAAAACAAAAAAGGGCACAACTGGTGCACCTTAGAGGTGTAGTAGGTGTGCCTTACCCTTATGCTAAATTTTTAAATTAAATCATACTCTTAGCACACCTCATGAGGTGCACTAAGTGCACACTCTTATGTCATAAGCACAAAAAGAAAGAGTGTGCATTTAGTGCACCTCATGGGGTACACTAATTGTGCACCCTTTACTTTACTTAAGTGAAGCTTCTTCCTAACAAAGGTGCATAACTATGCACCTTGGATAGGTGTGCAACTCTACACCTTATACTAGGTGGAACTTAGAATTAGTTTTAGGTTGGTTTATTTTTTAAGTTTTCTAAGTTAATACGAAGGTGCTCACCTTAGGAGGTGCACAAGGTGTGCACCTTTGTCTAGGCTTATTAAACATTGTGTTCTTTGTGTAGGTAAGAGAATAAGATTGGGTAGAGTGGCACAATAGTGCACCTATAGAGCTATACAGGTTTGGGTTCTAGAGTTTGAAGAAGTCAAATGAAGGTAAGGAGAGGGGTGGGAGCCCTAGGGTTTATAGGCCTAGGGTTTAGCACACCTCTTAGAGGTGCATAGTTGTGCACTTACAAGAAGTGAGTCCTCTCTTAACTACCTAAGCACACTAGAGCACCTGGTGAGGTGTGCTAGGTGCACTAATTTGCATTTTACTTGCAAAAAATGACTTTCTCCCTCAGAATTCTAGTTTCTAGAATTTGGGTTTTTAGGCCAAGACCCATATTGACAAAAGATATTAGTTAAAACCCTAAAAAAGACTCAAACCCTAGACAAGGGATCTATAGAGCTAAAAAAGTAAAGTATGGGGTCCCCATTTCTAGGAGAAATGGAGCATGCATTGTGAAACTACAACACAACCTTGAGTAGATAATCAATGCACTATATCATCATAGTAATAACTGATCTTTGTACTCCTTTTTCATACTATAACTCAACCTTTTCTCTAGTTTATTTTTTTAATCTAATTTGATCAAATCCTATTCATCAATCAAAAAAATGATAGTACTCAAATCAACAAAGTAGTTATCTTACCAGAAACTAGCATGTTTGACATCAGTGACAAAACAATGATTGAAACACATTCACATACTTGTATTGATTTGTTTTCAACAATATCCCTCTTTGGAATTGATGGAAAACTATTACCAACAACAATACCAAAAGGAAAATAATTCATTGTATTGAAACTCTCCCTCTATTAGTAGCTTTCATCTTTTGTATGGGTTACAAAATTATGTTTTGATCAACAAAGAATCGACTCATCATTATGACTCCCTCTTGATCACTTCCTCTTTCTAATATTCAGGTTTCTATCTTTGCCTATTTTGTTCTTATATCTCCCTCTTATTGGTAGATGAATGTATTTTAATCATTTCTCTCTGTGTAGTTAAATCATTAGGTGCACTATCTCCCTCTGAGTAGATATTCTATGTTTCTTCCTTGGTCTCATTGTGTTTGGTATTTTATATTTCTCCCTTTTTGTAATTCTATCTCTTTGACAATATTTCCAAAGAATTGTCATCTTAATATGCAGATAAAAACATTTTTAGTTTCTCCCTCTGTCACCTAGTTTGTGAGTGGTTTGCAACTCCATCTCTTTGCTTACTTTAGGGAGCTCCTAAAGTAAGATCCACTATATCAATATGTAACATATGCCAATCATATTAGTTGATGTAGGGCACTTCTCATTCATCTTAAATAGCCTTGGATAGGGTTATCACCCCTAATTTAGCTCTTAAATACTCATGAGTATCCTTAGGTAGTACTTTTGCGAAGATATCAACTATTTTCTCTTTTGTATTCACATATTCCATCTTCACCTTTTTTTCTTGAACTAACTCTCTCAAGTAATGATACTTGATTTCAATGTGCTTAGTCTTTTAATGCATCATAGGATTCTTTGACATATTTATGGTACTTGTGTTATCACAATAAAGTATCATAGGTTTAGTGATTTCCTCCTTTATGCCTTTGAGTAGTTGTTTGATCCATACAATATTTGTACAATTTATTATAGCAACAACATACTCAGCTTCAATAGTAGATTGAGATATGCAATTTTTTTTCTTGCTAGTCCATATAACCAGCATTTTACCTAAGAAAAATGCTCCTCCACTAGTGTTCTTTTTTTCATCAATATTTCTAGCCCAATTAGCATTAGTGCAGGCTGTCAACTCAAACTTCTCATTTTTCTTGTAGTATAGACCATAGTATTCTATACCTTTCAGATATCTCATTATTCTCTTAACATCCATTAAATCATTCTCCCTGGGATTAGCAAAGAATATTGCAACTATCCCAATATATAATGCAATATTGGGTCTTCTATGCACTACATATTGCAATTTTCCAATCATAAACTTGTACAGTGTTTGATTCAACTCAGTTGAATCATCATTTTTAAAAAATTTGTGTCATATCACCATAAGTGTGCTTACTAGCTTGAAATATTCCAATCCAAATTCTTTTAGTATCTCCTTTACATATTTTAACTGAGTCATGTATATACCACATTTCATCTGATGTACTTGTAAACCCACAAAGAACTTGATCTCTTCAAACATAGACATCTCAAATTCTTTCTTTATTTCATTTGCAAAAGCTTTACATAAAGTATCTTGACCTCCAAATATGATATCATCAAAAAATCCTTTTGGTTGTTCTATATAGACCTCTTCTTCCAATATGCCATTTAGAAATGTAAATTTAACATCCAATTAATAAACTTTGAAACCTCTATATGTAGAGTAAGCTAGCCAAGTTCTTAATCCTTCCAATTTTGCAACTGGAGTGAATGTTTCTCTACAGTCTATCACTTCTTCTTGTGCATAACCCTTGCAAACTAATCTTTCCTTATTCCTTGTGACTTCACCATTTTCATCTAACTTGGTTATGTACACCCACATGGTACCAATCACATTCTTATTGTCTTGTCTAGGAACTAGAGTCCATGTTTTGTTCTTTTCAATCTATTCAATCTCTTCTTCCATGGCTTTACTCTAGTATACATCTTCTAAGGCATCTTTCACTATCTTAGGCTCATGCATGAAAAGAAAACATGTATCACTTCTTAACTTGTTCCTTATCATTGGTCTTACATCTTCTTCTCCAATAATTTTTGTAGTAGGGTGATGTGTTTTAACATACTTTAACTATCTTGGTTCTTCTCTATTTTCCTTATTAGGTCTATCAACTTCTAAATCAATATGTATTCTATATTAGGTAACTCAACATCTCTTTCATGTACACTAGTCTTAGAATCAAAATGTGCCTCAACTTCATGCTATAACTCAACACTTGATTGTAGCTCAGTTCCTAAATAAAACTTGACATTCATTGTATGTGACTTGGAAGTCATTGAAAATTGATGTTGATTTGTAACTTGATTTATAGCATCTTCATCAGTAGGCATACCTTCAAAAAAGTATACAAATGATTTGTATTCCACTTTTTCTTTCATAGGTTCATCCTCATGTACTTCTATATATTCATCAAATTTCACATTTGCACTTTCCATCACTTTGTTAGTGTTATTATTTAAACATGTATAAGCTTTACTTATTGTGGAATAGCCAAGGAATATACCTTCTTCACTTTTTGTATCTAATTTACCATTCCTAAAATCATTGAGCATATAACACTTGCTTCCAAATACCTTAAAATATTTTACATTGGTTAAGTATCCATACCATAGTTCAAAAGGTGTTGAATGAGTACCTTTCTTGACTTACACATGGTTCAAGGTATAGATAGTTGTACTTACATCCTCTCTCTAGTATTTGAAAGCAACATTCTTTTCCATCATGAGTATCCTAGCACAATCCATTACATATATATTCCTCTTTTCAACAATTCCATTTTGTAGAGGGGTCCTAGGTACAGATGCATGTCTTTTATTCGTCTACCATTACAGAACATCTCAAACGTATTTGATGTAAATTCTTCTCCTCTATTAGATCTCAAAAAATTTAGACTTTTACCTGTTTCCTTCTCAAATCTTACTAAGTACCACTTAAACAATTTGAAAGCATTAGATCTATGTTTTAGAAACATAATTGTGATCATCCTAGAATAATCATCAACAAATATCATAATATACTTATCACCTTTATAAATTTGCACATCAATTGTTCCACACAATTTAGTATGAACAATCTCCAAGATTCCTTTAGAAGTATGAGGATTACTATTAATACTAGACTTTTTTATTTTTCCTAACTGACATTGTTTGCAAATTATATTGTTAGGTTTCTTCCACATAGGAAAACCTCTAACTCTTCTAATGTTACTGATCCTAACCAAGTTATCAAAATTAACATGAAATAACCTCTTGTGCCATAACCACACATTATAAAATTCTACAACTAGATAAGTAGCATCATCCATATCATGATAGAATATATTGCATCTAGTTTGATCACCTTTTCCAATTAGTTTTCTATCAATATCATATATCCTAGCTATCTTGTTCTCAAAATAAACCTTGCAACCTAAACTATTTAGTTGTGACACACTCAAAAAATTATAATTAAATCCTTCAACATAATAAGAATTTTCACATAAAATATTTTTTGTGAGTTTGATAGAACCTTTTCCTTTTATCAGACATGGTGCATCATTACTAAATCTTGAACTATTTCCATCATAATAATTCAAGGTAATGAAGTTTCTTTTATCTCTTGTCGTGCCCTGCTTGGAGATCCCTAGAAACAAGGATGATCAATATAAGCCAAGATAATTTTTTTTTTAAAGTATGAATTCACATGTCATATAACATATGAGGATCACAATGATCACAATGGAAGACTAACCAAACATCTTGACACCAACGGATCTCCAAATGCCACTATTGACCAAAATGAATGATAATAGAAGATGCATAACTGAATCCAAATTGAAACATTATGATTTCAAAATGTGACACTAAAGGATTGAAGAAAACCTAAGAGGGTACCCTAAACACTTCTTGAAAATTTTGGGTCTTACCAAAAAGTGCCCATTCTCCACTCAAACTAGTTTTCACAAATACTAGGTGCTACTTTAAATCAGCACTGGGAGATACTTTCCAATATCACTTGCCATTTCTAAACAAGTAGGGTGATACTTCTGTCAAGGATGTGTGATACTTTCCAAGTATCTTATGACACTTCTTCAATGGAGGTGTGATACTAGAAAGTATTGCATGAAATTCCTATAAGAGGCATGCAACACAATTAGGGAACACATGACAAAATCCTAATGAAAATGCGACATAAAATTGTATCTCTCCATGCTAACACATGGTGGCCAAGAAAAAGCAAGAAAAAATCCTAAGCATGAACAACAGGGTTAAACTGAGTTCAAAACCTCCACACTTGGGAGTACTAGATCCACAATTTGAGTTATGAACACTCAAACAAACTACTGAAAGATGGAAACTACATCTAGCCATCTAAACAAGTAGTGAAGGGAAAGCACAGAAGGAAACATTGTAGTGTACTAAAGCAACATAACAATAAAAAAATTAACATCATAATGTACAATACAAAAAAACTAAGTCCACAGTTCCTCCCAACCATAATAGCATCATAAGACCATCGTGGGCCCTAGCCATCCCCTGTGCATAACATCCCAAGCTATAGATCAGATCATCAGTACTATCATATACAAACATCACTACTAAAAAATGCTACAACATAAGCATAAGGAAATCTAACATGCTAAATGCAAAGAATAAGATAATCCTACAAAATAGATAACATCTTCTATCATATGCTACTCATTATAGTAAGGAAATGTGTCAATAACTAACATCATCTAAACATGATATACAAGCATCCCAATGAAAGCATACTCTGGAACTTGAAGTACAAAGTGAAAACATCCAACAATGATTATAATAGGACAAGAAACCATCTCTCTACACCGGTCCCTAGCAGTGGTATAGCCAGCTATGCCTCCCAACCACGTGACACCCATAGGTCCACACCTGCCATGTTAATGGAGATAATGATCCAACCAAAAACACACACAAGCAAATGTCCATGGCTAACACACATGCTAGATAGTATAATGAGTGAAACCAAGATATAGATAATGCATAACTATAGGTCTCAATCAGACACTCAATGGGCTACTAAGTAGGGGCTAACATCATGGAGAGTCACTTGGCATTGACAAGCCCAAGCTTGGATCTGTCCAGACTCAACTTCTCAACAGAAGGCTCTCACATTGAAGAATTTTTTTTTATTATCTTAAATTTTATTACCACCTAGTATTTTATTAGTTATCACTTACTTAAAACTTCCTCTGCAAACCCTATGGCATCATGAAACTAGGCTATGAGATAAAAGCCCTCTTCCTATACTACCCTACCCTACCCTACCCTACCCATTCTCATCCAATGATGAGTGCTCATAGGCATGAAAATTCCCAAAACAACTCCAATGATCTTATTTTTGGAAGTACCACAAAAAATTAGGACTAACAAGTTACTCGATAAATGTACACACACGTACTTGTGTGCAGTGCACCACCATCATGAAGATCATAACACAAGGACTAGATGAGGAAACAATGCAAAAAGTCACTCAACCAAAAACAAACTTGGGAGGATGGATGTAGCATGCATCCCAATGCAACATAAAAGTGCAACAAAGGTTTGACTGACATCCAAATAGATAATCAAGTCCATGACCAAACTCATGCCAAGAAAACCTAAGAAAATAGGGCGGCACACAAGTTGAGGTAAAAACCCCCAAAATTGGAAAACTTCAAAATTAAAAACCATTTGGTCTATGGGTACAAAACCCCCAAAAATCCAATAATATTTGGGTTTGGACACCATATGCAAAAATGACAGGCATAATGGTGCAAAATCCCAACCCCCATCCCAAAAATAGGGAAAAATTTCATACTTGACCAATCGGTTAGAACCAATAAATAAAAACAGAGGGGAACGCTAGTTCTCAACCTCTAGATAAATGACTACCAAAAATAGAACCTAAAATGGAAGTAAAACAATAAAATGCGAAGGCCATACCTGATAGCAAAAGGGGTAGAAACTAAAACCTACACAATAAAATAAAATGCTTTTCGAAGTTACTAAAAATCATGGCAAAGTAAGGTCTACCCAAGAAGGATCCAACAAGACCAACCCAGCGAAGATCCCATGCTCACAACTCCCAGAATGAATAGAAATCCAATTCTTTAGGAAGAGGATTTCAGAAAACCTCTCAAATTTCTATTTTCAAAAAGTGAGAAGTGAATAATAAAATCCCTTTTTCAATACTTATTTACATTTTGAGTGAATAGTTAATTAGGAAAAATATCTATTTAGAGTAGCTAGACTCCAAATCAACCCAAACAAAAATAGGTTATTCCTCGCAACAGGAATTTAGCAAAGGAAAAACTGCCAAAAATTAAATTTGAGAAGATTTAAAGCCTAAAAATCCAAAACCATAGAAATAACTATACAACTTTTGCAATAATGCAAACCTCTAAATGCACAAACACACTCATTGGTTTAATCACAAAATACCAATGGGTTCAAAATTCATAATCACTGAAAGGTTTTAATTTAAACAATAAAATAAGGATACGTCAACCATATAGGGATGACATTGGTAAAATATTTATAGCTGAATCACTAACTCTATGTGCCACTACTAGGGATATAATTCTTGCACACTAAAACACATGATCAAGTGCAATTGCATATAATATCATAGTCAAAGCAATAATGCATTAACTACCTAATTAATCCATTTGCATTACTCAAATTTGCATAAAGCATAAAGAGAAAAGAATGATGTAAATAACCATAGCATAAAATCCATCACATAACATAATCAAAAAATATGTCCAACCACCACATAATTAGATATCCCCATAGATTACTATCATCTCAAAATGGCATCAACATGCAATATGATAAATTGAATAGCATAGCAATAAAGCATCTATGGTACCAAATCAAAGTATAATATTTGACCCTTAGATCATCTCAAACTACTTAAATAAGAGTATCAAGTATCTTTCAAATCAAAATACTCAAGGTAAAGACTACAAATATGGGAGGAAGTACATACCCCCCAATAGCATAGGATTACTCCTGATAGCCAACAAAAAGATAGGGGTACAATCCCCTTAGTTGTGTAGCATCCTCCCAAGTCATAGAGGTCTCATCACTTGGGTCCCATTAGACCCTTACCTGCTCGATGTACTAAACTTGCAAGGTCAGCCTCTAATACTATAGGATATGAATAGGCTCTAAAGTAAGCTACCCATCTTCTACCTAAAAAGCATCCCAATCGAGAACATGGGTCACATCAAGAATATACTACCTCAAAATAGAAACATGAAAAATATTATGGCTTGCATGATAGGCTAGGTGGAAATGCTAGTCAATAAGCAATAGGACCAATCCTTTTGAGAATCTCAAATGGTCTAAAAAAATGTGGCACCAACTTAGAGCCTTTCCCATAATAGATGGGTGTCTTTCTTAGACACACTCGCAAAAACACCCTATCACCAAAAAAAAAGTGATGATCCAACCTATGGGCATTTGGATACTTATTTTACCTATCTTGAGTAGTAACTAAATTTTTCCTATTGCAAACAACTTGCCACTCCATATCCCAAAGCATCTTTGGACCCAAAATAACTCAGTCCTCTAAGCGATCCCAAATCAAAGGGGTATGACATGGTATACCATACAAGGCTTAAAAAGGTACCATGCTAAGGGAACTATGATACTCGTTATTATATGAAAACTCAAAAAGGTACAAATATTCCTCCCACTTTACTTGGTTCACTCTCTTAGTCTGACCATCAATCTCTGGGTGATAGGCTGAACTGAAATTGAGTTGTGCACCCAAAGCATGTTGGAGATACATACACAATGCATAAGTAAAAACTAGATCTATATCCAAAATAATCCAATAAGGGATCCCATGCAAACATATAATATCCTCCAAAAAACCATGCACTACAAAATAAGCTATGTAGGATGCTCTCATGGGTAAAAAATGTGCTACCTTGGACAACTTGTCCACTATTACCATTACACAATCATGTCTCTATGATGACATAGGGAATCCTATGAGGAAATCTATAGATACTATATCCCACTTCCACTTTGGAATGGTATGTGGCTACAAAATACCCACTAGATGCTGATGCTCTACCTTCACTCTCAGGCACTTAAGACATCTAGTAGCAAAATCAGCAACATCACACATCATCCATGCCCAAAAGTAAAACTATTTGAGATCAACAAACATCTTCTTAACACTAGGATGTGTCTAATATCATGCATGATGTGCTTCTAAAAAAACTAAGGTACAAAGATCACCTAACATGGGTACATGGATATGTCCCAAGCATCATAGTAGTCCATTAGACTTGAATAGATAATGCAAGAATCTCCCTTCCAAGGTACATCTAGCCTCGATCTCTACCCTCAACTCTTGATACCAAGTGTCACTATACAAAGCCTCCAAGATATGGCCTCAAAAATCCACTCCCAATGACAACACTGATACCTCATGTCACCTCCTACTCAAGGCAGTTATGACAAAATTCTCCTTCCCTTTAATGTAATGAACATCAAAATCATACTCGCATAAGAACTCCATCAAATGACACTATTATGCATTCAAGTTTCACTAAGTAAAGATATACTACAAGCTCCTATGATCACTATGCAATTCAAACTTGTGTCCCAAAAGAAAATGCCTCCAAAGGACAAGGGCATGTACCATGACTATGAGTTACAAATCATGAGTGGCATAGCTAAGCTCATGGTCCTTGAGTTTCCTAGACTCATATGCAATGACTCGACCATCCTACATCAATACCACACCCATGCCTTCCAATGAAGCATCTGTGCACACCATGAAATCACCTACAAAATTAGGCACTACAAGGACTGGTGCACTGGTCAAAATTTCCTGAAGAGTATTAAATGCTACCTCACACTAGTTTGACCAAATATATTTCTTCCTTTTTCACTAAAGAGAAGTGATGAGATGAGCTACTCATGATAAGTCCTTCATGAAGTGATGGTAGTATCTTTCCAATCCCATTAAACTACAAACTTCTGAGACATTAGTGAGTACCAACCAATCCATGATAGCATGAATCTTCTTTGGATCCACTATAATTCCATCACTAGTGATGATGTGTCCCTCAGACTAGAAGAATCCACATTTACTCAAGTTTCCATACAACCGATGGTCTCTCAAGCACTACAATACTTGACATAAATGGACTTCATGCTCCTCAATAGCCTTTAAATAGATCAATATGTCATCTAGGAAAACAATGATACATTGATCAAGGTAACTGTTAAAATACACCATTCATCAAACTTATAAATACTAATGGCACATTGGTTAACCCAAAGGGTACAACCATGAATTCATAATGCCCATATTGTGTACAAAAAGATGTCTGATGAATATTAGCCTCTTGGATATGGAGCTAATTTTATCCTGAGTTAAGATCAATCTTTGAGGACACTTGTGCTCCCTTCATCTAATTGAACAAGTTATCTATCCTTAGGAAAGGATAATTTTTCTTCACCATAACCTTATTCAACCATCAGTAATCAATGCACAAATGCAAAGAACCATCCTTCTTCTTAATGAAGATGATTGGTGCACCTCGCAGGGATACATTAGGAAAAATATGGCCCTATGCCAATGATTCCTCCAACTGCAATTTGAGCTTACTCAACTCCTAAGTAGTCATGTCATAAGGAGCATGTGAAATTGACTACACTCCTAGTAAAAGATCAATCCCAAAATTAATGTCACGCTATGGTAGCATACCTAGAATCTCATTAGGAAACACATTTGCATACTCATGAAGGAGTGGATGATAATAGAGTGTCACCATACAGCTCTCAACTTCCTTGAGATCATTGATAGAAACAAGAAACAACTAATAACCTTTCTACACACTTTGCTTCAGCTGGTTAGCTAAGATCATCCAAAGTGAGACTGGTCTCGAGACTCACAAAAGTTCCACTTGCCCACTTATGTCAGCAACACACTATACTATCTTATGATGACAATCAATATTTGCCTAATGGGTGTCTAGCCAATCGATTCCCAACATAATGTAATATGATCCCAAAGGCAAAATATGTAGATCCATTGTACTGGTGAAGTTTCCCAAATTCAAAGAACAACTCCTAACAAGCAAGTCAATAGTCACTTTGGAACCTGTGGCTAACTCAACCTGCCATCTATCAACCTAAAACACTACCACTAGCCCACATTACTAAACAAGAGATGGTGATATGAAATAATTAGAAGCACCTGAGTTAAATAAAATTAAAGATAAAATACCATGCAACATACCTATAGCCTCAACTACTATACCTTGATAATCAGCTTGATGATTGTTAGCCATCACAAAGACTTTATGATTCCTATAAACATCTCCTATAGTAAGCTTAGATCTTGTTACACCCTTACTAGTTCTAGTAGATGCTTTGATGGAGCACTCAAAAGATTTATGGCCAAGTTGGCCACATGAATAACAACTTCCTCCAAAGTTGAAACCTGTTCTATGACCACCCTGGGTAGCACTAGGATAAGGTGCACTACCCCTACTAGAATTTTGTTGAGCACTTTGATGAGGACGATCCTATTGAGATTTCTATCCTTGGTTCCAATTATCTCCTCTCTTACTTGAGGTACCAGAAGATTGACCACCGTTGGTCCAATATCCCCATTGATGATCATGATGTTTAGCACTTTGAGAAGGTTTTGATTGGGCTTGGCCCTTCCCTAAGGACTAGGTAAACTATGCATCCTAACCTCACTTCTAAGAATTTTGATTCTAAGAACTAGATTTACCACTAAAAATTCTAGCCACATTGCTCTCTATGATCCTTTCCCTCTCAATGGCAAGAGAAAGTGTCCTTGATTGGTGGGCATGGACATCTCCAATAATGGAGTCTTTGAGGCCCTTGGTGAAATGTTGAGTGGTGAGGGCCTCATTATACCTATAGCTTCAGTACTACTTTAAACCAAGGAACTTATTTTCATATTGATCAACCATCATAAAACCCTATCTAAGCTAATGTAATTAATCAATGCAAGTCTTGGGGTACTATGGCAATAGGAAATTCTCTCTAAACCTCTCCTTGAAGATCTCTTAGGTAAGATTTGTGACACTGATCTGGAGCTTGTCACTCTTTGAATCCCACCAAATAGAACCATGTTCCCTTAGATGCGTGATCACACATCAAGCCTTCACATTGCTCCCATAAGGTAATAGGGAGAAACAATGATCCATATCAAGAAATAGGTCTTAGCCTTGAGTCCTGTTCCTTGGCCATCAAACTCTAGTGCTTTGGACCTCTGAAGTTTCTGCATCATCTCAATCTAAGTGAGATTAGCATCATCCTAACCATAGCCTCTCCATTCATGCCTTCTTCCATCAGGTGGTGTATGAGAATGTTCCTATTCATGTTCCTCCTCTCTATGCTCTAAATGATGGGATCTCCATGATGAGATCCCTCTTCCTGAGTGTGGTCCTATTGGCACTCCTCCACATGAGGGTCCAACTTAGAAAGAATCTCTTATGTCCCCATGATATTCTAATTAGCATTTCCCTATTCTTCCCCACTGACCTAACATCCCTCTTTTTAGTGTTCTTCCTCATGGTTACTACTACAGCTACCATCTTGACCACTAGGTCTATGTGTAAGAGGCATCACTATGGGAACAACAAGACAATGTCAAAACACTTGGATCACAAGCATAAGAGTCAAAACCATGAACAAAAAAAATCTCAATAATCAAACATAATATAACAATACACAATAGAAAATGAAACCATAGTGGAAGCATAACATAGAGATCCCAATGTTTCAACATGGGCTCTGATACTAGATGTAGTGTCTTGCCTGGAGATCCTTAGAAATAAGAATTAATATAAGCCAAGATTTAAAAAAAAATTACAAGTATGAATGCACATGACATACAATATACGACAGTCACAATGATCGTAATGGAAGACTAACCAAACATCCTAATACCAATGGATCTCCAAATGCCACTACTAACCAAAACAACTAACAACAACAGATGCATAACTAAATTCAAATTGAAACATTCTAAATTCAAAATGCGACACCAAAGGATTGAATAAAACCTAAGAGAGTAGCCTAAATAATTCCTGAAAAGTTTGGGTTTTACCAAAAAGTGCCCATTGTCTACCTAGATAAGTTTTTGTAAATACTAGGTGATACTTTAAATTAGCACTGTGTAATACTTTTTAGTATTGCAAACAATTTCTAAAGAAGAAGGGTGATACTTTTGGGGATAGGGTGATAATCCTCTCAAGTTCATGCGATACTCTTCAAGTATCGTATGACACTTCTTCAGTAGGGGTGTAATACTGGAAATTATTGCATGACATTCCTATAAGAGGCATGCGAAACAATCAAGGAATGCACAAAACAATCCTAATGGGCATGTGACATAAAATTATATCACTCCATGCTAACACATGGTTGCCCAAGAAAAGAAAAGAAATCCTAAGGAAGAACAATAGGGTTAAATTGAGTTCAGAACCACCACATTAGGGAGTACTAGATCCACAATTTGAGGTGTGAATACTTAAAGACACTACTAAAAGATGGAAACTACATCTAACCATCCAAAAAAGTAGTAAAGGGAAAGTACAAAATGAAACATCATAGTGTACTAAAGCAACATTGCAAAAGAAAAAAAACATTGCAATGTACAATACAACCAAACTAAGTACATGGTTCCTATTATCCTATTTTGCCCTGGCCAAATTTGAATTCAAATATCTGGCTTGCCCAACAGCTACTTCCCACCTTTTATATTATTTAAATTCCCTAGAAATATCAAAATAATAATAATAAAATGATCAATTTATGGTATTTCCTTTTTTGTTTCCATCAGCCTGCAATTTTCTATGCCGTCAGATCTTGCCTAGATCTATAGTGGGCTCATTCCCACATTCTCTGAATGCGCAACCTTTATGTAATGTAGGGAAGCCCCTTGGCAACGTGTGGATTGTGGGTCCATATTCTTCTTGTGGGCTGCAGGGCAGACAAAGTGGCTATCTGAGCTGGCGATTATATTGGTGATGTGTGTCCAAATGACATCATGGTGGGTATTAGCAAAGGTTCAAAATGCACATGTTACTAGCACCATTATATTTCTAGAGATCAAAAATTAGTGAATGCCCACAAGATGAAGACGAAAGAAGATTGAGAAATGTGGGCATGTTCCCTAGTGACACCTATCCCACAACCTCTCATGTTCCCAGTTCCACCTTCCACCATCTGATGTGATCTAATCAATGGCTGGCACATGCCTATAATATGGAGATGTGAGGATTTTAAGTGATGTGGGTATGTGCCCTTATCACGAATGGCATGGTGTGACATCACAAGCCTACTTCTCTCAGAAGGTAAAGACACCTCATCCTCAATGGAAGTTGTTAGGTAAGTTAGAATACGACGGATGTATTTCATTGGCCCATCCAACTGACTAGGCTTGTAGTTCTACAGAGCTTTGATCATCGTGGATTTGAAGAGGATCAACGATCATGGCATTCTTGCATTATGAAATTATGAGGGCTTTAAAAATTGTATGGAAAGGTCTAAATGACATGTGTCTTAGTGCCCTAGCTAAGTTATCAACAGTGCTAATAGTTAATGTGACCACCACAGTTAGGGCTTTTGGGTGGCACTATTAATTTAATAAAGACATGGTCAACTTGGGAGGACCCCACAAGGTGGAAAAAGGAAATAAACTCTTTGCTCCACGTGGCCGACCCTGCTCAAAGATTTCAATTTACTTGCTGACCTTGCTAATTCACGAGATAGAAACAAAGGAATACAAGGTTTTTTGCACGAATCTAACCCTCATGATTGATTCCAACCACTTTCAAGTGAATGCAAAACAAAGAGGAACACTCCACCACCTCTGATCTGATCCATCTACTTGGTTAGATGAATTAATGGCATCATTTCTATCTTCTCAGAGCCCTATTCCAACAAGATCAGATATCATTGCATTTGCATCTCCATGATTATTCTCTGCATAACTTAATGGCAGTGGTTATAGAGTAATCTCAGTTAGAGGACATCTTAGTTATGCCTGAGCTATTAAGGAAAATTTTGTAGATTTTCAAAAGGTCAACCGTTCTCTGACTTCTTTGATATTGCTCTACAATTTCATGTGTAAATTCCCTTTGCCTCTGAATTGTATGACATTTTGCCTTATCTCCTTTAGCCATTGATGTAAAGTGCAAGAACTATTCGCATCTCATTGGTGTTTTGTAGAGATCTGTAACCTGCATGACTATCTCTTTTGGCCTATGAATGATATATAAGTGAATCTTCTCTTCCTTATGTTATTCATCAGGGTTTTTTGATCTGCATGTGGTTGCTAGGTTAAAAAAAGTCTGAATGTGTATATCCTTTGGTGTCATGAAGGTTCAATAGTGCATGTATGGGTAGAGATTAGTTTGAACACTCTATTTAGGTGCATCACCCCTTAGGTTAGAATAGGTATATTTTCTTTTCATGCATTCCTTCTCCCTTTTCCTCCTCAAGAGTAGTTAGGTGTGCCTTGATAGTAAGAGGAAGCCAGCCTTCTCTGGAGACTCAACCTCACAGTTCAAGTCCCACAGCTTGGAGGTTTTTTCCATGCGTCACAAGGTTGTCCTTAGGTAAAAACTTTGGACAAGGGTGCAAACCTCTATGACAACAGTTTTGGGCACGCCTAGTGGGAATTATATCAGAAGATTTCAAGTCTACTGGTGTCAAGAAGGAATATTTCAAGATTAATACTGAAGAGATAGTACTGGCTTCAGTGTTCAATCCTTCAAGAGGTTCATTCTTCAAAGTACTTGGTGACTCTGAGCTTCAAATACATCTGGTTCTAGACCAAAGTTGCAAGAATTCATGCCCAAAGCTGAAACAAGGGTATCTTCTAGAGGTAAGTTTCAATACCAAGAGCTTTCATTTTCAAATCCTAGAAGAAGGAAGACTATGGTATCTTTTTCACCAATTAGGAAAGCAATAGCAAAAAATACAGCTGCAAGATCTATTTCTACTCCTCCTATTATTATATCTCAGCCTAGATTGCCATCAACACATATCAATAGATCACTGCTCTATATGGCATTGCCTAGAACTCATGCTTTTGCCATGTTTAATGGTGGAAGTCCTCTTTTATTGGCCCAAAGACATGACATACCAATAGCTACACTTAAAAGTATACCAGAGTTTATTGGTGAAAAATCTATTTCTCCCTTAGAGAACATTCAAGAGGTTGCAAATCACTACAATATCCATGGTATTATAGAAGATGATGTTGCAGTTAGGCTTCTAGCCTCATCTTTGAAAGGAAAAGCATTAAAATGGTATAGAGGTTTGGCTCATGGTTCTATAACAAATTGGGATGGATTAGGAGTAGGACTATGTAAACACTTTGAGGACAAAAGTGACCATTTGTCACTTTTAGAATAGTTGACTACTATAAAAAGAGCCTCCCATGAATGTATGACTAATTTCAACTATAGATTTCAAAAGACATGGGATAGAATATGTGCCTCAGTAAAACCTACCCCTGGTAATGCCTTCTTGCATTACCTCAGAGCTCTTAACAGTCACATTGCCATTAAAATCCAAACTATGGGAGGAGATACCTTGCCTAATGCTTATGACATATCAATAAAGTTAGAGAACATCCTAATACAAGGAAGTAAGCTAGATCCAAGGCCTCCCATGCCTTTCTTTGCTAATGTTCCAAACCACCAACTGGTAATGGCTCCTCTTCCCACAACTTCCACATCATGATCCCTTGCTCTAGTCCCTCAAGCTTCAACATCTTCAAATGGAATAGATGAAATCAAGGAAATGATGCAATCTATGATGCTAAAGATAGATAAGAGATTGCAAGGTCAAGAGAAGAAGCTGGAGGATAGTTTCTCTATGATGCAAAAAATCAGCAATAAGGTGGTGACTTTGGAGAGACAACAAGCTCAAGGTAGTAAAGCTCATCAATTATAGCATCAAATTATGAACAGTGGTAGTCCTCCAAATCAAAATTATGGGAACAATTCTTTTGATCAAAATAGGTAGAGTAGTCATGCTTCAACCTCAAATGCAAATCAAAGTAGGGCCATAGTCCCTCGAAATAACATGGCCCAAGATCAGGAATTTTTTCCCTCTTGTAACTATTCTTATGCCTATTGCATGTGTCAGAAGGCTGAATCTTATTTGGCTTTGACCATCCAAGAGCTTGTAGTAGGAAAACCATACAAAGAAGGTCAATTTAAAGATGCCTTCTATGTGCAAGGGCAAGGTGATTGTTCCTTTATGAATCATTAGGTGGAGGAACATTGTAATGTAAACAAGGATTCCATTACTCACAACAGTAGGAGAAAAAGAAGAGCTTTTTAAGATGCTACCTTTCCTCTTCCCAATCAGGCCTCAACTTCAAATGTGATATCCCATGGTCAATTAGCAGATGATCAATCAAATACCCTTTAGCAAAAAAGACAAAAAATAGGCAAAAAGAATGGAAGTGATCCTCAGGATGTTCCACCTCAACCTCCTACAAATGTAGCTCCCAGGGTTTATACCAAAGTGCCCTCTACTCCATTTAGTGTGGTAGAAAAAATGAAGAAGACAAATGTGAATATTTCCATGTGGGATGATGTTGCTACTATAACCATGCAAAAGAGGTTTCTGCAGCAAGAATTGGAAAGCATTGAACCAAATGATCAGCCACCCAGCATGGGAGGTGCCACAAGCCTAGTACAACCATCAAGGGAGGCAGAAACAAGTAAAAAGGTTAGATCCCCTCCATTTTATGTTTCTCTAATTATAGGGGATAAAGTAGTCCATAATTGCATGATTGATTTAGGGGCTAGTAGTTTAGTGATGCCTAGGTGTGTTGTTGATGCTTTGGGAATGAAATATAAGCCCATTGTTAGGGATGTGTTATAGTTGGATGGTAGTACTGTCAAGACTATAAGGATCCTTAGGAATGTGGAAATGGCTTTACATGCATGCCTTGGTTGTACTGTAACTCAAGATATATCCATTGCTAAAGTCTAGCCACATTTTTCCATTTGTCTATCAAGAGACTTCATTTTTTTAGGACAAGATATGGGGCCAAAGCTTCGATTAGATTAGAGCCTATAGCCCTGCATCATACCAAACCTTACACCCCTAATCTCATCAACATGAATTGTACTATCCTAGAGGTGGATGAGAATGACATAGTGAATGAGCCTACCACTTCCTTAGCATAGATACCTGATTTTCTCTTAGATGAATGGGCTAATGCATATAAACTTGATCCTATGTCAAAAACCCTTGAAATAGACCTCAGTACATATTGTATATTAGAGAAAAATGCTCTAGTTCCCAATCTTGTGGAGACTAAAGAAGATATGGGTGGGATATGGAGTATGTAATTTGATGGATCAAGGAATAAGAATGGATTAGGGGCTAGCATGATGTTGATTTCTCCTGCACAAGTAAGGTACTACTTCTCCTTTAGGCTCCAATTCAATTGCACTAACAATGTGGCTGAGTATGAATCTTTGATTCAAGGTCTCCTACTTGCTTAGAAAAGAGGAATCTAGGCCTTAAGGGTATATGGAGATAGTGAATTGGTGGTTAATCAAGTGAGAAATCAGAATACCACCAAAGAATGGCTTGCTCAAGTCTTATAAACATAGGGTATGGGATTTGCTTGAAAGTTTTAGTGCATTTAATATTCAAAGCATCTCTAGAAAAGAAAATAGACATGCTAATAGACTTCCAACAATATGTGCATCTCATGATGTGCCAAAGGATTTTGGGGAGGAGAAGAAGCAAAAAATCAAGATGGTAGTCAGGCCTGCCATCCCTAACAACAACATCCATTGACAAGTGTTTGAATCTGATGAAGAAATTGTAAGCTTCTTGAAAAATGAAGTAAAATTTGTAGATAAGAACCAGTCAAGACTATAGGATCAGTATGGTGATCAAATCATTAACCTTAGTTCCAACAAGCTACCTAGGGGCCTCATTACCTTAGAGAGTGTTTTTTATCTTGATGACCAAGCGAGAGGCAAAGTCATGAACTTAGTTGTTGACCAAGATGATCACACTCCAGTCATGATTGCTGATGGAAAATCCTTAAACATGGGGAAGGTATGTTCTGAGATTGAGCAGGAAAGTTTTATTCATCTATGTCAAGAATTTAATGATATATTTGCCTAGACGTATGATGATTTAAAGGGTTTTGACCCAAGGTTATTTTAGCATACCATAGACTTAATTAATAATGTCAAACCAATAAGACAAAAATAGAGGCTAGTGAATCCCAAAATTGAACCCTTAATGAGAAAAGAGCTATCCAAATTAATTGAGGCCAATATAATTTTCCCCATCAAACACTCATCACGGGTAGCAAACCTTGTCCTTGTTAGGAAGAAGAATGGAGAAATTAGACTATGTGTGGACTTTAGGGACCTTAACCAAGCTTCCCTTAAAGATCACCATCCTCTCCCTTCCATGGAGAAAATTTTTTCCAAGGTCAGTGGTTCAAAGAGGTTTTCATTTCTTGATGGATTTTTAGGCTACAATCAAGTACTAGTCAAAGAGTCTGACAGGTACAAGACTACATTTACCACCAAATGGGGTACCTATGCTTATTGTAAAATGCCATTTGGGGTAACCAATGCAGGTGCTACATTTTAGAAGGCAATGGAGATGGCCTTTAAAAGAAAGATTGACAAGTTTGTATTATTTTACCTTGATGATATCACATTGTATTCAATGAATGTGGAAGATCATTTTGATCATTTAAGACAGGTGTTCTCAAGGTGCAAAGATTTTGGTGTATCCCTTAACCCAAGAAAGTGTGTCTTTGCTACCAATCAAGGAAAATTATTAGGACACATTGTATTTGAAGATGGCTTAACTATTGATCCAGAGAGAACAAAAGAAATACTTGCTCTTCCTCTTCCTAAACACAAGAAAGGGCTGCAAACTTTCCTTGGTAGGATAAATTTTGTGAGAAGATTTATCCCTAATCTTGCTACCATGGTAAAACCTCTTACAGCTATGCTCAGGAAAATTATGGTCTTTGCATGGGCCAAGGAAGGGAGAGAAAGTTTTGAAGAGCTCAAGGCAGCCATAGCCTCAGCCCCTACTCTCATTAATCCAAACTTTGAAAATGATTTCATCCTTTATACCCTAGGTGGTGAGTCAAGTATTTTTGCTATCTTGACTCAAACAAATGATAAGAATGAAGAGAAGCCAATAGCCTTCTCTAGTGAAGGGCCTAAGGAGTATGAAGACAAGTAAAACTTTGTAGAGAAGCAAGCCCTTGCAGTCATCAAAGCTTTAAATAAATTTAGACACCTCTTGTCCCATAATAAGATTCATTTGTTAGTACCCCATGCCAGTGTGAAGGAATTCCTTTTGAGCAAAGATATTGGCGAGAAAAGAGCTAGTTGGATTATAAAAGTAATGGAATATGATGCTGACATCCAAATCACCAAGTTGGTAAGGGGGAAGGGGTTGTGCAAACAAATGATATCATCTTAGGAGTTAGATGAGGAATTTTCTATGGTATTAATAGAGGAACAAGAGGTAAGAAATGATAACCCAAAGAATTGGATGGATGATATGAAGAATTTCTTATTAGAAAATAGATATCCTCAAGGATTAGATAAAGCTAAAAGGAGACAATATAGATTGCAATCAATTCCTTGTATCATTGTTGATGGTATCCTTTTTAGGAAAGATTTTAATGGAGCCCTATTGAGATGCATTGGCAAGGACCAAGCTGAAAGAATGATCAGAGAACTTCATGATGGTCTTGATGGTGGTCACTTCTCAGCAAGGACAATTGCAATGAAGATCATGAGAGCTGGTTACTACTGGCCATCCCTATCGCATGATTGTCATAAATATGTGAGGAAGTGTGAGAAATGTGCCTTCTTCTTTGCTAAAAAAAAGCTTGCAGCTCTTCCTCTTTGTCCCATCTAGGTGGACCAGCCTTTTTCTCAATGGGGATTGGATTTCATAGGCCCTATCAATCCTCCTTCTAGTTCTGGTCACAGATGGATTTTAGCTGCTACAGATTACTTCACCAGATGGACAGAGGCAGTTGCATTGAAGGACACCATAGAATCTTCATTTGTTGAGTTCCTTGATGGAATTGTGACCAGGTTTAGTGCTCCTTCAAACATTATTTCAAATAATGCAAAGTCTTTTGTAGGAGCTCAGATTTGTGCATGGGCAATTAACCATAATATCTATTTGAACACGTCTTCAAACTACTACCCTCAGGGTAATGGTTTGGCTGAGTCATCCAAAAAAACTTGATTAAGATTATAAAAAGAACTATAGAGGATAGCCAGAGGTGTTGGCACCAATAGTTGAAGACTACACCGTGGGCTCATAGAATAACACCTAAGAGGTCAATAGGGAATTTTCCATTTATGTTGGTATATGGTAGAGAAGCAAGGTTTCCAATTTCATTAGAATTCCCATCCCTAGAGCTAGTTCATCAGCTGGAGCTAATTGAAAATGATGCCATGATAGTGAGAATGGAAGAGTTAATGGACCTAGAAGGAAAAAGAGGTCAGGCCATGTAGACCCTAGAGATACATTAGCAGCAGGTAAAAAGGAACTTTGACAAGAAGGCTAGGGTCAAAACCTTCAGGGAGGGTGACTTGGTCTTGAAATGGGATGCAAATAGGGCAAAACTAGGAAGACATTCAAAATTTGATGCACTATGGGGTGGTCCCTATGTGATTGTAAGTTGCAAGAAAGCCAATGCTTTTCAATTAAGCAAGCCTGGTGGTGAATTTTTGCCCATCCTAGTCAATGGGATCTACCTCAAGCCATGTTTCTAAGAGGGCTTGATTTTCCATGTACATAGGTAGTGCAGTTTCTTTTGCTAGTTCCTGCTTTCCAAGAAGTGCACGAGCAGAACTGTCTCTCTGTGAGATAGCTAGTTTTGTCAAAATTTTGAAAGGTTGTAGAGGCATAGGTTTTTTGTGTTTTGTTCCTGTTGAGGTAGGGTTAGGTTTTAATGATGCGTTGATTCACATTTTCCATGACTTTGTAGCCCAATGGACACACAAGGTCACTGGTTTTATGCGTGACAAGCTCACATCCCCTCTGAGTTGCTAGATTGTTATCTTATTTCACCTCGTCCAAATTTGAATTCAAATATCTAGCCTGCCCAACGGCTACTTCCCACCTTTTATATTATTTAGATGCCCTGGAAATATCAAAAAAAAATTTTAAAATGATAAATTTATGGTATTTCCTTTTTTGTTTTTGTCAGCCTATAATTTTTTACGCCATCAAATCTTTCCTAGATCTACGGTGGGCACATTCTTGCATTCTCCAAATGTGTGACCTTTATGACCTTTATGTGGGCACATTCTTGCATTCTTGTGGGCTGCAAGGCAGACAAAGTGGCTAGCTGAGTTGGCGATTCTATTGGTGCCCACTTTCCCACATCTTGAGCTTTGTCAAACCTTCTAACAGTGCAAGGGAGCACTCCAGTGATGCATCTCTAGATGACATCATGGTGGATATTAGCAGAGGTTTAGAATGCACATGTTACAAGAACCTTTAGATTTCTAGAGATCGACGATCAACGCATGCCCGCAAGATGGAGACACAAGAAGATTAAGGAATGTGGGCATGCACCTTGGTGACACCTATCCCACAACCTCTCATGTTCCAAATTCCACCTTCCACTGTTCGATGCGATCTGATTAATCACTGCTGCATGCCTGCAATATGGAGATGCTAGGATTTTAAGTGATGTAGGTATGCACCCTTACAATGCATGGCATGGTGTGACATCACGGGCCCACTTTTCTCAGAAGGTAAAGATAGCTCATCCTCCATGGTAGTTGTCAGGTAAGTTAGAGTATAACAGAGGTATTTCATTGGCCCATCTAGCTTACTAGGCTTGCAGTTCTGTAGAGCTTTGATAACCGTGGATTTGAAGAGGATCAACAATTAGGGCATTCTCATATTATGAAATTATGAGGGCTTTAAAAGTTGAGGGGAAGCACCTAAATGACACATGTCTCAATAGCCTAACTAGGTTATCAACAGTGCTAATAGTTAATGTGACTGCCACGATCAGGGATTTGGGTTGGCACTGTTAATTTTAAAAAGGCATGGTCAACTTGGGAGGACCCCACAAGGTAGCAAAAGGAAATAAACTCTTTGGTCCATGTGGCCTACCTTGCTCAAAGATTTCAGTTGACTTGCTGACCCTGCTGATTCATGAGATAGAAACAAAGGAAAACTAGAATTTTGGCACGAATCTGACCCTCATGATCGATTCCAACCACTTTTGATTAAATGCAAAGCAAAGAGGAAAACTCCACCACCTCTGATCCAATCCATCTACTTGGTCAGATGATTTAATTGAACCATTTCTGTCTTCTTAGAGCCCTATTCCAACAAGATCATATATCATTGCATCAAGATCTCCATGATTATTCTCTGCAAGACTTAATGGTAGTCATTGCAGAGTAATTTCAATTAGAGGACATCTCAGTTACACCTAAGCTATAAAGGAAAATTTTGCAGATTTTTAAAAGGTCGACTATTCTCTGACTTCTCTAATATTGCTCTACAATTTCATGTGTAAATTCCCTTTGCCTCTAAACTATATGACATTCTACCTTATCTCCTTCGGCCATTGATGTAAAGTGCAAGAATTATTTTCCTCTCATTGGTGTTTTGTAGAGATCTGTAACCTACATGATTGTATCTCTTTTGGCTTGTGAATGATATATAAGTGAATCTTCTCTTCCTTGTGTCATTCATTGGGGTTTTCTAACATACATGTGGTTACTAGGTTAAAACAAGTCTGAATGTGTATATCCTTTGGTGTCATGAAGGTTTAATAATGCATGTATAGGTAGATATTGGTATCTGCAAATAATTGGTGGTTGGCTGGGGTGGTGGATTACCTCCTAGAAGTGGCATTGAAAAGTAGTTGGTAATTGGGGGTAATGGATTAGTTGGTGGTGGAGGTGGTAGGAATTGAAAGCTTGGGAATGGAACTGATGGGGTTTGATAGCTTTGTGGTTGGATTTGGAAGCTTGGTAGAGTGGTGGCAGGGGCTGGGGTCACTTGGGAGCTTGGTAGAAAATTGGTAGTAGCTTGTGGGATTTGATAGCTTTGTGGAGTGAGGGTAGTAGCTTGTAGATTTGTGGCTAATGGTATTGAGCTCCCAAGACCTAATGGAAATGATGGGATTGTGCTTTGGGCTGTAGTGAACAAGCTGGGGGTGATGAAAGGTTGATTACTTGGCCCCATGGGTGGCATCCCTGTTGTATATTGCTGAGGTTGGCCAAAGATGCTAGCACTGATTTGGGAGATGGGTGGATTTGGAAGGCTGGGTTGGGGAGCAACAACAACAATAGTGAAGGGGGTGAACGGTGAGCTATTTTGGGTAAAGGGGGTTTGGAGCGGAGAGGTATGAACCAAGGATGGAGTGGTGGTGGCTGGGTTGGCTTGCGGCATGGAGATTTCAACTTGGGTGGATGATGGTATGTTTAGGTCTGTTGGATCATATGGATTGGCTGGAGGCTCTTCTTTTGGCAGATATTGAGGATAATTTGGATCATAAGAGCCTATGGGTGGTGGTAGCTATCCAAAAAATGGGTGAGATGGATCTGATAATGGAGGGGGTCTTCCAAAGTCAAAGGTTCCTACATTTTCCCTTCAAAAATTAGCCATGATTGTCTCTTTGTTCTTGTCTATAATGGCATTTACCAATACTGCATTTCCTTGTTGGTTCATGAAAGCTTCAATGTCAGTACATGATGGCATAGCTTTCTCTGGGCTGAAGGATGGATGAGTGCTTAAGGGGGGTGAGGCTGTTCGATCCAAATGATAGGGCTCCATTGTTTCTTTCTTCTTGGCTAAGCGAGTGACGGGTGGCATGAAAAATGCTCCTAGGGATGAGATGCAATAATGCTAATGGATGCAAAAGGGGGAAGGCTTCTCTATGCAAATGATTTCCTAGGTTAAGGCAAAGCTATATGACAAAACCTAAGGAGGATTGGGTTGGAGATTCTAACTTCAAAGATATGTTGCCAAAGCACGAAAGGTCTGCTTTCCTATGTGCAAGCTTGGTGGTGATTGTGTCAACTTAAGGATAGACTAATGATCCTTTAGGAAGAACATGAGATTGACCACTCGTGGATCCCAACCTTTAGCTCAAGGTGATGAGGGATAATAAGTGACAAAGATGGATTACCCTAGACAAAGCTCTGTCAAAGGGATAACCTTGGTGAGATTGATGGATTTGGAAGATTTTAGGAGTGGCAAACTTTTGGCAATAGTGACAACAATTTTGAAAGCTTAGATGTGTAGATTTTGGATTGCTGGCTAGATGGTTTGATTCTAAATGAGATGGATGAGCTAATAATGCTTAAGGGGATAACCTAAGATGGCTGGCTTTTCTACAAAGATGACTCTAAAGTGAAGCTTATCCAAGAGGATGTGGAGAAACAAGGAGGTCTAATCATAGAAATCATGCCTTGTTGGTAAGGCATAAGAAGGATTAACTCCTGGATTTTGGCTAAATTTGATGGTGCGCTCTAACCAGGCCTCTTGAAGTTCTTCGTCAGTAGCTTTTTCCTCTGCTTTGTGGAGTTTGGCAATTCGTGGGCTTGGTGTTATTTCTTTTCTCTTGGCTGAAAGTTCTTGGTATGCTAGAGATGGTTTGAGTTTAACTTTGTGGAACTTCTGTTTGGGTTTGGGTTGCTTTGACATCAATTCCTAAATCTACTTGGCTTTGAGAGATCTTGGTTGTTTTTCTTCAACTCGTTCAACTTCTGAAATAGGCAGTGACTAAGCTAAGTATTCCCTAAGCTAGGATTGACCAAGTTTGGCAAACATTCATTCAACAAATAAAAGATCAAGCAATAGATAGAAACAACCAGATAGAAGTTTTTGATTCTCAGAAAGTGACACTCGCACCAAGGAGTGTGTATGTTCTAAAAATGTTTCGATTAGTCACCTCAAACACATTAACATCCTACATGGTTGTCTACAAGGCTGACAGTTGGTTTAGCTAAGGAGTCCTCGATATACCCAAGGTACGTGAGGTCCAAATCCATAGATGAGATCAAAAAGATGTCACACAACCGAGAGGAGCGGTAACCCACTTCTCCTCTTTCACTTCTCAAGGGTATAAATTTCCTTGAGGCTTAGCCCGAGTGACAAAATCTTGATCCCAAGAGAAGTGTCTTTCAATTCACCTTCCGATTCTTATACTCCGCCAGAACGCTGGAGTTGAGGTCATCCAAGGGGTGATAAAATCCCCAAGCAGGCCTCCTAAAAAGAAACAAGGTTTTGGATCCTAATCTTATGCACCCAAGATGGCCTCGAAAGATGACAAGGGGAGAGAAGACTTGGATGACCTTGGGCTAAAAAACACGCTTGTTCTTTTACCAACTGACGCTTAAGTTTTCTGATCTAGACTTTGCAAGCACTCATGTTTAAGATACAATGTTTATTCCAACTTGAACCACCAACAAAAGTAAATCGATCAAAGAATGCAAACAATAAGAAGAGTTAGGGTCAAAAAAAGAAAACTCACGTGCCCAGAGGCCCTCCACGTCAAGTATCGATTAATTTTCTTTAAGGCATTCAAGATTGAGTGTGACTTTGTTTTAAGCCCAAAACAAAAGTGTGTGAGATTCGATTTCAAGCGCACGCTCGGAGGCTCTGCACGTCAGTTGTTGTTCAATTTTAGTGCCCAAACTTGAAGTGTGATCGATTTAATCTAGAGTTTTGATCATTTAAGAATTTTGATAAAGTTAAAGCAAACATTCAAAGACCAAGTGAGTGAGTTAGATTGTGGAACATTTAACACATTTTTCAAGTAGACCCATCCCCATAAATGGTGCTGAGATTGCAACCAATGGTTAATATTTGATGGGTGATTAGAAAAGAGGTGAGTCCAAGGAACTACTCAAATTGATTTTTTCAAATATGTATTTTAACTTAACAAGGTTTCTTAAATGTCCAAAAATCAAACTTTACCTAGATTGCATGTGGAAAAGAGATTTGTTTTGTTCAATTTTTAGAAGCTCCAAATGAAGTGTTTGATATTGAAATGGTTAATTGATCCTTAGAATTCAAGATTGGATTTGTTGTTTTAATCATGCATTCAAGGAAAATTTAATTTTAATCTATGGCATTCAAGAGTGATTTTAGCAACATGCATTCAAAGACAAGTGGTTAAACATTCAAGTGTTTTCTTTTGAGCATTCAAGATTGAGATTTTGTGTGTTGTTTTAAGAACTTTGAAGTGCTTTTTTTAAACCTTAGATCATTCAAGATTTTTTTGGACTCAAAAGTGAAAATGACTCTTTGGACTTTGGTTTTCATTCAAGATTTTGTGTTCTAGTTTGCATGTTTTAAGCCCAAAAATGATATTCCTAGATTGTTTTGATGCATGAAAAACCTAAGAAACATTCAAGATTTTGCAATAAGACATTTGTTTGGAACATATAACAAAGCTTTTAGGACAATTTTTGGCAACCATTTAGGACTCTTAGTTTTCATGAGATTTTTTAAAAGAACTTTAGTGTGCACTTAGTGTTGATTTTGAACCTTTTGAAATGGAAACTTGAAGTTCTTTTTAAATTCCCAAAAATGAAGTGTTCCTAATTTTGTATGAATGCATCTAAAACCTTGATGTTGTAAGGATGAAAATGATTAGATTGGTTTAGTTTCACTTGTTAAAAGATTTTTTCTTTTTTGCAAATTTTTAATTTTTCAATGGATTTAAGTATGATTTGAGGGTTCATTTTAAGCACTAAAATGAAGTGTGTATGATTTTACTTCCTTAAAAAAAAATGGCCAAGATCTCCCACAAGAAGAAGAAGAAGAAGTAGATGGAATAAGAAGAATATAGACAAGAAGAGGAAGAAGAATTTCAAGTTCTTTGTCCACCTATAAGCTTGAAAAATTTGCAAACACTATGAGATAGATTATGAGTTCCTTTGTCTTCTTCATGCTCATGTGGACCTACAAAACCAATTTATACAATCCTAGCAATCACAAAAACAAGAAAAATTAGCCAAAATCAGCAAATAACATACAAAACTTGACTAAAAAAGCTAATGAAGATGACCCATGCGGGGTCCCACCGGGCGTGCCAAAATGTATATGAGCAATGTTAGTATGCTAATAGAAACCAAATTTAAATAAAGCTTCTACAAACTAAACAAAATTCATAAACTTCAAGATAGACTAAGATGAGCTCTCAATTGAAAATATGAGCCATTAATGGGCTCTATCAATTAGAAGCTCTCTTGTTGAGTGGCTTTATCTAAATGGATAGGATGTATGCTCAATATGCTTCCAAAGGCTTCAATGGATGATTGTGGATTTTTGGTGTGGATAAAT
Source organism: Cupressus sempervirens (assembly GCA_028749045.1). Taxonomy (NCBI): domain Eukaryota; kingdom Viridiplantae; phylum Streptophyta; class Pinopsida; order Cupressales; family Cupressaceae; genus Cupressus; species Cupressus sempervirens. The sequence continues at coordinate 793,555,086 of CM053785.1, forward strand.
GGCTTTAGTATGGATTTGGCTCTCAAAATAGCATTATAACTTTACTTCATGGATTGTGTTATTTTGCAAAGGGGAAGGATCCAATTTATAGGCAAGAGGCTTGAGGGATTGAGGGCTAAGATGCAAGGATGGGAAAAAGCTTATGGAGGGCTCAGATTGCATGAGAGGAGAGCACATGGATTGTGCTTCCTTATAGCCAATCAAAGAGTGACACATGTCACATGGTGAGAGGATGGAGGAAAGGGGAAGGATGAGTCAAAAAAGGAGGCTCAAGGGATAAAATCTTCATAAAGACCCTCATAATGACTTGTAAGAGCAATAAAAGGGCTTGTAAGAGTCATTTATGACCTAGTGGACTTCATAAAGTTTTATAGTTGAGATATTTTGATGGTGATGAGAGCAATTTCAACTTGGACTTGATTAGGAAGGTTTTAAGCTTGTTTAGGCTTGTGCAAATGATTAGAGGATGGATTAGGATGGTTTAGGATTAGCTTAGGGATAGGCAAGTGGATGGCATTTAATGAGGGTGGGTGAAGGAGGAGATATTTGTTAACTTTGGCTTGGGTTAGGAAGTTTTAACTCATGTTTAGGGAATGTGACAAGGTTAGGAGGGGATTAGGATTAGTTTTAAAGACATCTTCTAGAAGAGTCTAGACTTTGGATGAGGATAAAAACTTTCTAGAATAGTCTAGAATTTCTTAGGATGAGGATGAAGACTTTCTAGAAGAGTCTAGAACTTCTTAGGGTGAGGATAAATTAGATTTTTAGAAAATAAATAAAGTTTTATTTATTTCAAGGGTTTGGGTTGAGGAGATATTTATTAAAACTTTTTTAATAAACATGAGGATTAATATTTAATCTTAATTAAATATTTTGAGTTGGGATTAGGGGTAGGAAATGATGGGATTAGCCTTTAATTAAAATTAAAGAAGGATTAGAAAATTTTGGAAGAGGTTAGTGGTCTTAAGGAAATTGGCCAAGTTTTGGGCAAAAAATAAATTTTTTATTTATTTTAGGATTTTTGGTCAATTTATTAATTAAATAATTAATAAATAAGGAAATAATGTTTAAATAAGATTTGAACATTTTTGGGAGGGATTCCTTAATTAAATATTTTTAATTAAGATAAAGGGATTTAATGGCATAAAAATTAATTAATTAATTAAATAATTAATTAATTAATAAATGATGATGTGATCAGGACTTTTTCAGTAAATAAAAATACTTTATTTTCTAAAGGTTTTTAGGTGTCTACATTTTGCCCCTCTTTGATGTGATGCCGCAAGTGGCATGGCATCAAAGATAAGAAAATAAGATGTCGAAGGCTAGAGCAGAAGAGGAGAGAATGGACTGTGAGTTGCCCCCTCAAGAAGGCGGTGAGGAGAGAAAGCGAGGCTCGATGGCTTCTTGAAAAGTATAATAATCTCGGATGAACAAGGAAACTCAGATTGGCAAAGAGAAGGGGTTGAATTAGCTCAAACTCTCACTATGGGAGAATGATAAAGGAGAATCAGATGCAGAAGAGGAAGCAAGCTTAAGACTTTAGGGAAGGTGGAGGATGAAGGAGCAGAGCGCTATAAAAAGGAATCTAGGATAGGGAGATGGATGAGGGGATTATAAAGCTGATGCAACAGGATTTCAAAGAGTCAGATTGGTGGAAGATGGGTTTCGGAGATCCCTAGGACTAGGATTGTGGATATCGAAAGATAAGGCTTGGTGGATTGATTTGGATTGGTGGATCCCTAAGACTAAGATTGTGGATCCCTAAAGCTAAGAGTGATGAGTGATTCAAAGAGATACTGATGCATAAGTTGGGGTAGGAGAGACGGATGCTGGATATGGATGGGGGATAATGGAGATGAAGGAAAACCATTGAAGCTTTTTGAGCGGGGGGATATTTCAAAGAGAAGTACCACCATGTAGTTGAGCACTAGATTTGCTATAGGACTATTGGTTAATTGCCAAGGTTACCAAGAACATCAAGGCCTATTCACCAACTGTCCAGAGGACTAAAAAAATGACTCGAAACAAACACGCAAGGGTTGCCCAAGCATCACACATGAATCCCAAAGGAAGCAGTGCGGAACCGACACTGGGTAACCCACAAGCAGAAAAGAAAAACAAAAGAAAGACTTAATCAAGACCTTACGCTCTAATTGCCCCATTCGCAACATACCATGATATGGAAGATCGTGGCAACCTTGAGGAGGGAACAAGGAGATTTCTTGGAAAAGATACTTCAAGACCCAAAAGGGGAGATTCCAAATCAAAAGAAAGTGAAAATCGAAGAGAGAGTCGTTTGCCAACGAGATGGGTAGGACAAAGTACTAACGGACCAAGATTAGACTTGAGGAAAGCTATATCCTGCAAGGACCTATCGGAGAGCACCTAAGTTGGTGGATCAAGATGAGTGGTGCGTCTGGCAAGCTGAACTAAGAAGGATAACACTTTGGTGACAGGAGATCTAGCTAAAGGATGCATTGAAATAGCTAAACAAGCTGTGCGGTGTGTACAAGATGCTGATCAAGGATGAAATGACACGAAAGCTGGATAGATACAATGGTACTAAGTTAAAGAGGATGTACAGGTTGACCGACCAAGATATGTTACAAATGTACAAGTTTGTTCATGTTTTGGTTTTTTGTGAGATGGAAATGTTTGTGAAAGATGGGATGTCTATAATAGTTGATAGGTGGATAGGTAGATGGTTTGTGAAAAGCTTAAGGAAAATGGAATTCTTTGGGTGCATGTGATAGGATACAAGCTAGGATACAAGATTATCTACAAGCTGGAGTATGGTACAAGCTTTGGACAAGATTTGGATATACAAGGTATGGTACAAGATTTACAAGGTATAATACAAGCTTTGGTACAAGATTTTACAAGCTATATAGGAGGTATTTACAAGCTTCATCAGATTTTGGATATTTGGTTGGAACACCAAGGGAACAAGCAAGTGTGTCTAATGGGATGGTGGGTGAATGGATGAGGGATAGGATAGTGATAGATAATGGATTAGTCTTTAGTACACAAGGTGCCTGAATTACCAAGTTTTCACCAAGGTACCTATCCAAGGCGCTTGAATTGCCAAGTTTTCACCATTGGACGCTTATTTCTCTTTACTATTTTTTTTTGTATTTTTCAAAAGCTAGGTATACCAAGGATCTTCAAGCATAGAACTTCTTGAGATGAATGATGTTAGTAGGATCATTCAAGAGTTCTCCTTCCGGTGTAGATAGCTGATAGGCTCTAGAGCCAAAGGAAGTAGTGAAAACATAAGGACCAAGCCATGTAGGTTCAAACTTGCCTTTCTTTTCTCGATCTGCTTGGACTTTCATGTTTTCTTTAAGGACCATGTCACCTAGCTGAAAGTGTCATGGAAGCACCTTCTTGTTGAAATTCCTTTTGAGACGAGTTTGATAGACTATGAGATGATCATAGGCTTGTTGTCACTTCTTGTCTAAGAGATCTAGCTGGGTGAGCCGAGCTACTCTATATTCTTAATCTGATATTTGCCCTTGCAAAGATATGCGCAAGGAGGGAAGTTCAACCTCTATAGGTAGTACCACTTTGGCACCATAGACTAGGGAGTATGGAGTTGTACATGTGGATGTACAGAAGGAAGTTCGATAGGCCCATAGGGCTAGATTTATTTCTAGGTTCCAATCATGACTGGAATCATTGACAACTTTCTTTAGAATTTTGAGGAGGGTTTTGTTAGTTGCCTCTGCCTGGCCGTTACCTTGTGGGAAATATGGGCTAGAAAAGCGGTGATGGATGCGAAGGGAAGTGCATAATTCTTCCATGTTGAGATTTTCAAAGTTACCTCCGTGGTCGGTGAAGATGGTGGATGGGATGCCGAAGCGGCAAACAATGTGGTACAAGATGAACTTGGAGACCTGAACTCTTGTAGCTGAGACTAGGGGGACTGCTTCCACCCATTTAGTGAAATATTCTGTAGCTATTATTATCCATTTATGTCCATCAGATGAGAGGGGTGTGATAGTTCCAACTAGATCAAGGCCCCAACAAGCGAAAGGCCAAGGTGGTGCAATAGGCTGTAGATCCTGTGCTGGAGCGTGCACAAGATTTGCATGCTGCTGACATGGGAGACACTTTTTGACAAAGTCATAGGAGTCTTCTTCAATGGTAGGCCAATAGTAGCCTACTCTAAGGATTTGTCATGCTAGGACAATACCACTCATGTGGGCACCACAAAGTCTAGAGTGTACTTCCTTTAACACCATCACGGCCTCATTTTGGTCTAAACATCGAGAGAGAGTATCGTGATAACCCCGACGATATAGGGTATTGGCTATGATAACATAGCAGGATGATTTTTGCATGAGGTTCTGGCATTGGGTACGTGTGAGGTGAGGGGATATGATACCATCGTTAAGGTAAGCATGAATCTCATGGTACCAAGGGGATTGGGGACCAACCAAGATACAAACACAGTTTGAATCCTCATTTGCACAGGCGGGTGTGAGGAGTTGCTCCACTAAAAACTCATACTGTGTAGCTGCTTGGGGAATTTCCAAGAGCGAGCCTATAGTAGCCATAGCATCTGCTACTTTGTTCTGTATTCGAGGCACTTGTGTAAACTAAAGCTTTGTAAAATGTTGGGTTAGCTGATCAACTAGCTCTTTGTAGGGTAATAGCTTTTCATCTTTGGTTTGATATTCATTTAGGGCTTGATTGATGATGAGCTGAGAATCGCCAAAGATTTGTAGCTCAACAATGTTCCATTCTGCAGCTATCTTTAATCCTGTTATGAGGGCCTCATATTCAGCTATATTGTTGGTGCTAGGGAATTGTAGCTTGAAGGCTTTTGGAATGTAATCTCCTTGAGGTGTGACCAACAATATTCCTGCCCCTGATCCATGAGATGTGTATGAGCCATCAAAATAAAGTTTCCATGGGGGTTTTTCTTCAATTAGATAGATATGCTCATCTGGAAATTCTGTGATCAACGGATAAGCATCTATTAGAGGTGCATCAGCTAGGTGATTTGCTATAGCTTTCCCTTTGATTGCCTTTCTATCCACATACTGGATGTCAAATTCACTAAGGAGCATAACCCATTTGGCCAAACGGCCTGTAAGTGCTATTCTAGAGAGCATATACTTGAGAGGGTCAATCTTGGAGACTAGTTGGATGGTATGACTTAGCATGTAATGGCGAAGCTTTTGAGTTGAGAAAACAACTGCCAAACAAGCTTTTTCCATAGAAGTGTAATTGAGTTCATAACCAACTAGGGTTCTACTGATGTAGTAGATGGCTCTTTCTCTGTTGTAGTCATCAAGCTGTGCTAGAAGTGCCCCTAGAGCAGTAGGTGTTGCTGATATGTACAAAATTAGGGGATGACCAGGAATTGGTGGAACCAAGATAAGGGGATTGATGAGATATTGCTTGAGATGGTCAAAGCTACGCTGACATAAAGGATCCCACTTGAAGTTCTCATCCTTCTTCAGTAAATGTGAAAATGTTGTACACTTATCTGCAAGCTGGGAGATGAAGCGCCAAACAGATTGGAGCTTTCCTTGAAGAGAGCAAAGCTGTCGCAGTGTCTGGGGAGGAGGCATGTCTAAGATAGCCTTGACCTTCTTGGGGTCGATCTCTATACCTCGTTTAGAAACTATGAAGCCTAGAAGCTTGCCAGATGTGACCCCAAAGACACATTTCTTGGGATTCAGCATGAGATGATATTTGGCTAACCTATCAAAGACTTTCTCCAAGTCAGCAAGATGATCCATGAAGGTATGAGACTTGACCAAGATATCATCCACATAATCCTCCAAAATGCTATGGATGAGATCATGAAAAATGGCTGTCATAGCTCTTTGATAGGTAGCCCCAGCATTCTTTAGGCCAAAAGGCATCATGTTGTAGCAAAAGGTTCCCCAAGGGGTAGTGAATGTTGTCTTATGTTGATCCTCTTCTGCAATCTTGATTTGATTATACCCAGAAAATCCATCCATGAGGGATAAAATTTCATGTCTAGTTGTAAGATCTACAATCATATCTATGTTGGGCAAGGGAAAATCATCTTTTGGACAAGCTTTGTTAAGATCTCTAAAATCAGTGCAGATTCTGATGTCACCAGAAGGTTTAGTGACAGGGACCATGTTGGAGATCCACTCTGAGTAGTCGATAGGTCGGATAACCTTAGCAGCTAACATTCATTCTAATTTAGCTTTGACCAATAATGCCACCTTGGTGTGCATTTTTCTAAGCTTTTGTCTGACGGGCTTGATCTTTGGATCAACTGCAAGATGATGAACTACAAGCTTTGGATCAAGTCCTGGCATGTCCTGATATGACTATGCAAATCGGCCAATGTTCTCTCTTAAGACCTCAAAGAGGAGGTCAGCTTGGTCTTGTGATAGGGATGCAACAATGTGAACAAGTCTGGGGATCTCTGAAGAACCAATGTTGACTTCTCGAGTATCCTCAATTAGAATAGAAGACACCTCTGGTCGATTATCTTGAGCAGGCAATGCTAAATCCTCATGTTCTTCTTGTGGCTCTAGATTTTCTTGCTGAGGGGTTCTCTTCGTTGCCTTAGCTAGTCTCAGATTCACCTTAGTTCCAATTTTGGGTGTATCGAAACTAGGTTGGGGATTTTCTCCAAAATACCCCTTGGGATCTAGCTTGTAGATATAGGCAGAATCTGGCTTTGTTTTCTTGTGAGGAGTTTCAGCTCCAATGAATCTTAGAAGTGCCTCCTCTGATGTGAACTCATCGATGTGTATGACACTTGGTTGGTCCCAATCTATGAGTTGTGGATGGGCGAGTGGTAGGTCAATGAGGTGGATGATAGTTCTTGGAGAACAGAGTCTCCAAGGGAGATTTGGTCTAGGATATCATCGTAGGCTCTCTTTTCAACTTCCTTAGGAATGTCTTCAATTTTGACAAGGTTGCGGTGAATGTTCGAAAAAGCGTGACCGTTCTCATTGGTGCCCCCAGTTGTGGGTATGCCAAAGCCAAGACCTGACTTCGATTCCCACTTATGTGCGTTGATGGGGCACTGCATGCCTCTTTCTTTTGGTCCTAGACCACCACCTTGATAGTTCCATTTTTCAGTGATGAGCTTATGTTCTTGGGGATACTTTTGGCTAAAGTAATCAAGGCGTGCTTGATTTCTTTGAGGTGCATCCTTATGTAACCATTTGTTGATATCTGGAGTGAGCTCCTCATGAAGAGGGATTTTCGAGGATATAAAGGTTGTTGGGCCAAATTGTTTGTATCGAGGAGGTGGAATCTCCTTAGCTTTGTGATATGTCGGTCGTCCATGGGCATGTGGATCAAGTGGGAGTGCCCCGACAGCAAATGCATCTGACAAACTATACTCTCCACAACCTTTGTTATTGATCTTCATGGTAGATAGGGTAGAGGCGAGGATGGTTTCTGGGTCATTATAAGTGTGGTATGAGCTGGTGATGGATGTAACCATATCAATTCTAGGGCAATGGTTTGTATATGAAGCTTCAATCGCATTGCAGTAAGCAAAGGGTTTTGGATCGGCATGGATGGTTACCTCAGTGCCTTGATGCAGAAATTTGATGCACTGATGGTAAGTGGATGGAATGGCTTTCATGGCATGAATCCATGGGCGACCAAGGAGGATGTTAAATGGTAGGTTTAGATCAATAACATGGCAGAGTGTCTCTTGGATGACTGGCCCAACCTTGATTGGCAGCAAAATAGTTCATTCTGTGGTTCTTTCCAAGTTGTCATAAGCTTTGATGGTGATAACCTCACTGATGATATCTACCTCAGTATACCCAGCTTGTTTTATGAATTTTAGGGTGCAAATATTCAAGGCTGATCCATTATCTATCATTACTCTTTTCACAGCAAAGTTGGATACCATGATGGCTATGCGAAGTGGAAGGGTGTGATTTGGCTCGACCACAGGTATGTTGGTGGGTTTGAATGATAGGGCACATGAGGATGAGAGGTGTCCAACAAGATTACGAAAATCAGTAGCATTGATATCAGAAGGGACACGAGATTCTATGAGAGCACTGTTAAGGATGTTCTTGTACACAAGACTAGTGCGAAGAAGGTCTAAAATGGAGATTTGGGCTGGCATGTTCCCAAGGTGTTCCAAGATATTGTACTGGCTTTTTGATGGAGCTGATGGTGCTGGTGGAATGGGTGGGCCTGCGATGTTAAATCGCGCTCTTCGAGTGGTGACTGTACACTCATTGTTTGGTCCTTGGATATTGATAACATTGACAAAAGGCTCTTTCTCGGATATACAACCTATAAGGCTACCATAGTCTATATAGGATGAAGTGTGGTCATTGTTCTTCCCATGTTGTTGGTTTGGTTGATGGTTGTTGGTGTTGTTGTTGTTGGTTTGGATAGGTGCTTTTCCAAGATTTTGGTTGTGGTGTGGAGGAAAAGCATTTTGATAGATCTGTAAGCCTACATTGGGAGAGGTTTGGGCACCAACAATGATTTCTTTCCGATCAATGAGGTCTTGCACATAGTCTTTCAGTTTCATCCATCTGAGGGTAGTGTGACCTTTTACCCTATGAAATTTGCAGTACTCATTATCTTTGTACCATGCAGCTTTGGATTGGCTTGGGTCAATTTTTTGGGTAGGAGGAAATTTGATGAGGTTTTCCTTGACTAATTTCTCAAAAATGACATCCAATGGCTCACCAAGGGGTGTATAGTTTCTAGGTGTAGGTTGGAATCTAGGCTTTTGTCCTGCAGCTACATTGATGGCATTAGCTTGATTGCTAGACCCTTGAAAGTTGGGTCTTGGATTGTGGTTTTGATAGCTTTGGTGATTATGCTATTGGTAATTGATAGCTTGTTGATTGTTTGGTTGATATGGTGGGTTGGACAGGTTTTGAGAAGGACCAACAATATTCACATGTTTGGTGTCAGTGACGCCATCTGTTGCAACGTGCTTTTTTTTGTTCCAATACCTAGACTTGTCGTTGGAATGTGATTGATTTGGGTTGGCTTCCTTGTAAATCTTGACCACACCATCTCTAATGAGTCCTTGCTCAAGGATCATTCCTTTCTCTTTGATATCTTTGTAGGTCTGCAAACAGTTCATGGTCATGTGGTGAGCCAAGCTAGGATGGGCATTATCAATAAACATTTTCACCACATGGCGCTCTGGCAAGGTGCAAGATATGGGGGTGGTAAGGGTTTGCCATCTTTGCAGGTATTCAACAAGGCTTTCTCCACCTTTTTGCTTAGTGTGGACAAGGTCAACTATTAATAGCTTTGTTTCAACAAGATGGGCATATTGGGCTACGAATGCCTTAGATAATTCTGCAAAGTTTTTAATTGTGCCATAGGGGATTCTATAAAACCATTCAAGAGCTGGTCCAGCCAAGCTTTTGGGAAAAAGGTGCAAGAGGAAGGCATCATTGTATGCTACGTCCTAGCAGTGCATGTAAAATTCTTTGATATGTATGACAGGGTCTCCTTTTCCTCTGAATTTGTCAAATTTGGGTACCTCAAAGTGTTTGGGAAATGGTGTCATGGTAATGGCTCTGTCAAATGGGTAAGGACACACATTCTCAAACTTGAATGTCTTCGGATCATTCCCTTCTTGGATGGCTTTCAGAGCTATCTTCATTTGCTCCCATTCTGAATTGATAGGTGATGGCTAGGGTGCCCCCAATGTAGGAGTGCCTTGAGGTAGGTATGTGCTAGATGGGGCCACTGAATATGGATGGCTGTGAGTGATTTGCTGATAGGGATTGTACATTGTTTGGGCAGCTGTATGGTGGATGACAGTGTGCTGAGGGGGAGGTGGCGCATATTGCTGCATGTGCTGTGAGGCTTGCTGTTGATATGGGATTTGAGGCTGGGATTGAGGAACATAAGCTGGTTGTGGGATAAATGGATTGCTTTGTGGAGGTAAGGTATAAGATAGTTGTGAGGCTTGGGGAAAGGATCGTGGGGCTTGTGGGGTTTGACCAATATATGTGGGTTGTGCCCCCATTTGGGATGGTATCTGCAAATAATTGGTGGTTGGCTAGGGTGGTGGATTAACTCCTAGAAGTGGCATTGAAAAGTAGTTGGTAATTGGGGGTAATGGATTAGTTGGTGGTGGAGGTGGTGGGAATTGAAAGCTTGGGAATGGAACTGATGGGGTTTGATAGCTTTGTGGTTGGATTTGGAAGCTTGGTAGAGTGGTGGCAGGGGCTGGGGTCACTTGGGAGCTTGGTAGAAAATTGGTAGTAGCTTGTGGGATTTGATAGCTTTGTGGAGTGAGGGTAGTAGCTTGTAGATTTGTGGCTAATGGTATTGAGCGCCCAAGACCTAATGGAAATGATGGGATTGTGCTTTGGGCTGTAGTGAACAAGCTGGGGGTGATGAAAGGTTGATTACTTGGCCCCATGGGTGGCATCCCTGTTGTATATTGCTGAGGTTGGCCAAAGATGCTAGCACTGATTTGGGACATGGGTGGATTTGGAAGGCTGGGTTGGGGAGCAACAACATCAATAGTGAAGGGGGTGAACGGTGAGCTATTTTGGGTAAAGGGGGTTTGGAGCGGAGAGGTATGAACCAAGGATGGAGTGGTGGTGGCTGGGTTGGCTTGCGGCATGGAGATTTCAACTTGGGTGGATGATGGTATGTTTGGGTCTGTTGGATCATATGGATTGGCTGGAGGCTCTTCTTTTGGCAGATATTGAGGATAATTTGGATCATAAGAGCCTATGGGTGGTGGTAGCTATCCAAAAAATGGGTGAGATGGATCTGATAATGGAGGGGGTCTTCCAAAGTCAAAGGTTCCTACATTTTCCCTTCAAAAATTAGCCATGATTGTCTCTTTGTTCTTGTCTATAATGGCATTTACCAATACTGCATTTCCTTGTTGGTTCATGAAAGCTTCAATTTCAGTACATGATGGCATAGCTTTCTCTGGGCTGAAGGATGGATGAGTGCTTAAGGGGGGTGAGGCTGTTCGATCCAAATGATAGGGCTCCATTGTTTCTTTCTTCTTGGCTAAGCGAGTGACGGGTGGCATGAAAAATGCTCCTAGGGATGAGATGCAATAATGCTAATGGATGCAAAAGGGGGAAGGCTTCTCTATGCAAATGATTTCCTAGGTTAAGGCAAAGCTATATGACAAAACCTAAGGAGGATTGGGTTGGAGATTCTAACTTCAAAGATATGTTGCCAAAGCACGAAAGGTCTGCTTTCCTATGTGCAAGCTTGGTGGTGATTGTGTCAACTTAAGGATAGACTAATGATCCTTTAGGAAGAACACGAGATTGACCACTCGTGGATCCCAACCTTTAGCTCAAGGTGATGAGGGATAATAAGTGACAAAGATGGATTACCCTAGACAAAGCTCTGTCAAAGGGATAACCTTGGTGAGATTGATGGATTTGGAAGATTTTAGGAGTGGCAAACTTTTGGCAATAGTGACAACAATTTTGAAAGCTTAGATGTGTAGATTTTGGATTGCTGGCTAGATGGTTTGATTCTAAATGAGATGGATGAGCTAATAATGCTTAAGGGGATAACCTAAGATGGTTGGCTTTTCTACAAAGATGACTCTAAAGTGAAGCTTATCCAAGAGGATGTGGAGAAACAAGGAGGTCTAATCATAGAAATCATGCCTTGTTGGTAAGGCATAAGAAGGATTAACTCCTGGATTTTGGCTAAATTTGATGGTGCGCTCTAACCAAGCCTCTTGAAGTTCTTCGTCAGTAGCTTTTTCCTCTGCTTTGTGGAGTTTGGCAATTCGTGGGCTTGGTGTTATTTCTTTTCTCTTGGCTGAAAGTTCTTGGTATGCTAGAGATGGTTTCAGTTTAACTTTGTGGAACTTCTATTTGGGTTTTGGTTGCTTTGACATCAATTCCTAAATCTACTTGGCTTTGATAGATCTTGGTTGTTTTTCTTCAACTCGTTCAACTTCTGAAATAGGCAGTGACTACGCTAAGTATGCCCTAAGCTAGGATTGACCAAGTTTGGCAAACATTCATTCAACAAATAAAAGATCAAGCAATAGATAGAAACAACCAGATAGAAGTTTTTGATTCTCAGAAAGTGACACTTGCGCCAAGGAGTGTGTATGTTCTACAAATGTTTCGATTAGTCACCTCAAACACATTAACATCCTACATGGTTGTCTACAAGGCTGACAGTTGGTTTAGCTAAGGAGTCCTCGATATACCCAAGGTACGTGAGGCCCAAATCCATAGATGAGATCAAAAAGATGTCACACAACCGAGAGGAGCGGTAACCCACTTCTCCTCTTTCACTTCTCAAGGGTATAAATTTCCTTGAGGCTTAGCCCGAGTGACAAAATCTTGATCCCAAGAGAAGTGTCTTTCAATTCACCTTCCGATTCTTATACTCCGCCAGAACGCTGGAGTTGAGGTCGTCCAAGGGGTGATAAAATCCCCAAGCAGGCATCCTAAAAAGAAACAAGGTTTTGGATCCTAATCTTATGCACCCAAGATGGCCTCGAAAGATGACAAGGGGAGAGAAGACTTGGATGACCTTGGGCTAAAAAACACGCTTGTTCTTTTACCAACTGACGCTTAAGTTTTCTGATCTAGACTTTGCAAGCACTCATGTTTAAGATACAATGTTTATTCCAACTTGAACCACCAACAAAAGTAAATCGATCGAAGAATGCAAACAATAAGAAGAGTTAGGGTCAAAAAAAGCAAACTCACGCGCCCAGAGGCCCTCCACGTCAAGTATCGATTAATTTTCTTTAAGGCATTCAAGATTGAGTGTGAGTTTGTTTTAAGCCCAAAACAAAAGTGTGTGAGATTCGATTTCAAGCGCAAGCTCGGAGGCTCTGCACGTCAGTTGTTGTTCAATTTTAGTGCCCAAACTTGAAGTGTGATCGATTTAATCTAGAGTTTTGATCATTTAAGAATTTTGATAAAGTTAAAGCAAACATTCAAAGACCAAGTGAGTGAGTTAGATTGTGGAACATTTAACACCTTTTTCAAGTAGACCCATCCCCATAAATGGCGCTGAGATTGCAACCAATGGTTAATATTTGATGGGTGATTAGAAAAGAGGTGAGTCCAAGGAACTACTCAAATTGATTTTTTCAAATATGTATTTTAACTTAACAAGGTTTCTTAAATGTCCAAAAATCAAACTTTACCTAGATTGCATGTGGAAAAGAGATTTGTTTTGTTCAATTTTTAGAAGCTCCAAATGAAGTGTTTGATATTGAAATGGTTAATTGATCCTTAGAATTCAAGATTGGATTTGTTGTTTTAATCATGCATTCAAAGAAAATTTAATTTTAATCTATGACATTCAAGAGTGATTTTAGCAACATGCATTCAAAGACAAGTGGTTAAACATTCAAGTGTTTTCTTTTGAGCATTCAAGATTGAGATTTTGTGTGTTGTTTTAAGAACTTTGAAGTGCTTTTTTTAAACCTTAGATCATTCAAGATTTTTTTGGACTCAAAAGTGAAAATGACTCTTTGGACTTTGGTTTTCATTCAAGATTTTGTGTTCTAGTTTGCATGTTTTAAGCCCAAAAATGATATTCCTAGATTGTTTTGATGCATGAAAAACCTAAGAAACATTCAAGATTTTGCAATAAGACATTTGTTTGGAACAAATAACAAAGCTTTTAGGACAATTTTTGGCAACCATTTAGGACTCTTAGTTTTCATGAGATTTTTTAAAAGAACTTTAGTGTGCACTTAGTGTTGATTTTGAACCTTTTGAAATGGAAACTTGAAGTTCTTTTTAAATTCCCAAAAATGAAGTGTTCCTAATTTTGCATGAATGCATCTAAAACCTTGATGTTGTAAGGATGAAAATGATTAGATTGGTTTAGTTTCACTTGTTAAAAGATTTTTTTTTTTTTGCAAATTTTTAATTTTTCAATGGATTTAAGTATGATTTGAGGGTTCATTTTAAGCACTAAAATGAAGTGTGTATGATTATGCTTCCTTAAAAAAAAATGGCCAAGATCTCCCACAAGAAGAAGAAGAAGAAGTAGATGGAAGAAGAAGAATAAGTAGATAGAATAAGAAGAATATAGACAAGAAGAGGAAGAAGAATTTCAAGTTCTTTGTCCACCTATAAGCTTGAAAAATCTGCAAACACTATGAGATAGATTATGAGTTCCTTTGTCTTCTTCATGCTCATGTGGACCTACAAAACCAATTTATACAATCCTAGCAATCACAAAAACAAGAAAAATTAGCCAAAATCAACAAATAACATACAAAACTTGACTAAAAAAGCTAATGAAGATGACCCATGCGGGGTCCCACCGGGCGTGCCAAAATGTATATGAGCAATGTTAGTATGCTAATAGAAACCAAATTTAAATAAAGCTTCTACAAACTAAACAAAATTCATAAACTTCAAGATAGACTAAGATGAGCTCTCAATTGAAAATATGAGCCATTAATGGGCTCTCTCAATGAGAAGCTCTCTTGTTGAGTGGCTTTATCTAAATGGATAGGATGTATGCTCAATATGCTTCCAAAGGCTTCAATGGATGATTGTGGATTTTTGGTGTGGATAAATGGCTTTAGTATGGATTTGGCTCTCAAAATAGCATTATAACTTTACTTCATGGATTGTGTTATTTTGCAAAGGGGAAGGATCCAATTTATAGGCAAGAGGCTTGAGGGATTGAGGGCTAAGATGCAAGGATGGGAAAAAGCTTATGGAGGGCTCAGATTGCATGAGAGGAGAGCACATGGATTGTGCTTCCTTATAGCCAATCAAAGAGTGACACATGTCACATGGTGAGAGGATGGAGGAAAGGGGAAGGATGAGTCAACAAAAGAGGCTCAAGGGATAAAATCTTCATAAAGACCCTCATAATGACTTGTAAGAGCAATAAAAGGGCTTGTAAGAGTCATTTATGACCTAGTGGACTTCATAAAGTTTTATGGTTGAGATATTTTGAGGGTGATGAGAGAAATTTCAACTTGGACTTGATTAGAAAGGTTTTAAGCTTGTTTAGGCTTGTGCAAATGATTAGAGGATGGATTAGAATGGTTTAGGATTAGCTTAGGGATAGGCAAGTGGATGGCATTTAATGAGGGTGGGTGAAGGAGGAGATATTTGTTAACTTTGGCTTGGGTTAGGAAGTTTTAACTCATGTTTAGGGAATGTGACAAGGTTAGGAGGGGATTAGGATTAGTTTTAAAGACATCTTCTAGAAGAGTCTAGACTTTGGATGAGGATAAAAACTTTCTAGAATAGTCTAGAATTTCCTAGGATGAGGATGAAGACTTTCTAGAAGAGTCTAGAACTTCTTAGGGTGAGGATAAATTAGATTTTTAGAAAATAAATAAAGTTTTATTTATTTCAAGGGTTTGGGTTGAGGAGATATTTATTAAAACTTTTTTAATAAACATGAGGATTAATATTTAATCTTAATTAAATATTTTGAGTTGGGATTAGGGGTAGGAAATGATGGGATTAGCCTTTAATTAAAATTAAAGAAGGATTAGAAAATTTTGGAAGAGGTTAGTGGTCTTAAGGAAATTGGCCAAGTTTTGGGCAAAAAATAATTTTTTTATTTATTTTAGGATTTTTGGTCAATTTATTAATTAAATAATTAATAAATAAGGAAATAATGTTTAAATGAGATTTAAACATTTTTGGGAGGGATTCCTTAATTAAATATTTTTAATTAAGATAAAGGGATTTAATGGCATAAAAATTAATTAATTAATTAATTAAATAATTAATTAATAAATGATGATGTGATCAGGACTTTTTCAGAAAATAAAAATACTTTATTTTCTAAAGGTTTTTAGGTGTCTACACTTTCTCCATTAACTTATCCTAACCAGTGGAATCTTCATTGAATTTTTAAACTACCTCTTCTAATTGCAACAAAATGTGTTGAGAAGAATCAACATCAACACCTATAGACTCTATCAAAATATTCTTATCACTTTCAATGATCCTGAATTATCTATCTCTCTTTTCTCTTAATTGCTTTTGCTTGGCATTTTGTTGGAGGAGCTAACTAACTAATCTCATTTGTTCTATAGTGGCATTGTTAAAATCCAATTTGGGAATTTCAATATCCTTACCTAGATCTATATCTTCCTCTATTTCCTTTCCACTAATCAAAAATCTCGGTTGAATCTTTAATTCAACTTCTGACATTAATGCTTTAGATTTTGCAACAAAAACAATAGTGGAAATAGTAGGGCTAGCAGTGAGAACTTGTAGAGCACCTACTGATGGAATAATTACTGGAGTACTTAAAGAATCCAAAACTGATATACTTGCCAAACTTCCCAAAATTGAAGTATTTATAGGTGGATTACTTACTAAAGCATGTACAATTCAAGAATCCAAAACTATACTTACAACTAAAGAAGTCAAAATTGTGGAACACTCTGTATCCATTGTTGAAGCTAGCTCGGTAGCTAAAGGATTTTGTAGCTCTATGGATGAAGTCATAGACACTTCTATCTATGATGTGTTGAGATGAGATGTAGTAGAGAGTGATTGGACATTTGATGTATCAATGGTTGTCACAATCATAGCTGCTGAAGTTGTCTCAACACTTGATGATGTTGCCATTTTTACTAGAGAGTAAGGAAGGGAGGTTATGATAGCCGTTGCTATCTTAACTAAATCACTCTTCTTTTCTTCTTCTTCTTATCTGATTTCCTCTTCAGCTTGTTCCTCTTTTTCTTCTTCATCATCCTTCATCAATTCTTGATAATCTTCAGCATCAATGGTGACAAAAGGAGTATTGTCTTCCTCCTTATCACTATCATCATCATCATCTTTAATTTCAACTAGATTTTCACTTGGTTTGTGTAGATGATAAATATTCTTCCACATAGTTGTTGCATCCTTGACTACATGCTCTATGTCTTTTACCAAAATTAAACAAGTATGAAATCTAATAGTCATCTTGTCCGCATTTTTCTTCATAGCATCTTTTACCTCAACATTGGTAATGCTCAGTAACAATTGTCTTAGAGTTTTTTCATATATGTCTTTTTCTGATTGCATGGTCGATTCACATGTTGGCTTTAATCTTTCTAATAACTCATTAGAAATTTGAGGTTCTATCTAATCAGGGGAATACTTCCATTTTCCCATCTTGGTTAGTACCAACTCCTCAATCTGTATCTTCTCAGCCTCTATTCTAATTTCATACTTTAATGCTTTGAAATTGGTTATATCTGCACCTTCTTCCATTTGTTTCAATATTTCCTAGAAGGTGAGAGGGGGCTTACTGAACAAAACTTCACTGCCACCTTTCTTCTTAGATCTTCTTGAGAATACTACACTGGAGGGCTTGGGTGGCTTGGTGATAATCACCTTGCCTTTCTTCCTTGTAGGCTCTTCTTCCTTTTTTTATTCCTCTTCATTTTCAAATTCCTCCTCATCTTCACCTTTTCCCTTGATAATCATAAGAGGGGCACTTGCTATTTTCAACTTTTCTATCCTCCTCTTTCCTTTTTTCATAGCCTGTGGAAGCTTGATCTCAAGCTCAATTCTTCCTTTAGCCTCATTATAGGTTCCAAAGAGAGGTTCCTTTGGATCTGCAAGCTCATTTACTAGGGCTTTAATTATTTATTTTTCCTCATCAATATTAACCTGATATGGAAGAGGTTTTACCCACACTATTCTAGGCCTTACTACCTAAATGTATACTCTATCACTATCAACCATAAAACAAACATCATCCTTATAATCTTCAACCAACTTCTATAGTATCTTGAATCATTTATTCATCTTTTCTTTGAAGGATTCAAAATAATTATCCATGATGCTATCTAAATTTTCACCCATTTCAGCTATGAACTCATTGATTTGGTATAAGACTGGTGTGTCTTTTCTCAATACAACTATTCCTTTAGAGGGGAAAAAATTTTGAACACAAAAAAATAGACAAGTCAAAAATGAACCAAATTTGCATGGATTGTTCTTTAAAGTCCTAATGCTTTCCATATTCTTGTTCAGTTGCTTCAACATCAAATCTGCTAGGTCATATGACAAGTTCTTCTTAACAACCTTATAAGTTAAGTCAACTACTTCACATGACACACTATTGGGTCAACTTGAGCTATAAATCTTATGAAGTATCACATGAATGCCAAATTTAAGTTTTGTGTCAGATACACTTCTAATTTCCATTCCTTTGTCATCCCACTCGACTAGGGTTTACTTCTATAGCTCATTCTAACCTAGGGTTTTTGTGACTTTGGCTTTGGTAAGAATAGGGAGACCAGTAATATGATGGATCATTTTCTTTTTTATTAAAACTAGTTGCTCTAACCATAATTGACCATTATGAACTTAGCTTAAGATATACCTAATCCATTTAATCTAAAAGTTTTGTGGTAGGTGAGGAATATGGGTTAAGCCTTTCTCTTCCAAGTGTTTATGCTCAGGTTTAAGAATTCCATCCACATAGAGTTTGCTTAGGGCATTATACATTTCTAGGGTTCATATCTCTTGAACTACACATTTTAAATGAGTTCAAATGTCATTAATAAGAAGTACCTTAGGTGGAATATGCAATTGAGCTCCATTTGGGTTGAGTGTTTCTGCGATCACTGGCACCAATTTGAAGTTAGGAGCTTTCCACTCAACACCTCATACCAATATTTTAGATGCTGTTGGATGCCATGATCAGTTAGTAAATTGGGAAGATTCTTCAAAATACCTTTGCTGCAAATTTTGCTTAAGATTGCTAGAATGCTCTACAAATCACTTTGTTCTCAATATACTAAATTCACAATGGAAATAAAGTCAATTTCTTGCCTTTTGATTAAAACTTCCCATTAATGCTCAGTATGATGAGAGCCATAATAAGATAGTGTGTGATGGCCTATCACCCACTATTTGTATAGATCAATTGGTAGAAGCTTGTAACTTGGCAACCAAATATAACCTTGTTACTCTCGACTTCACTCGATATTTCCCAACCTTACTTGGTGATTACTGATGCTAAACTTTTGTGATCCCCTTGTATCTAGAATACTGATTTGGATATTTTTCTTTCTTTCAATTGGAACTATTTAAGATGTGATCTTGAAAATATAGTTTTGGTTCTTCCTTAAGAACTTAATTGGAAATGGTGGAGTCACCTACTTCTTGAGTGACTTGACTACCATCACTTGAACTAGCTTGCTCGATAGATTTAGGAATCCACTACGGTCTTATCTTCTTCTTGATGTTATCAACTTTTTCTTTCTTTTCATCTTCAACTCTACCTATATTCATGTAATTCTTAGCTATATGACCAAGTTTAGTACATGTGTAACATCTTATGGTAGCATCCTTTCTTCTCATGTGATGTCTAATACAATTCATACCAATGTGTCCATATTCTCCACAGTAATGACATGTACACCAAGTGTTGTAGTCCCAACTAAATATTTCCTTTAAAAATTGTTCAACTAGATTGAATGGTTTAGATCTGCATTCAGATGCCTTGTGACCTTGTTTCTTGTGTTTGTGACACTTTCCTTCAAACTTTGGTTTCTCTTTTCATTCATTAGCTTTATGACCATGTTGACTACAATTGTAACATTTTCCATTGAACTTTTCCTTTCCATTACTCCAACATTTATTTGCTGTATGACCTATCTTACCATAGTAATTTCAAGTAGGTTTTTTATTCCTTTGAGTACCTTGTTTAGATGATTCACCTTTTTCTATGTATCCAAGTCCTACTTTACCCTTTTTCTTATAAAGATTCTAATCATTTTGGTGATTCAATTGATCCATGTCTGCTTGGGATTTCATTATTCTTTCATTGATTTTCTTCTCAAAATTTAGATCAACTTTGATCCTTTCATTGATTTACTTTTCAGTCTTTAAGTCATTCCTTAACCTTTCATTTTCAGATCTCAAACTCATGATTTCTTTATTTGCATTGGAGAGCTAATTGATAGACTTTCGTGTTGAAGGGATTGATTTTGAATTTCATTTTTCCTTACCTCCAAGTCTTCTTTTGCCTTATTTCTCTATTTTAAGATTTTACACAATATTATTGATTGAATTTCTTGTTCTCTTTCCAATTTTCTTACTTCTTCTTGTAGAGAGCCATTCTTTTCTAGGAGTTCTTTGATTGCATCATTTGCTTCATCTGAACTACTTGAGGGGAAAAAATCTTTGATCTTCTCTTCAACATACTGGTGGTCATTCATTTTATTTGCAAGTTCCTTCCTTCTTTTTAGAGATTGGGAAAGATGCTCTTTTTCTTTCTTGAGTTGAGCTATGGCCATCTCTAGATCTATCTTTTCATTGTCAATAGCTTTGTCAAGTCTAAATATCTCCATTGTCCTTGATCTTTGCTCAAGCTATCAAACTTTATCCTGAGAACCACAAAGCTCTGATACCAATTTTTGGAAATATTTAGGACTAGCTAGGTTACTAAGAGGGGAGGGGTCCTCAAATTTTTTAACAATTTCAGCACTTAATAACATAATCCAATTATTATAGATCTAATCTATAGCATGCATGAGAAACTAAAAGCATAAAATATTTTGAACACAATATTTGGTGACCCAAAAACCTTCCAAATAGAAAGTAAAATCAAGGTGGGGATGAAACTCACAAAACTTCAATATTGTAGCATAAAGTTGGCTTATTATGGCTTACAATGATCACTTCTAATGATCTGCTCTGTTAGGAGCAATTCAAACTAGTAGGTTCACCTTGTTAGAGGTTTTACAAACATAAAATGAAGTATGGAATCTGTAAAGAGATGTAAAGAAAAGACTGTTAAGTCTACCCTATTAAAGGATTTGTAGCTAATTGACCTATTAGGATGAAATAGTAGATCTCTTACTTACAACTAAATTGCTGATTGAGATCCTTGAAGTACTGATCACCTCTATGTGATAGATGCAACTTGACTACTCCTGATATGACCTTGCAATACACTTTCATCTACTGTTGATTTACATTCACATTATTTTCATTTCATTCACGTTCACACTCCACAAAATCACTTGTCTTGGGTATGATACATTACATTACATATATACCAACTGAATTCACATAATTACAACGTTGGCCAATACACAAGTTAACACCAATATTACTGAGTTGGTGTAAGTGTAGAAACTCAGGTTCTAAAAATTAACTTGGTGAATTTCTAATACATGGTGTCCAATATCATTACTTGACATCATCATGCACTTGGTAGAAGTAGAGGCTCAATTCATACTAATCACTTTAACATAATTTCAAACTTGGTGTACATTAGTGAATCAATAGATATAGTGTAACTTGATGAAAACTGCATTCCATGTTTACCATGCTTGCACTCGGTAAACACTACTCATCTCACACTTAGTTAACATTGGCTTCACTTCACAAGAACTAATGACTCAGTAGACACTAGGAAGCTCGACAAATACTGAACTACTCAAAAAGAACTAATATTCTTCACACTATCTGAATTCACTTGGTAACCATTAGAATGCTTGGTCTAAACTATAGAAGCTTGGTAATTGCAGAATTACATGGCAACCACTAAACTGCTTAGTAAACACTAAAGATTATTCAAAGATCTTGGAAACCATACAAAATCTGAATAAGTTTTGTCACTAATAAAAAACTTGACTTAGTATCAACACTAAAATAATCTAAACATGATATGCAAGCATCCTAATGAAAGCATATATCACGAGAAAGCATACTCTAGAACCTGAAGTACCAAGTGAAAACATCTACCAATGGTCATACTAGGATAAGAAACTATCTTTTTACACTTGTCCCTAGTAGTGGTATAGGTAGCTACACCTCCAAACCACATGGCACCTATAGGTCCACACCCACAATGCTAATGGAGATAATGATCCAACCATAAACACACAAAATCAAATATCCATGGCTAACAAACACACACCAGATAGTATGATGACTGAAACCAAGACATAGACAATGCATAGCTATAGGTCCTACTAGACACTCAATAGGCTACTAAGTAGGGACTGACATCATGGAGATTTTCTTGGCATTGACAACCCTAAGCTTAGAACTATGCATACTAAACTTCCCAAGCGAAGGCTCTCACAATGAAGCATTGTTTTTATTATCTTAAATTTTATTACCACCCTATATTTATTTAGTTATCACTTACTTAAAAATTCCTCTGCCAACCCTATGGAATCATGACACTAGGCTATGAGATAGAAGTCCCCTCCATATGCTACCCTAGCCTACCTATGCTCATCCAACGATGAGTGCCTATAGGCATGCAAAATCCTAACCCAACCCCAATGATCTTATTTCTGAAAGTAATATAGAATATCAGGACTCACAAGTCACTTGATAAATGTATGCACACATACTTGTGTGTGGTGCACCACCATCACAAAGATCATACCACAAGGACTAGATGAGGAAATAATGTAGAAAGTCACTCAACTGAAAACAAACTTAGTAGGGATGTGGCATGCATTCCAATGCAACATAAAAGTGCAACAAAGGTCCAACCAACATCTAAACAGATAATCCAGGTCCATGACCAAACTCATGCCAAGAAAACCTGAGAAAATAGGGTAGCATGCAAAATGAGGTACAAACCCCAAAAATTGGAAAACTTTGAAATTAAAACCCATTTGGTCTATGGATACAAAAGTTCTAAAAATATAATAATATTTGGGTTTAGACACCATATTAAAAAATGACCAGCATAACAGTGCAAAACCCCAAACCACCATCCAAAAAATAGGGAAACTGTTCATGCCCAACCAACTGTGTAGCACTAGCAAACAGAAACAAAGGGGAACACTAGTTCTCAACCTCCAGACAAATGGCTACCAAAAATAGAACCTAAAATGGAAATGAAACAATAAAATGGGAAGGCCCTACTTGAAAACAAAAGGGGTAGAAACTAAAACCCGCATAATAAAATAGAATGCCTGCCAAAGCTACCAAAAATCACTGCAAAGCAAGGTCTAGCTGATCCAAATCCAACAAGACTAACCTCGCAAAGATCCCACACTCACAGCTCCTAGAATGAACAAAAATAAAATCCTTCAAGAAGAGGATTTCAAAAAATCTCTCAAATTTCTATTTTTAAAAAGTGAGAAGTGAATAATTAAATCCATTTTTTAATACTTATTCACTTTTTGAGTGAATAGTCGATTAGGGAAAATAACCAGTTAGAGTAGCTAGAATCTGAATCAACCCAAAAAAATAGATTATTCCTCACAATGGGAATTAAGCTAAGGCAAAGTTGCTAGAAATTAAATTTGAGAATATTTAAAGCTTGAAAATCCAAAATCATAGAAATCACTAAACAACTTTCATGACAATGTGAACCCTTAAATGCACAGACATGCTCACTAGTCTAATCATAGAATGCAAATGACTTTGGATTTAATAATCACCAAAAGTTTTAATTTAAAAAATTAAATAAGGATATGTTAACCATACAAGGATGAAATTGGTAAAATATGAATAGGTAAATCACTAACTCCATGTGCCACTACCAGCGATATAATTCCTACACACTAAAATACATGATGAAGTACAATTGCATATAATATCATAGCCAAATATATAATGCATTAAATACCTAATTGGTCCATTTACATCACTCACATTCACATAAAACATAAAGAGACAAGAATGCCATAAATCACCATAGCATAAAATCCATCACATAACATAATAAGAAAATATGTCCAACTACTGGATAATCAGATATCCTCATAGATCTACTATCATCTCAAAATGGCATCAACATGAAAATATCATAAATTTAATAGCATAAAAGTAAAGAATATATGGTATTAAATCAAAAAATAACATTTGACCCTCAGGTCATCTCAAAGTATGTAAATAAGAGTATCAAGTATCTCTCGAATCAAAATAGACAAGGTACAGATTGCAAACACAAGAGGCACTACATCTCTAGTCATGTGATGTGAACACCCACTATTGATGATCCATCTATAATTATTATTCACACAAGATACTAATGTAGTTGCCTCATCCTCATCAGAATCATCCTTCATTACAACATACACCACTTCATCATCATGATCGTCAGATCCATCTTTGGTTTCCTCTTTTGTAATGTACCAAGACTTGTTTCTTTTGTCTTTGTAACCTTTTTCATCTTCAACTCTTCTACTTCTATATTTTTTTCCATCTCTATTGCTCTTCTTCATTGGAAATGTAGTAGCAATATGACCAACCTCATTACAATTAAAACACATGATAGGTAACTTACCTTTGAATCTACCTTTACCTCTATGAAATCTCTTTTCTAATAGTGCTTCAAGTTTTTCTACATCCTCATTGTTTGTATCACTATCACTAGAAACATATTTTACCTTTTTCTTCTTCTTCTCATTAGGTTCCTTCAATGATAACTTAGATTTGAAAGAAGATTCAACATTATGATATTTGAAGTTGTCAAAATTGGATAGCTCAAAAATAGTGAGCCTACCTACTAGACCTTCAAGAGTCAAATTAGAACTTGGTATACATCTTAGTTCTTGTATTGCAAAAACTATAATAAAATAGATGGGTAGAAGTGTTATCAAAACTTTCTTTAGTGCAGTTTCATCATCTATCTTACCAATAGATCCTCTTACAGCATTAATAACATCTTTTATCCTAGAGCAATATTGAGCAACATTCTCACCTTCTTGGATCCTCATATCATCTAGCATACCTCTAAGACTTTCAGATATGGCTCTCAAAATATTTGCATCACATTCATAAATGGTGTGAAGAGCATCCCACATCTTCTTTGTACTATCAAAACCCTTGATGTCATTGAAATCAACATAACTTAGGGTAGGGAAAATATCCAACATTGCCTGATTGTGTTATTTCTTCTTTTTTAGTTATTCAGTAGGTAGGGCTCCGACAAATTCAACATGCTCATTGGCGATGGTAGATTGTGCATTGTCTCCATGATCTCCTAGGTGTAGCTTCATTAGACTTTTCCATGTAGGAAAGTTTTCCCTTTTAAGCTTGGGTACCTCTCTTTTTGAAATCTTGATCTTTTGCTTCTAGTACCTTCAAACTGGTCCTCTTAAGTAGATGGCTCTGATACCAATTTTTGGGATTCTTTAGAATAATTGAGAGGGGGAATAAATTAACTATCCAAGGTCCAAATGTAAAAATAAAACTTTTCATAGCTTAGTGAACCCATATTCATAAAATATATTCATGCATGCATCTATTAGATCATACAATCACTTAAACTTTGTAGGTTGTTGTCAAATCAACTTTGCACAAATGTAAGCATGAAACATAACAGATTCAATAACACATTTAACTCAATGATTTTACATGGAAACACAATTTGGGAAAAACTACCAGTAACATACTACTCATTCTCACTCTTTTGAAGTGATGCCCTATGAAAGGCCAACCCTATATTAAACATTACAATGCATACTGTTAAATGTGACTTGGTTAGAGAATTTCAATCACCTTGTTAGGAGTGAGCCTTGTTAGAGGAGTTTAGATCATTCCCTTCGAATGTCATCCAACTAAAGAATTTACAAATGACTATTAGGTTGGTACAATGATTACAAAGTAATAGTAAGGTTTGATCTAATAAAAAATTACAACTCACTTGTAGATTACAAATCTTTATTTTAGTCCTCCATTCTACTTGGATTTCATACACTTCAACTCTGATAGCTTGTTCACCCTTCAAGAATTCATACTCTTAAGCCTTCTTTCTTTACTTTCCAATAGTAATCTCTTCTATTTAGTCTCTAAATGAAGAAATACTTTAGACCTCTTGTCTAACTTAGATTCATGAACATTGACCAACCTTGCTTCTAACCAACCATCTTTATAAATAAAAAATTAAGATCTTTTGATATTCATCTTCTATCATCCATTTTAGGGTTAGGTAGCACTAGGAAAGTTCAATGAATCTACCCATCCTTTCATTTTAGTTCCTTCTAGAAACTGTTAGAGTAAATAATTAATATTTAATTATTTATTCTATTACTTAAGTTTACTTAGGTCATGCATTTATTTAATATTTCGTATTTAATGCATGTTGTGACAACACGAGAGTTTGTTCCCTTCTAGTTGTCACACTTATCTTCTAGCTTGTTCTACAAGCTTCTATGAGCTCTTTATATTCGAGCTCTCCTCATTGTATTTTCATAACATTGAAAGCCATTTCTTATTGTAAATACATTTCTTATTGTGTTTGCATTTTTGGCTCTCATGTCCGTTTAGGGTTTTGCCCATGCTCCATGCTCTTCCCTTCTTTGGCTTCTCTTTGACAGGTTTGCATGCAGGTGATCTTGGCGTCTTCGGAGTTGGCTTTCCTCAACTCCAACATGGTATCAGAGCCTTCCTGCTGCAGCTTCGTTGAAGAAATTTTGAAGCCGTGATTTGAAGTCACAAACCCTAGTTTGTTTGTGCAATTTTTCTTCAAATCAGGGGATCAGCAATTTTTGGAGCACTTTGGGACCAAACGGACATCACCATTGGATCCGGAAGGCCGTTTGCAGTTAGGATTCATATAAAGCTTGTCGTTTTTGGAGACAGGGCAATTTTGGCGAATTTTTGAGGCCTCCAGGAGTCTGCCGTACGGTCGTACGGACGCTGCGACGATTTTTTTTTTTAAAAATATATATATTCCGGGCGCGCCACCGCGGGGCCACCGCCGCGCCACCCGCGCGCCGCCCGCAGCGGCCGCAGCGGGCAGCACCGCCCGCGCTCCGCCTCTGCTCGGCCTCCTCCTCCGCCGGCGGCTCCTCCCAGCCCGCCGCCCTGCGGCCCCCTCAGCCGGCGGCTCCTCCCGGCTCCTCCGCCCCCCGACAGCACTGCACAGTCAGCAATTTTCTGCCATTCTGCGCGTGACACGTGGCACGGGCGCCACGTGGCACATTGCCACGTGGCCCCTGCCACGTCATCAACTGTATATGCCACGTGGCGATGCCACGTGGCACCCTTTTTTTGTGACGGGGGTTTGGCCGTCAATTTTAAACCAACGGTTTGCTGACGTCAGCATGACGTCAGCACTGCATCAGCCCTTGCATGCACCTCTCCTGATTCACTTTTGGACCTACCTTTGGTTTTTTGGCCATAACTCTTGCATACGGAGGTATTTTTCCGATCCGAAAGAAGCGCCGGAAAGCTGGTTCCGAGACGGAGATTTTGGTGCAAGTATTTTTTGGTTTTGATGCTTTTTTATTGTCTGTTTTTTCAGTTAAAGTTCGAAGTCCTATTTTTGACTCCGGCATGCATATCTTTTGCGTCCCATGTCTGTTTTTGGAAAACTTTATATTTTTGGAAAGCTGGTTTTCTCATCTTTTCAGAACTGTCATCTTTTTTCCTCACTTTTGGTCTCTTCTCTTTCTATCATAGTTTTGGCATTTTTGCTCTATGGTGGATATTTTGAGTGTTTTAGGCCCGAGGATCGTTTTCCTGGCATGGTTTGCTTTATTTTCGACTGTACTTTCTTTTGGTTCAGCTCCTTTTCAGTTCTGATCATTGTAGCTATCCTTTTGAAGCACTTTTCTATTTCGCACTGAGATAAACTGTCACTTTTGTATTCTGGGAGTCATGAACGTTGTTTTGAGTCAGGTGTACATGCACTATTTTATAAAGCACCATGGGGGGGATTATTTGTTTGCTGTTTTAGGCATTCTCCCTTTGTCAAGTGAGTGTCCCTTCCACGACATTAGCCCATGCAGAGTCAGTTAGACCGTGTCTTTATCGGTGTCTGTACTTCTTTTCCTCTCTCCTCGTTCTTGGTTCGTTTGCAGAAGATTTTGGCTCACCTTCTCAGTTGCCTGTCATCACACCCCGTCTGCATTAAGGGGGGATTATGCTGTGTTCTAATGCATCCGTGGTTCGATGGTTCGATAGTGTGAACTATGTATTCAGTGGTTGATCCTACATACAAGGCGATTGCAGTGGCTGGCTACCTATGCATTTCGGTGAGATGGATCATCTACCATATAGACATGCTCGGCTCATGCCTTCTTCTTCCATGGAGGTTTCTTCAGATCAGCAGTTTGACAGATTTGCGGCTTTTCATGCTTCAGTGATGCTGCTTCTTCATGATCATTCATTGTTCCTGTTTTAGGGGACAATTTCCCTAGTTGGAGACTTCTTCAGCTCTTCACTGGGTTCTTACCTCTTTTTAGGGGAGGGTTTTTCCCATGTGGTTTTCTCTCTTTCCCCGTTTACAGAGGTTTCATTTTTTGCATTGTACTTGGGCACCTAAAATGGCCTCGTTGCCGGGACCCATTATGCATTTCATCTTAGCTTTGTGAGCTTAAGGCATTTCCCTAAGTTGCACTTAAGGGGGGGTGTTAGAGTAAATAATTAATATTTAATTATTTATTCTATTACTTAAGTTTACTTAGGTCATGCATTTATTTAATATTTCGTATTTAATGCATGTTGTGACAACACGAGAGTTTGTTCCCTTCTAGTTGTCACACTTATCTTCTAGCTTGTTCTACAAGCTTCTATGAGCTCTTTATATTCGAGCTCTCCTCATTGTATTTTCATAACATTGAAAGCCATTTCTTATTGTAAATACATTTCTTATTGTGTTTGCATTTTTGGCTCTCATGTCCGTTTAGGGTTTTGCCCATGCTCCATGCTCTTCCCTTCTTTGGCTTCTCTTTGACAGGTTTGCATGCAGGTGATCTTGGCGTCTTCGGAGTTGGCTTTCCTCAACTCCAACAGAAACTTCTTCTTTAATCCTCTTTGAATTCACCTCAAAATGGTTTACCATAAATTCTATGCCATGAACTCATCATGGTTATCTTCCACATACTTCACAAATTTGAAGAAAACAAAATAGACAACCTAGATTATTCAAATATATGATATCACATGAATACTCACACTTGATATCAACATGCTATCACTTAGATTCCATATTGTTCTTCCACTTGTCTTCAACTAGATCAATTAGCGAATAAAGTTTACTGGTGCTCAACATCAACTAAACTTTACTTGGCTTACACTGTATCACCTGACATACATTGAACTTTGACTTTTCTTG
Organism: Cupressus sempervirens; assembly: GCA_028749045.1. Lineage (NCBI taxonomy): Eukaryota > Viridiplantae > Streptophyta > Pinopsida > Cupressales > Cupressaceae > Cupressus > Cupressus sempervirens. The sequence continues at coordinate 793,584,045 of CM053785.1, forward strand.
ACTCTAATTGGTTTTTTTCTTGGCACCTACTGTCCACTCGATCAAGCTTGGTAGACTCAATTCTTCTTACTTATTTTTCTAGACTTAGTCAGTGTGTCTAACCTTTACAACCTTAAGTAGATAATCAATGAACTATATCATCACTATCTTAAATGATCCTTGTGGGTATGTGTAGGATCATGGTGTGCCAAAAAGTGGCGATCTAAAAAATATGTAGTTCTGAAATGCCTCAAACCATTTCAAAATCTATTCCAAATTTTTTCCCACCCACCCTATACTAAATGAAAAAAATTAATATCTTTATAAGGTATGTTATATATTTTGATACCAACCCTATATGGTCAACTTAAAAACATCCTAGAAATATGTTTTTGGCCTGTTTTTATGTGATTTTTACTTCAAACATGTAGCTGACAACTTTTTTTCACCAAAGTTTGGTGAAATGAAAAGGGTTTTTAAAGAATGTTCTTATCTTTCCATAAATGTAAGGTTTTTCAAGTTATGAATTTAGTAAGTAATTATTACTTATTTTCTAATGGAGTTACATATAAAGTGTTGACTGACACACTACTTGAAAAACAACTATAACTTTCAAATGGTAAAACATTTTTTAAATCCAAAAGATGCATCACATTCTATGTTTCTTCCACTATAAGAGAAAAAAAATGAAAAAATAAATTTTGCAGAGTTTTGAATTAGTTAAGAGGGTTAGACATGAGATTTTCTTATTCCAAAAATACTAAAGTCAAAAATTAATTATTATTTAATTATTTAAACTAAAAATACCCAAAAATATGTGTCACATCTAGGCATGAGTCTACTACTTATATCTAGAATATTATTTAAAATTACTATCATTTGATTTTGATTAAGGTGTTCAAACATATGTCTACTTCTTATTTTTGTTTTGAAATTTTTGTAATATTGCATTAAAATTCAAAAGTTTAACCAATCAATTTTTATTTTTTTGAGATAAGTCCTAGTAGTTTAAAAACTAGATTCAATTTCCTAGAGTTTTTTTCTCTCAATTTTTTGATATAAAACTAATAACAAGTAGAAAATTGCATGTCAAGTTGACATAACCCTAATTTTTTGATTTTTTATTGCCACTTAAGAGCATAGTTTGGTTGACCATGATCCTGCACATACCCTTCAAGTAATTCTTTTCATACCATAACTCGACCTTTTCTCTAGGTTCTTTTGTTATCTCATTTGATCAAATCCTCTTCATAAATCAAAAAAATAATATTACTTAAATCAACTAAGCAATTGTCTTACCAGAAAGTAGCAAGTTTGACATTAGTGATAAAAACAATTATTGAAACACATTCTCATACTCATATCAATATATTTTCAACACCTTACTTATTTTAACTAAGCAACATTGTGATTTTTGGTAATAGGTGAGATATGGATGCCAAAACCAAACATAGTCAAAATCTCTCTAAAAATAGATAGGTTTTTATAGGCCTAGATAATGTGATCTCGTAGCACCTGACATTCCATCAATACTTTACACAAGCTTATAGAAATTCTCAATCAAAAATCTCATCCTGATGTTGCTAAGAGACCCTTAGGGATGCTTTTGTTCAGTGTGATTGATACCATTAGAGGGACATTATGGCTGAAACTAGTTTGGTCCTAGCCTAAACCTGGCCAAGTGGAGCTAATAGAGAAATCAATTTAATTCTAGGACCAACGATTTGAAATATACACAACGTTTCTCATTTGAACTGAGTAACATTGTAACTTTTGGAAATAGGTGAAATACAGATGCCAAATCCAAAAAAAATCAAATCTCTAAAAACTCAAGTAGGCACCTGAGACTTTGTCAATACCTCATACGAGTTCGAAGAAATGTCCAATCAACGGTTGTAGCCCGATGGCACTTGGAAACCCTTAGGGATGCTTTCATTCAGTGTGGTTGATACTGTCAAACTAAAATGAGGTTGGTCCTAGCCTAAACTTGATCGGTAGGAGCTAATAGAGTAGACAATTTCATCCTAAGACCAACAGTTTGAAATATACACAACCTTGCTCATTTGAACTGAGCAACATTGCAACTTTTGGCAATAGGAGAGATATGGATTTCAAATTCAAAAAAAATTGTATCTCTAATAAGTGAGATAGGTTTTTGTAGTCCTAGATAACATAATCTTGTAGCACCTAAAAATTTGTGAATGCCTCACATGAGCTCAAAGAAATGCCCAATGAAAGATTACAACTTGAGGGTGCTTAGAGACCCTTAAAGACACTTATGTTCAGTGTGGTAAATAGCGTTGAAGTGACATTGTGACTGAAATGATGTTGGTCCTATCCTAAAACTGACCAACTAGAGCTGATGGAGTAGCCATGGATTGCTAAGAATGCATTAGAAGCTTCAAAACCCTAGTTTCTAGGAAAACACAAAATGAAGACAAATGAATGAAATCAATTGTTCTAACCTCATAATGTGTTGATTTTATGTTGCATCTCTTTCCCTCAAATTGTCATAGAAAAATCTAAAACATCCTTGCACAAACTCTAATGAATGAGTTTGATCATCATTGATATAGAAGTGAAACTCTCTTATTATTTTTTTGTCATCCTCTATGCTATCATGTGCATGAATAAATGTTGTCTAAAAAAATTGACACTTTTATAGAGTTATAATACATTGGTTGCATTTCATTTTGAGGTTTTGGTGTATAGTTTTCAGTGAAGTCAAAAAATGACAAAATCATACCCAAGGGAAAAGTTTCCTTACACAACTTGAAATGTTCGTCTAACCATATTTCTCTATGTGTATGACCTATGTAGTCATAAACTATTTTATCTTGAAACAATTTCATAAAATCAACTACACATACATCACTTCTCACTAATTCACACCTCTTTAATTCTTTTCCATCTTTAACATCATATATAACTAACTTGTACTTTCCAAGAAAAACTATTGTCTTACCAATTTCATGTGTGCTATCTAGATGTAGGAATCTTATGCAATATTTTAAAACCACCACATTGAGGGAAAACACCTTTCAAACACATGGTCTTATAATAAATGCACCTATCATCTTGTTTACATAGTACATGTAAAATAAATTATCTTGGTGACTTATATTAGGAGGTAATTAGAGACCACATTCTTGCAATAACTCATTAGTATGCAGAGTAAAACATATATAATGATAAACATCATAATAAATAGAAAAATCAACATGAAACCTATAACTACATATAGTGTGTGTATGATTTACATTAACATAGAATGATTTTGTCATCTCAAAAATCCTTTGGCTGATTTTAATTTGAGGAAATATTTGAAGAAACATAAATTGTGTTTGAGTCATCCAATTTTTTTTGCATGTGGCTCATGGTTTTTTTTTTCCAATTCATCTTTTGACAACATCGTTTTTGGTTTGGTGAAGCCCTTGTATTGTCATGCCAAAAGTTTTCTATTAATGTTCTTAGTGCATCAAAAATAAATTTGTCCTTATGTGGGAGTCTACCTTGGAATGAATAAAAATAAGTCCCATTAGAATTCTCAATTTTTTCTCACCTCACTAAGCCTTTGACTAACATTGTTCTACTTATCTTTAATGATTTACTTGTTTTGCTTACCATATGATTTTTTTCCATTTCCTTTCCCATTATGGTTGATGTGAGAACCCATCAACTTGTATTAGCATCTTTAGTATGTACTTTTGAACCAATCGATTGGTATCCATCAAAGATATTTATAACAATGCTTCTTTCACTACTATTTTCAGATGTTCTTAACCCCAAAATTCTCATTTTCTATCTAAATTTCAGATTTTTAAAAATTTCAACAAGAAATTGGCATATTCAACTTTGATTTAAAATTTCAAAATATTTATTCCAAATCTTTTGAAAAATTCTCCTACAATTTCTTTCTAACATTTTATCATGAATTGGCTTCAAAATATTTTCATCAATGTCAATTAGAAACTTTCATTTTCTATGAATTATTCTAGGAGATATTGATGTACATGCATGCTTTATATTTTCATTAATTACACTATGTGCATTCATAATTTCAACTTGAGATGTCTCATTAGGAGCATTAGGTGATGTAAGTTTATTTGTCATAATCATTTCAATTGGGGTATGTTGAACATTTTCGTTTTCCAAATTAGGTGTATTTGCAACATCAATATCAATAGGTAGATTTTCATCACTTACGTTGGAGTAATATAATGATTTACCATCATGTAATTTACTCATGGGATCCTATTGGAATACTTTAGAATAACTGGGGGGGTGGAAGTGAATCAGTTATCCAAGGTCCAAATGTCTAGATAAATTTTTTTAGCAATAAACAAAACTCATATCCATATATCCTTATCATGTATCATGCAAGCATCTAATAATTCCATAACTTAGTAGGTCATTGTCCTAGCTAAAAATAACTTTGTAGAAATGTAAACATTAAACACCACAAAATAATTCAGACATTTTGACACAAGGATTTTATGTGGAAACTCAATTTGGGGAAAAACACCACTAACATGCTACCAATTTTCACTCTTCTAAAGTGATTCCCTATTAAAGGTTACAATACACACTATTAAATGTGACCTAGTTAAAGGATTTCAATCACCCTACTAGGAGTGAGCCTTGTTAGAGGACTTTAGAACATTCCATTATAATGTTACCCAGTTAAAGGATTTAAAAATGACTATTAGGTCAACCTTAATCCAAAGGAGTTATCGTAAACTGATACAATGATTAGAAAGTAACAGTTGGAATTGTTTTGATAATAGATCACAACTCACTTACATATTATAGATCTCTAGTTCAGTCCTCCATTCTTCTTGGCATTCATACTCTTCATCTTTGACGTCTTGTTCACCCTTTAAGAATTAATCTTCTTAAGCCTTCTTTATTTGTATGCCAATTGAAAATTCTTCTATTCAACCACCATATGAAGCAACACCTTAGACTTCTTGTCTTCCATAGGTTCTTTCTCATTCCAAGCATTACTTCTAGCCTTGTGTCTACTTATAAAAAGAATTATGGTCTTTTTTCACTTAATTAGAATTGTCCATCTTAGGGTTAGGTTTGATTCATTGAATCTTTTCTCTTTCCATTTTGTTCCCTCTAGAAACTTCTTCTACAATTCTCTTTGAATTTACCTCAAAATGGTTTATCTTGAATTTTGTGTCTCTAGCTCATCAAGCTTATCTTCCACATGCTTCACACAATCCAAGAAATCAACTTTGTGGCTCAGATTCTGCAAATCTTTGATCAAACTCTTATTACTATCACTTGACAATAGCTTTCTTTTAATGCTTGGTACACATTGGGTTACTCGACATCCACTAGAGTTCACTCAAAGCATACAATATTTCTTCACTGTGTTGAGCACTAACTAATTTTCTACTTAGCTTGAACTAACATCTCTTGGTTCCTACTAATCACTAGGTCAAGCTTAGTAGACTCATTTATTTTCCTTCTTCTTCTAGACTCAACTAGTGTAACCATCAATTCCATCCTTACATAGATAAAAAATACATCACATCATCCATGTCTTAATTGATCTTAGTGCTCCTTTTATACACCAAATAGCTCAACCTTTCTCTAGGTACTCCTATTATCATATCTTTACAAATCCTCTTCATCAATCAAATAAATGATAGAATTTAGACTAAAAGGAATTGTCTCACCACCAAGTAGTAGGTTGACATCATTGACAAAATAATGGTTGTTCTGTGATAGGTTCCATAATTCAAACAATATATTTTCAACAATCTCCCTCTTTTGCATTGATGGCAAACCAATACCAACAACAATACCAAAAAGAAATTTAATAGCTTGTATTGAAATCTCCCCCTCTATCAATATGTGTCCTTCCTCTATGTAGGGTAATGTGAACTTCATCAATCTCCTTCAATGTATCTCTCCTTTTGACTTCTATTAGCATAGTCTTTCCTTTCATATCTCCCTCATAGTGTCTCTTTTTGCTATTTTCTATTATATCTTTGTTCATATATTTTCTCCATGTAGATCTCTCTATCTATTCTCTGATCTCTCCTTGACTATCTCCCTTTGACCTTTTCCCTCTTTACATTATCTCTCCCTCTTTTAATGTATATCTCCCTCTTTGAAAACAATGCCAAAGACTTGTCATATCAATATGTAGATGTTATCAATTTAGGTTCTTCATTATCACCTTGCTTGTGATTGATCTTTCATTCCCGCTACTTGATTACTTTAGGTAGCTCCTAAAGTAAGATCCATTGCACCAAATTTTAAAATATGTCATTCAACTTAGTTGATGGAAGGCACTACTCTTTCTTCCTAAGTAGTTTTTGATATTGGTATCACCCCTAGTCTACCTCTTAGATACTCATGAGCATAATTAGATAAAGCCTTTGTGAATATATCAACTATCTATTCTTTTGTATTCACATATTTCATTTTCATTTCTTTTTCTTGAACTAGCTCTCTCAAGTAATGATAGCTGATTGCAATGTGATTTTTCTTTGTATGCATCACTTGGTTCTTAGATATGTTTATAGAGCTTGTATTGTAATGGTAAAGTATCATAGGTTTAGTAATTTTCTCCTTCATTCCTTTGAGCAGTGATTTTATCCATACCACATTCGTACAATTCACTGCAACAACCATATATTTACCTTCAATAGTAGATTGTGATGTACAATTTTTCTTCTTACTAGTCCATGACACTAATTATTTTCTTAAGAAAAATGGTCCATCACTTGTAATTTTTTTCTCATCAATGTTTCCAACTCAATCATCATTTGCATAGGCTCTCATTTCAAACTTATCATTTTTCCTATAGTATAGACCATAGTCTTATGTTCCTTTCAAATATCTCATAATCCTTTTGACTTCCATCAAATGATTCTCTTTAGGATTTGTAGAAAATCTTGCAACAATCCCAATAGCTAATACAATGTTAGGTCTTCTATGAACTACATTCTATAATTTCCCATTCATAGACTTGTACAATGTTTGATTTACTTCAACAAACTCATCGATCTTTGATAGTTTATGTCTTGTGACTATACGAGTATTAATAGGTTTTGAATCCTCCATACCAAAACTTTTCAATATTTTTTTGACATACTTGAACAAGGTGATGTAAATACCAAACTTCATTTGATACACTTGCAATCCAACAAATAATTTAATCTCTCCAACCATGGACATCTCAAATTCTATCATCATCTCATTAGCAAATGTCTTCTACAATGCATTTTTTCCTCCAAATATGATATCATCAACAAAAATATTAGGTGGTTAAATACCTTTACCTCATTTAGTCTTCAAGTATAGGTTAATATTATCACCAGTCTTCTCAAAGTCAATATTCACAAGATAATTGTGAAGCCTCTCATACCATGTTCTTGGAGCTTTCTTCAAACCATATAAAGCTTTAAGTAATATACATACCATGTTCTTGTTGTTTGGATCAAAAAATCCTTTAGGCTATTCAATGTAAATTTCCTCTTCTAGTATACCATTCAAAAATGTAGATTTCATGTCCATTTGATGAACTTTGAAACTTTTGTATGCAGAGTTCTTAATTCTTCCAATCTTACAACAAAGGAAAATTTTTCTCCATAGTCAATTCCTTCTTCTTGAGCATACCCCTTGCAAACTAATCTTGATTTATTCCTTGTGACTTCACCATTTTTATCCAATTTATTTCTATACACCCACTTGGTTCCAATAACATTCTTGTTCTCTAGTCTAGGTATAAGTGACTAGGTTTTTTCCTTCTCAATGTGATCAATCTCTTCTTTCATGGCTTGACTCCAATCATCATTTTCAAATGCATCCTTCACTGAATTAAGATCATGCATTCTTAACAAACATGTATCACTTCTTAACTTGTTCCTTGTCATTGATATGGCTTCTTTGTCTCTAATAATTTGTTTAGCAGGGTGATGTTTTTTGACATATTTGATAGTCTTGGTTCTATTCTACTTTCTATGTTGGACCTTTCAACTTCAAAATTGATGTGCACTTCTTTGTCAGATAGCTCAACATTATTTTCATGTGCATCAATCTTAGTATCAGAATGTACCTTAGCTTTTGACTACAACTCGAGTCCTGAATGAAACTTGACATTCATTGTATGTGACTCGGTAGTCATTAATACTTGCTATTGTTGACTTGCAATTTGGTTCACAGCTTCACCATCACAAATTTCTTAATAGAAGTACACAAAATTTTTGTAGTCTTCAAGTTCCTTTTTAGCTTCAACTTCATGAACCTCTATACATTCATCAAACATCATGTTTGCACTTTCCACAACTTTGTTAGTTTTAGTATCTAAACACTTATAATATTTACTTCTTGTGGAATAGCCAAGGAATATACCTTCTTTACTTTTAGCATCAAAATTTCCATTCTAGTCGTCCTTAAGAATATAAAACTTTCTTGCAAATATCTTAAAATATTTTAAAGTGGGTGAGTATCTATACCATAGTTCAAAAGGTATAGAATTTTTACCTTTCTTGAATTGTGCTTGATTCAAGGTATAAACAATTTCATTGACAACTTCTCTCTAGTATTTCAAAGCAACATTCATCTCCATCATTAGTGTTCTAGCATAGTCCACTATAGATATGTTCCTCCTTTCAAAAACCCCATTTTGTGGAGGGTTCCTAGTTGCAGAAGTTTGTCTCTTGATTCCTTTATCAGTACAGAATATCTCAAACTCAATTGTTGTAAATTCTCCTCCTCTATCAAATCCTTTTCAACTCTTACTAGATACCACTTAAACATTTCAAATGCATCAAACCTTTGTTTCAAAAACATAACTCTAATCATCCTAGAATAATCATCAACAAATAAGATAATGTACTTGTCACCTTTTTAGCTTTGCACATTAATTGGTCCACAAAGATCAATATGAACTATTTCCATAATTTCTTTTGAAGAGTGAGTCTTACTTTTAAAATTAGATTTTTCCATCTTGCCTAACTGACATTATTTGGAAATTACATTATCTGGTGTTTTCAATTCAGGAAAACCTTTGACTCTTTTCATCTCACTGATACTAACCAAATTATCAAAATTTACATGACATAGTCTTTTGTACCATGGACACACATCATCAAATTGTACTACAAGACAAGTAGCATCATTCATGTCAAGATAAAACAAATTATCTCTAGTCTTATCACTATTTCCAATTAGTTCTCCATCAATATCATAGATATTAGCTTTTTTTATTTCAAATTCAACCTTACATCTAGCACTATTCAATTGTGACACAATTAAAAAATTATAGTTAAGTCCTTCTACATAGTAAGCATTATCACATATGGTCTTATCTGTCAATTTTATTGAACCTTTTCCTTTGATTAGACATGGTGCATCATTACAAAAACTAACACTATTTCCATCATAATGTACAAGATAATTGAACTTACTTTCATCTCCAGTCATGTAACTAGAATAACCATTGTCAATAATCCATCTATCACTGTTGTTCACATAAGATGCCAATGAAGTTTCCTAATCTTCATTATAATCATCTTTCAGTGCAACATATACAAATTCATCATCATGGTCATTACATTCCTCATTTGATTCCTCTTCAATAATGTAGCAAGCCTTCTTTCATTTATCTTTATATTCTTTATTGTTCTCATCCCTTTTACCTCTAAATTTGTCTCCACTACTATTGTCATCTTGTAGCAATATGACCAATATCATCACAATTGAAATATATGATAGGTAATTTACCTTTTTATTTTCCTTTGCCTTTGTGAAATCTCCTAGCTAACAATGCTTCAAGATCTTCTACATCATCTTCATTTGTGTCATTATCACTAGAAACATGTTTAACCTTTTAATTTTTATTTTCTTTAGGCTCTTTTAGTGAAAATTTAGCTTTGAAAGAAGATTCAAAATTTTTATTTTTGAAATGATCTAAATTAGAGAGTTCAAAGGCAACGAGTCTACCCATCAGTCCTTCAAGGGTCAGATCATTACGAGGTGTACATCTTAGTTCTTTTATGGTAGAGACTCTTATACCATAGATAGGCAGTAAGGTTCTCAATACTTTTCTCATCATATTATCTTCTTTAATAATATCAATTTCTCCTTTTATACCATTAACAACTTCTTTTACTTTGCAACAATACTAAACTATATTATCACCTTCTTGCATTCTCATTTCATCAAACTTACCTTTGAGACTTTTAGATTAGGCGCTCAACACATTCTTATCTCCTCCATAGATATTTTCTATAGCATCCCACATCTTCTTAGTAGAATCACATCCTTTAATATCATCAAGCTTTGAGTAGCTTAGGGAAGATGTAATCTCCAACATTGCCTAATTGTGTTCTTTCTTTTGTTTCAAATCATCAACAGTAGGGGTTCCAATGGGATCAATATGCTTAGTGGTGATGGTAGATTGTGCATAGTCTCCAAGTCCTCCTAGATTTAGCTTCTTCAAATTTTTCCATCCAACATATGTGCAGGATCATGGTGTCAAAAAGTGGCAATCTGAAAAATCTATAGTTCTAAAATATCTCAAACCATTTCAAAATCTATTCCAACTTTTTTCCCACCCACCCTAATAATAAATGAAAACAATTAATATCTTTATAAGGTCTACTATATCCTTTGATATCAAACCTATATGGTCAACTTTAAAAACATCCTAAAAATGTGCTTTTGGTCTATTTTTATGTGATTTTTACTTCAAACATGTAGCTGACAACTTTTTTTTCACTAGAATTTGATGAAATGAAAAGGGTTTCTTAAGAATGTTCTTATGTTTCCATAAATGTAAGGTTTTTCAAATTATGAGTTTAGTAAGTAATTATTACTTATTTTCTAATGGAGTTACATATAAAGTGTTGACTAACACACTACTTGAAAATTAACTATAACTTTCAAATGGTACAACATTTTTTAAATCCAAAAGATGCATCACATTCATCGTTTCTTCTACTATAAGGGAAAAAAAAGAAAAATTAAATTTTACAAATTTTTGAATTAGTTAAGGTGGTCAGACACGAGATTTTTTTTATTCCAAAAATACTAAAGTCAAAAATTATTTATTTATTATTTATTTAGAATAAAAATACCCAAAAATATGTGTCACATCTAGGCATGAGTCTACTACTTATATCTAGAATATTATTAAAAAATATTATCATTTGATTTTGATTAAGGTGGTCAGACATACATCTACTTCCTTTTTTTGTTCTAAAATTTTTGTAATATTTCATTAAAATTCAAAAATTTTACCAATCAATTTTTATTTTTTTGAGATAAGTCCTAGTAGTTTAGAAACTAGATTCAATTTTCTAGAAATTCTTTTCTCTGAACTTTTGGATATAAAGTTAATAACAAGTAGAAAAATGCATGTCAAGTTGACATAACCCTAATTTTCTAATTTTTTATTACCACTTAAGAGCATAGTTTGGTTAACCATGATTAACCATGATCCTACACATACCCTGTAGAGAACTTTTCCTTGTTAAGCTTGGGTACCTCTTTTCTAGACATCTTGATCTTTTGCTTCTAGTACCTTCAAACTATTCCTCACAAGAAACCAAAGCTCTGATACCAATTGTTGTAATACTTTAGAATAACTAAGAGGGGGGTGAATCAATTATCCAAGGTCCAAGTGTCTAGATAAAACTTTTTAGCACTAAAAAAACCTCATATTCATATATCCTTATCATGTATTATGCATACATCTAATAATTCCATAACTTAGTAGGTCACTATCCTAGGCAAGAATAATATTGTAGAAATGTAAACATTAGACACCATAAAATTGTTGGAATATTCAAATAGGAATAATACTTATGAGAGGGGGGGGGGGGGGGGGGTGAATCAGAAGTATCACACTTTAACCAATAAATTTTTTAACTAAAAGTAAATTGCATGTATATAAATACATCAGGTAAACATGAAATTAAGACATGCATCAACGACACATAACACTAGAATTTGGTAACCCAGAAACCCTCCAGGAATAAGAAGGTAAAACTGGGGTGGGGATGATACCCACAAAAATTACTGCAGCAATATTGTTCAACCACTTCTGATGGTCTGCCTTGTTAAAAGCTTTACATTGTATTAATAGTGACCTGGTTAGAGGATTTGCAAACACTTTACATGAAGTGTCACCCTATTAAAGGATTTAATCACCTATTTAAAGGATCTACGAAATAGCTGTTAAGCCAACCTATAACCATAGGATTTTCATTCTAATACAATTGCTAGAAAGTATTAAGTACAATGAACTTGATAGATTACAATCCTTGATTGATGAATGCAGGTACTTGTTCTGCTTTCTCTAATCTTGATCCTTTGTGATCTGATAACCCTTGTTCTGAAAGTCAATTTCCTCATACAACCTTGTATATCCACTCGTATATATTACAATAAAATTTTGTCTTCCGTATAAATACATTTGAGGATTTAGGGTTAGGTATGGATCTACGGTCCATATTCAATCCCTATTTTCCACTTATTATTTTGTACATCTTCCATTGGTTGCATGCCTTCATCATTTTTCTTATTGGCTATATGTAGATTGCATAGGAAAGATAAAAGATTTGATCTTATCATTTAATCCTTCGTGATTTACCTTATGTCGGCTACAAAAATTGTTTGCATCATAGTTTGTGCAATTACAAACTCTTATGCTGATATTCTGAGTTACTCAGCTCCTGAAGCATTGCTGACGCTCAGCACATGCTGTTTCCTGGATAACTCGGCATCAACTATGACTCAACACTTGAATATCACTCAGCCCTTTATTCTGCTTGGTACTTAAAGTCACTCAGCATCTGTTCTTCACTCAGCACCTAATCTTCACTCGGCATCAAAAAACTACTTGGCACATGAAGATCACTCAGCACTGGAAGTCTTTCCTGACTCGGCATTTGTTGTGGCTCAGCATACATGGTGTACTCGGCTTCAATATAGAAAGTAGTTAAGTGTATTGGCACTCCTTTTATCTTTTCTCCCCCATTAGTTCATCTCATAATATCTGTATCTCCCCCTATTATGTCTCTTTTCTTCTCCCCCTTTTTTGACACTTATGTCAAAGAATGTTTAAGGGTTAAGACCATATTTAGCCAAAAATGTGTTGTTTACCTCCATAATCATCCTGAGAGCTGCATCCCAATTGTTTAAGGCAATTTCTAGTGACTTATGCTAGATGGCAGTCTCTATAGCAAGATGAATAAGTCCATTTGATGTAGAAAGATTAGGGTCTTTCTTGAGAACAGTTTCAACATAGACTTGCTCTTTATGTAGTATTTCTAAATGTGGGGTAATGGAGGACTGGAGCTGTATTAATTTTGCCTTGATATTGGCTTCTTCTACTATTAACACAACTATTTCCTTTTGAGTGCGAAGCATCTGGCTAAAATGTTTCTCACTTTGAGCTAGATCTTTAGGTAGTTGCATGCTAGAAATATTTAAATTTCTTTCCAAGCTCATTATCTTTTGGCTTGTCTCCTGTGTGAAGTATGAAAAGTCACACAATTTTTTGTACAATGAGAATATATTCTCAAGTACCTTTTTCACTTTGTCAATTAGCTTTGCCAATTCAATCTGGGAAAGGGCAATTTGATTTGATATTTTCTCATTTACTTTTCCCTAGAATTTTCTTTCAGACCATTCCATAAGTTTTGCATTTGTCTCTTGGTCTTCATTTATCACCTAGTCAATAATATCTGTCAATTGCTCTGTGATATGCTTTGACTCATCTGGTGATTGCAAACTGAAGGCATCCATAAAGATGTCCTTAATCTCATGTAGTGTTTTCTTTTGTTTACATTCCTTCTTGAGTATCTCTTATCTCTTTCTCCTATTTAGTGCTTCCCGCACCTCATTTATTTGATCAATGATTATAGTTTTTGAGTCATAACTTGGTATGACTATCTCCTCATCTAATTCAGAGTCTCCATAGTGAAGTACCCTTGCAACCTTTATAGTACTAGATGTTGGTATAGATATTTGCAATGGCTGGTGTGAAGGAGTTCCTGAGGTAGGCAAATTTATTAATTTTTGTATTGCCTCCTGCTCTTTAGGGGTTTCCACTATTTCCTCCTCCTACTATCTTCTATCTTGATCAATTATGGTAATCTTAGGAAGTGCACCTTGTGTTTGTGCTATAGGATTAGATGTAATAGTCTGTCATATTTGTTCTGTTTGTTCAGCTTGTTTTTCTACAGTTGCACTTGACTTCTATATTGTAGTATCAACTATGCCTATTGAAATAACTGTTGGCATCTGAAGTTGACCACTAGTAGCTATAGAGATGATGGAAGGTGGTTCTTGTGAATTCACCTTATCTCTAACTGTGCTTTCTACTAGTTTTTGCAATTGTAGCAATGTCCATCAAATCTCTGAGTCCTTGAAACATTGGATCTGCAATCTTGTGTCATATGTCCTTGCATGTTGCACTTGTGACAGAAACTCTTACTCTTGGGTGTGTTTGATTGAATGAATCTTCTACTCTTGTAAACATTAGCAATATGCCCCTTCTTATTACAATAATGACAAGTGGGTTTTGAATTCTTACCTTTGTCACTTCTTTGTTTAGCACTCTTTGATGATTCTCCAACTTCAGTGCTGTTGTATCCAAGTCCTGATGTATTATGGGTGGATCTTGGGAATTTCATCAATTGCTCAAAATACTTGATGGCTTCACTTGACTTGTTGAGATTCTCTGCTACCTCTTTTTCTCTGTTTAATTCATTCTTCATTTGTTCATTCTGCATCTTCAAAGTAGAGATCTCAATATCTTTCACATTGAGTTCATGATGAAGGTTCATCATTTGGGTAAGTGTATCCATCTAAATGTTTGGGATCCTTGTCAATTTAGTACATTTTTCTTCAAGTTTGTTTGCAAGATTTCTTTTGTCATTTTCCATCATGACTTTATCCTCAATTTCTCTTTTCTTTTGTTCAGTGATTTCACATAATATTATGGCCTGTGATTCATGTTCCATCTTGAGAAATCTTATCTCCTCTGCTTGAACTTTGTTTTTCTCCATCAATATTGCTATTGCTACATCAAATTCTTTAGTGTCTCCATTGGCAAACACTTGTGTGGTATTAACCTCTTTGTAGTGTATATCATTTTCAGCTATGGCTATCTACTTTCTTCTCTTTAAGGATTTTCTTAATTCCACTCTTGCTTCCTCTACTTTTTGTAGAGCGAGATGCACATCAATCACCTGGTTTTCAATGATCTTTCCAAGTTTGAAAACTTCCATCTTTAGATCTTTTTCTCCAAGCTATCAAACTTTTCTTTGTGAGAACCTGCACACTCTAATACCAATTGTTGGAATATTCAAATAGGAATAATACTTATGAGGGGGGGGGGGGGGGGGGGGGGTGAATCAGAAGTATCACACTTTAACCAATAAAACTTTTAACTAAAATTAAATTTCATGTATGTAAATACATCAAGTAAACATGAAATTAAGACATCCATCAACAACACATAACACTAGAATTTGGTAACCTAGAAACCCTCCAGGAATAAGAAGGTAAAATTGGGGTGGGGATGATACCCACAAAAATTACTGCAGCAATATTGTTCAACCACTTCTAATGGTCTATCCTATTAAAGGCTTTACACTATATTAATAGTGACCTGGTTAGAGGATTTGCAAACACTTTACATGAAGTGTCACCCTGTTAAAGGATTTAATCACCTATTTAAAGGATCTACAAAATAGCTGTTAAGCCAACCTATCACCATAGGATTTTCATTCTAATACAATTTCTAGAAAGTATTAGGTACAATGAACCTAATAGATTACAATCCTTGATTGATGAATGTAGGTACTTGTTCTGCTTTCTCTTATCTTGATCCTTTGTGATCTGATAACCCTTGTTCTGAAAGTTGATTTCCTCATACAACCTTCTATATCCACTCGTATATATTACAATAAAATTTCATCTTCCTTATAAAGACATTTGATGATTCAGTGTTAGGTATGGATCTACGATCCATATTCAATCTCTATTTTCCACTTATTGTTTTGTACGTCTTCCATTGGTTGCATGCCTTCATCATTTTTCTTATTGGCTACATGTAGATTGCATAGGAAAGATAAAAGATTTGACCTTATCATTTAATCCTTTGTGATTTACCTTATGTTAGCTACAAAAACTATTTGCATCATAGTTTGTGCAATTACAAACTCTTATTCTAATATTTTGAGTTACTCAGCTCTTGAAGCATTGCTGATGCTTGGCACATGCTGTTTCCTAGATAACTCGGCATCTAAACAAAACTGGCTTACTCGGCACTAGATTCATTTCTGCAATACTCGACATCATCTATGACTCGGCATTTTAATATCATTCGGCCCTTTATTCTTCTCGGTACTTAAAGTCACTTGGCATCTATTCTTCACTCGGCACCTAATCTTCACTCAGCATCAAAAAACTACTCAGCACATGAAGATCACTTGGCACCAAAAGTCTTTCCTTACTCGACGTTTGTTGTGGCTCAGCATACATGGTGTACTCAGCTTCAATATAGAAAGTAGTTAAGTGTATTGGCACTCAAGTGTCAAAAACCATTATGAAGTTAACAAAAATGATTCACTCATTTCGACACAAGGATTTTATGTAGAACCCCAATTTGGGAAAAAACACTAGTAACATGCTACCAATTTTTGCTCTTCTAAAGTGATGCCCCATGAGAGGTCAACCCTGTTAAAGGTTACAATACACACTATTAAATGTGACCTAGTTAAAGGATATCAATCATCCTATTAGGAGTGAGCCTTGTTAGAGGACTTTAGCATATTCCATTAGAATGTCACCCAATTAAAGGATTTACAAATGATTGTTAGGTCCACCTTAATCCAAAGGATTTATCCTAAACTAATACAATGATTAGAAAGTAACCATAGAACTTGATTTGATAAAAAATTATAACTTACTTGTTGATTATAGATCTCTAGTTGAATCCTTTATTCTTCTTCTCATTCATACTCTTCATGTCTAAAAGCTTGTTCACCCTTCAATCATTCATCCTCTTAAGCCTTGTTTATTTGTATGCCAATTGTAGACTCTTCTATTTAGCCACCATATGAATAAATACCCTAGACTTCTTCTCTTCCTTAGGTTCTTTCTCATGCCAACTATTGCTTCTAGCCTGGTATCCCCTTATAATGGTAATTATGATCTTTTTCCTCATAATCACAATCATCCATCATAGGGTTAGGTCAGATTCATTGAACCCTCCCCCTTTCCATTTTGTTCCTCTAGAAACTTCTTCTACAATCTTCTTTGAATTCATCTCAAATTGGTTTATCTTTAACTCTATGCCTCCAAATTATCAAGCTTATCTTCCCTGTGCTTCACACAATCCAATAAATCAACTTTGTTGGCTCAAATTCAGTGAATCTTTGATCAAAATTTTATTGTTGTCACTCAGCAATACCTTGCTTCTAATGCTCAACACACATAGAGTTACTCGACATCAATGAAAATTAACTCAACACATACTAAATTCACTTAGAGTACACTATTTCTTCACT